>CAJQZJ010001750.1:9723142-9742724 GCA_907164525.1 Lophiomys imhausi | reverse complement strand
TAACATATTATGACACACAGTAACATATCATGTAACATATTATGACACATAGTAACATATCATGAAACATATTATGACACACAGTAACATAACATGTAACATATTATGACATATAGTAACATATCATATAATGTATTATGACATTGCTTCCCCTGAAGTTGGTTTATAGATTAAAAACACCCACAAAACAATTCTCAGCAAGCTCTCAGATAGAAATTTACCTAGGAAAGGGTTATCCATTCAAGGTCACCCTCAGCTCTGTGGTGAGTTCAATCATAGGCTAGGCTACCTGATGCCCTGTCTTCCAAAAGCAGAGAGGAAACAAAGAAAGTGAGTGACCTAGGAAAGAACAAGGTCAGAGCAAATCAGATGGCTTAGACAAGACCCTTCCACCAGATCCCATATGGTAGGAGGAGCAAACAGAGGCCTTCAAGCTGTCCTCTATAACCCCTATGGGGCACATGGGCACACATGCACACACACACACACACACACACTTCTAAATATATAAATATAACCTCAGTCCATATGATGTAACTATATGTATATGGATATAGTAACATGTATATACATATGTATATGCATATGTATATGCATATATGTATGCATGTGTATCTGCATATGTGTATGCATTTGCATATGTATATGCATATAGTAATATGTATATAGGTATATATGCATATGTATATGCATATGTATATGGGACTTCCCCAGGGAAGACTATTTCTCCCATATTCAGCATTCCTTGGTTGCTGGTAATGCTTTGTCTAAGGCTGAGACCTTGTGAACGTTCCCCTTCCATGTTAGCATGTCTATTTGTATCATCCTTTTTCAGGTCTTGTTTAGGTAGCCATGTTGGTGAGACTTCATGGGTGTAGCTTCTCTGACATTTCTAAGAGACACAGTCTCAGCAAACTTCTTCTGGACCCCGATTCCACAATGATCCCTGAGCCTTAGATGTAAGAGTTGTGTGTAGATGTATCTGCTGGGACTGGGTAGCATAGAATCTCTCTGTGTTTTGATCCACTGTGACAAGGCTGACTTTTTATTGCTGTTGTCTTTGTGTAACCTAATAGATCCATGAATGTGCTCACCATATACAATACTGATTTCTGTCTTCCCTTCTCTGAACACTATGCCCCATAGCTCTAATGCATATAAGACTCATTTTTCAACCATTCTCTTTCCATCGCTGGCCTTGTGATTGAACCTCCATCTTTACTAACTTCCTGCCACAATCCTGAGCCTAGACTCATCTATGGGACAAACAACTCAAATTCGGTCCCAAATACCCATGTCAGGCAACTTGCAACAGCCTGTAACTCCAACTTCAGGAGATCTGATGCCCTGTTCTGGCCACTGTAGGAATCCATACACATGTGGCATATGCACATGGGGACATACTACACACATACTCACATAAATAAATAAAAAATTAAAATGAATTTTAAAATAAAATAAGAATTCCCAGTTCTGTGACATTGGCCATGTGATTCCATCTCTATAGTTCAATGTCACCATCTCTAAGACAGGGTAAGGATGTGTTCCTCTCAGTGTCCCTATGAAGACGGAGCTTGGCAATAAGTATATAGACCCCAATAAGAATATAAGAGCCTCTGATACACACGAGCACCTCAGTAGAGCCCAAACAATCTCCCTTATTCCCAAGGATTCCCAGAGCTGACAGGCCCTGGGTCAGCCTACCATGGAAAAGTTGGGAACAGGCAGAGAGAGGCACTTTCTGGCTGTAACAGTATTGGTATCCGCTCATCCCTCCTTCCTGCCTCCACAGGTATAAACTCTAGACCTTGAGAGTAGAGGCAGGAGGTTCCAGGTCATCTTCCTCTATAAATCAAGTTTGAGGCTAGCCCAGGCTACTTGAAACCCTGCCTCAAAGACAAGCAGCAACAGCAAATCTATAGAAAATTTTCTTGGAAGTCAGCACTGCGGCCGCTTGGCCCAAAACACATATTGCCAATAACGCCGCCAACACCATCTACTCTCCAAGACAAAGTCAGGATGCCTGAAAAACTTTCCACTCAGCCGGGCGGTGGTGGCGCACGCCTTTAATCCCAGCACTTGGGAGGCAGAGGCAGGCGGATCTTTGTGAGTTCGAGGCCAGCCTGGTCTACAAAGTGAGTCCAGGACAGCCAAGGATACACAGAGAAACCCTGTCTCGAAAAACCAAAAAAAAAAAAAAACTTTCCACTCGAGCCACGGTTCTATGAAAGTAGTTAGTCTACAGAATAGAAAATAAGGTTTAGACAGGCTGAGGGACTTGCTGAAAGTCACACGGTTGCCAGGCAGGCAGCAGGGTTAGAGGATGCACTTCTTCGGTATGACCTATCCCTGCTTTAGTGAACAAGTTGTTCCAGACACCTGTTCGAGGCTTGGCCACATGCGAGGACTGAAGACACAGAGATGTGGGGGTGGGGCGAAAAAGTCCTCAAGGTTTTCAGGGGGAGTCAGATCCGTGACTGCCCTGCAGTACCAGGCCCGCTCTGCTCCCTCCCCCAGTCCTGCGGCTGCTCAGGGCTGCAGAACCCCAGACCAGACATGCTTCCTGAGGCTGCTGTTTTCCTTGGCCCCTGAGATGGGAGACAGTGTGCCCAACACGGTGGAAAACAAGACACGGGATGGGGGAGGCAAGGGGAGTGCCGTCCCTGCTCCCACCTCTAAAACCTGTCTGTAGATGGTGGAGACAGAGGGCAGGGGACTACCCTTCCATCCACCCAGCAGCCCATCCAAGCCATTGTTCCCTTGTTGTGACAGAGGGTTTGTCTGAGGCCCATGGACAGGACCGAGGGTTTCCTCCCCAGCTCTCCCTGCTTGGACAGCTGGAGGAAACAGGCAGCCCAGTGAGCCAGCTCTCCATTCCAACAATAACAGGCTGCCTGCCCCACTGGTAGGCCCGCCAGGGGTGGTGGGGGGCGAGCCTGGAGCCAGAGAGGCCACTCCACTCCACCCTGCCACTGACAAAACATGTTTTCTTGTTTTCTGAGGGGGCAGGGATGGTTGGTACCCATCCTGAGCAAATACAGTGCTGATAAGCACAAAGGACCAGGCTGGCAGGCCAGTGGTTAGGGCTGCATTCCTGGGCAGAACCAGGTTGACCCTGGGGGTCACTCAGATCAGCCTGCCAGGTCCAGGAGTCTGGGCAATGTAACAAAGTGTTCCGGACCACAAAACCCAAGTTTTCCTTCACTCAGAAGAAGATCACAGGTTTCCCAAACAGAATCACACAGCTCAGCAACACAGCGGGGCTTTGAGAGCTGGGGTGCTCTACTGGGCACCTGCTCTCCCCTCCCATTTCTCTCTGCCTCCTACTTACGAGCAATACCACTCCCAGTGCTTCTGAAGGACATGAGAAATAATCCTCCTGCCTCCACCTCCTCAGTGCTGGGATTATAAGCATGCCCCACCATGCTCAGTGTATACAGGGCTGGAACCAAACCGAGGACCTCAGCAAGCTAGGCAAGGGCTCTCCCAACTAAGCTGTGTCCCCAGGCCCTGACAGCAGGTGTTAATATACTGTCTAAAAGATGTGCACTCCTTGCAAACCCCCTTTGCCATGTCTCCCTCTAACCTAGAGGCCCAGTGGCTACCAGCTCAGTGCTTGCTGTGCACCGGAGCTCTGCGCATGCTCATCCGAGGCCACTCCTGCCTGTCAGTGTGCAAACCCAGAACAACCCCAACAGCCAACTCCACAGAGCAAATGTCTGTTGATTTTATGTCTTTGGGGGTGAGGGTAGTGCGTCCACATTGCTGCGGGGGGGGGGTGTGTCCACATTGCTGGAGGAGGTTTCTAGCAGAAGCTAGGCAGTGGGCTCTGGTCTACCTGTGTCCCACCACTCACAGGTGTGCTGGAGTACATACAGCAGTGAGAGTGGGAGTCAGTCGTACAGCCCAGATGTGGGCAGTGAGGGGACACAATGAGCAGTAACTTTGGGAAGCATGAGAAGACTGACTCAGTTTACTTCTCACCATGCACAGAGAGAACACTGATGATAAAATGTGTGCCCTCAATGGGCTGTCCCACCACGCCCCTCAGTGCCACCCTGTACCTCCTGTCTTCCCACTCTGTAACTGCCACAGATATTAGGAACCCATCCCAAAGCATGGTGCTGCCTCAAAATCTGCCTTCCATACATTTCTCTAACATACCCACACTCTGAGCTGACGGCGGAACTGATTCCCGGGGCTGGCAAGGTGGGTAAAGCGCTCACCACACAAGCTCGGTGGCTTGAGTTTGACCCTCAGATCCCACCTAGAGAGAGAAGGAGAGAACCAACGCTGCAATGTTGACCTCTGACCTCCACACCTGTGCTGTGGCACAAGCATGCCTCCCCCAACCCCCAACATCATACACAATAATAGTAGATAAAAATTAAATTGTAAGAGAAATTTGAAAAGTACTGGTTCTGTGGCTAGGTCTGGTGGTCCAGGCCTATAAGCCCAGCTACTTGGGAGGCTGAGACAGAAGGATTGCAAGTTCAAGGCCTCACGGAGCTGTAGACTAAGTTCAAGCCCAGCCTAGGGAACTTATCAAGAATGTCTCAAAGCAAAAAATACTGAAAAGGTCTGGAAGTCTATGGCCATACCACCACGAACGCTCGTCTGAAAAGGTCTGGGAATGTAGCTGTGTGGTAGAGAATTTACTATGTACAAATCCCTGGGTTCAATTTTCAGTACAGAAAACAAAAACAAAACACCACCACTACACACAGTGACCCTGGAACCTGAGATCCCAGGAACCACAGGTCTTGAGGCAGTGCCTGTTTAAGATCTATTCCAGACCGTTCTCTGGGCTGGGAGTGTCTAGCCTGAACCCCATGCTTTCAAACTGAACACACCTCCTACCCCAGCTGTCTGATTCCACAGCCCTCACTCGTCTTCCCTTACTGTCCACAGCTCTATTTTTTTTTTTTTTTTGTTCTGTGCTTATCCATCTGCACACCTGCTTCCTGTCCCTAAAGTCCTGGCCTGAGAATCCAGTCGAAAGAGGCGTGGCCTTCTGCTGGTCTAGCTGTGGCTTGAACTCTCCCTGTGGGCAGCCAGCATAGCCCCCAAGGGAGTCCTGGAAGGTGACTTCTCACCTGTGCTTCATGTCATCAATCCAACCTTGAACCTGTGAGGAAACCCCCAGCTAGGTGACCTGGCCTTAGTGTTACAGCGATGTGAAGTTATACCATGGCCTGGCTTGGAAATTCAGTGTCTGCCCCCCTCCACTGGAAATGAACTTCGGATCAACAGGAGCCTGATCCAGCTTACCCCTCCCCGCACTGCCATCCCCAGGACCCACAGCAGGGCCTGGAGTATGTTACCCTTTGCTAGATGTCTGTTGAATGAAGAAGTAAGCAAGCTTTTTTTCAGTCCACACTCAGGTCCCACTCACACAGAGCCATGTGGGGCAGCCTCACTGCATGAAGGCTGGGCCCAGGGACCTTAGCCTCAGGCCAGCTCTAAGCTCTGATCCATCACCAAATCCTGCTGTATTCAGCTGCCTTCTCCCCTTGTTCTCACCAGCCCTTTGCTTCCAGGGAATCTGAGTCTTTCCCCAGCAGAAAAACCAACCATGGACCTAGGGGTTAGAAATGAAAAAGGTAGGAGAGCAGGGTTGCCATATGAAAGCAGACAGGCCCTGCGAGCCATGTGACAGGAGATGAGTGAAGAAGAACCCCAATCCTGCTACTCCCACAGAGAAAACAGCTGACAAAATCGAGAAAAATTACTCAAAAGTTTTACTTTATTTTTAAATATTGTTTATTTTTATTTTATGAACATGAGTGGATTTTTTTGTTTGTTTTGTTTTACCTGCATGTATGTCTATACAAAATGTGTTTGTTTGATGCCCTCATAGGCCAGAAGAAGGCATTGGATCCCCTGGAACTAGGGTTACAGATGATTGAGTGGGAGCTGGGAAGGGAACTTGAGTCCTCTGTAAGAGCAGCAAGTACTCTTAACTGCTGAGCCCCCTCTCCAGCTCCTCCCACAAAAATACTTTACTCTTAATTGTGTGTGTGTATGTGTGCATGCACACACATAATTACATGTTCTCATGGTGTCCATTGAATTCCCTGGAGCTGGAATTGCAGCAGTTCTGAGCCACCCAATGTAGGAGTAGGAGCTGGGAACCAAATCCTGGTCCTCTGCAAAAGCAGTAAGCACCCAACCAGTGAGTCACAAGGTCTCTTTTCAACAGCAGGTATTACCAGCTTCAAAGAACAACTCAGAAATACTGGCTGTCAAGCGCAGACCACACACCTGTAATCCATTTACAGAGAGACATTTGAGAGGTAGAGGCACAAGGATCAGGAGTTTAGGGTCATCCTCAGAAACACAGAGAGTTCAAGGCCAACCTGGGCTACATTAGACCTTGTCTTGAAAGATGTAAGAAGAATGATGATGGTCTCAAAGGAGATCAGAGTAAAGCAAGATGTACCTGTAGTTTTTACATGTCACAGATGGGACCCTCCTGAGAATGCTGGAATAGAGACGACTGTGGTAGAGTTGATTGAGGCAAAAATATTTCCCTGTTCTTTTCTGCTGGTGATTTATTGCAGCGGGCTGTGGGACAATGAGTCTCAATAGGATAAGAATGATGATATGAGCTCAGGCTGCATTTCTCTTCTTGAATATGTAGCTTTGCTTCCTCTCCTTACCTTATCACTAGTCATTGATTAGGAATCCATGTGACTTGCATGTGCATGAACGACTTTGATGTATTTCCACTTCTGAATGCAGGGAATATTAGGTAGTTTGATTAGGCTGTAGTAATTGAAGTATAGAATTACATTTTCTGATTTAAAAAATTCTCAGTAAAAGGAAAGTTTTAATGTGTTATTTTCATTTCAAAAGCAAATAAATAGGTAGAGAAGAGCAGATTAAAATTGACCTATAGTTACTCACGTTGGCAGCAAATATACCAAAATTGGAATAGTACATGGAAGATTAGCATGGCCCTTGTGCAAGAATGACACGCAAATTCATGAAGCGTTCCATTTTTTTTTATGGCCTATTTGGGGAGCAGAAAGATGACTCAGAAGGCAAAGGCACTTGCTGCCAAGTCTGACAGCCTGAGCTTGATCCCAGGACCCATGTGGTAGAAGGAGAGGACTGACCCCTGAAAGAAGTTGCCCTCTGACCTCCACAAGTGTGACATGACATGCATGTACACACACACACACACACACACACACACACACACACAAATAAATAATAAATAAATAAAAGAATATTATTTGAAAAATAGATGTATATTAAGAGGATCTTAACAATTATCTAGAAAAACAACCCAAGAATTAGAAATATCTCAGAGGAAAACAAACAGAATTTAGGTCTACGCAGGCTGAGAAATGCTGTTCTAACACCATTCATCCTACATTGTGCTAATAACCCTAATTCTTTACCCTTCCCTGTACACAGCCTTTATTGGCTTTGTAGCATTTTCCAGTTACAAGGTGCCACCTGTATGCCTCCTCTTGAGGTCCGCTCTACCCAACAAGGTGCAACAGAGATAACTAGGTTCTAGTTTTGAGTCAAGATCTCCAGAGATCTTCATGTCTGTGTCTGTCTCACTTCTAACCCCACCAAGACCACAAGCTTGGGTCCACCCGCAAGATGCAAGATAAGAGGCTATGCCATCATCCTGGCCAAAATAGTCTAGATCAGTCAACACCCAAGCAACCACCAGACCTGGAAAGGTTCCATCCAAAGTCAACGCTTGGTCAAACTCAATTCACTCCAGGCCTGTGAGCCATAAATCTCTACTGATGTATACTGCTGAGGTTGTGTGCTTCTCTCCAGGCAACTCTTGGGTTAATTTGTTTTAGCTTCTTTTCTCACAGCTGCCCATCATCTTCTCATACCACCTCCACCAACAGGAACCTTATTATCAGCCCATTTCAAAAATAGTGTCCATATTTTCAGTTTAAAATCTCTGTCTGTTGGCCAGGAGGGGTTGGTGCACACCTTTAATCTCAGCACTCGGGAGGCAGAGGCAGGCAGATCTCTTTGAGTTCCAGGTCAGCCTGATGTACAAAGCAAATTCCAGGACAGCCAGTACTGTTACACAGAGAAACTCTGTCTCAAAACAAAGCAAAACAAAAGAAACACAAACAACAAAAACTGTCTGTGTAGTTCAACACCAAGAATGAACTGACAAATCTCAGTCTATCCAGGTCTATCTTCATGTTCACTGAGCCCTTGGAGTTAAAGACGCCAAAGAAAGGCTGTTTTCTCTCTTAGTTTGTACAAGACAAGAACCCCTCAGCTCTCTGGAGCCTCCCTCTTACTCACCCTCTACACTGAAAAGCTGCCAAAAGGTGAAGGTTGGATTTCCTCAGGGTCAGACCTCACTCCCTCCAGGGCTGGCTCCACACCTCTGGCCTGAGTCTCTCCAACACTCGCCTCCTGCCAATAGTCACACCTCTCTATTCCTTCCTCCACCACAGCTGTAATACTCCACCACCCAGCCCGTTCAGAGTGTCACCGGGCATGTTCTCTGATCTAGGAACTGTGTTGAGAATAAGGAAATAAAAGGCTCAGTCTCTGCTCTCCAGGAACTCAGCTAGTGAAGGGATTTTGATGATCTAGCCCAGGGACCTTGGTGATGACAACACATCCTCCATGGGATGCCTTGTACATATCAGGTGGTTTGTTTACATTTGTCTAGTTAGCATGCTCAAAGAGGTAAAAGGACAATTTGCAGAAGTTGGTTATCTCCTTCTAACATGTGGATTCCAGGCAGGGTTGGAACTCAGATGGTCAGGCATGGCAGTCAACACCTTTGCCCGCTGGGCCACCTGACCAGACACCATGCTAGGTACTTTATATCATGCAGTATCTTATACCTAGATACTTTATATCATGCAGTATCTTATATCTAGATAATTTATATCATGTAGTATCTTATATCTAGATACTTTATATCATCCAGTATTTTACATCTAGATACTTTATATCATGCAGTATTTGAAGTCCTTGCAACAAATACTAGAGTTTGATTATCTTCCTTCCTTCCTTCCTTTCGTGTGTGTGTGTGTGTGTGTGTGTGTGTGTGTGTGTGTGTGTGTGTGACTAAGCAGAGCCTCTGTTCTACCACTGAGTCATACCCCTCAGTCCTGTATCCATTTTCAAAGATGAAGAAATTAAGACTCCAAAAGTTCATGTGACTTACCCAAGCTATAGCTTATACACAACAACATCCGGATGTCAGTCCAAAGCCCAGGGTCTTCCTATGCACCAAACTCCCATTCAGACCTACCTCTTTCTAACTCCCAGCTCTAGAGTCTTCTGCTGGAATTCTCCTGTGTTCCCACAGCACTTTGGAAGACTTCCCCTGGCTCAGGCCAGTCTCTCCCACATCAGACATCATAATAGTATGCAGAGATCCAGACTGAGTTAGTACCACACATAGGGCCAACACTCAGTTATCAGAAGGGCCAGACAACTCGGGCTGTAATTCTGACAAAATAAGACAGTGGACACAATCTTGGTGTCAAAATTGGCTATTTAGACTCATTCAAGCAGAGAGAGAGAGAGAGAGAGAGAGAGAGAGAGAGAGAGAGAGTTTCATGCAGCCCAGGTTGACTTCAAACCTTGAATCCTCTTGCCCCCATCTCCTGGGTGGTGGGATTACAAGTATTACACCACCAAGTCCAACTGGGGGGGCATCAAACCCAAGGCTTGGCACGTGAATATTCAACCAACTCAGCCACAGCCCAGCGCCAATCCAGCAACATTTCTTGAGCACCTCCATTCAGTCAGATTCAACAACAGTAACAATTCAGCCTAACCTGAGTTCAGCCACTGAAGGGATGTGCAGGATCTGTAAGAAGAATCCAAGTGAGTCTCAGAACACCCAGGCACCTGGGAGTCCTTGTCAGTTGGCCCTCCGGCTAGCTGACACTGTAGGTGGAGAATCCCACCACAGATGTCCACTCATGCCTGTGGGCACGGATTCTCTAAATGACCCCTCTACTACCCCTAGATGTCTGGGTGGATCCATTTCTCTGGGTTCAAGTTCTAATCTAGGTCACATGTCCTCAAGTAACTCTACAAGTAGTAGGAGGAAGTACCCTGCTTCCACTGACCTCTGAAGGGATGGAGGACAGTTCTTCTCCATCCCACCCTCCAAGACTTGAGGGAGACTCCATGAAAACAAGGAAGGAGCTGGGGTGCTGGGCAGTCAATATGAACGACCAAGGTCAACAATGGCTCACGTTTTGGAGGGGTTGAGGAGGATCCTTAGCTAGAGAACCCCTGTTAGAACCTTTTCCAAACTGTAATCAGTGGAACGGTAGGAAGCCAGGATATGAGAAGGGCTCAGGGATCAAAGGAGTCGTTTGAGAAACACTGCCTTGAATGTTTTCAAGACCTGTCAGAACCTCTAATGTACAACATGCACTGTGACTGCCCAGGGATAGGTGATATCCTCAGCTCGCATAGTCATGCAACCCTTTTTGTGATGAGTGCTCTGTAGGACTAAATCCATCAGGCCAGGCCGAGGGGACCCAAGAAACCTACCCTTCATTCTCAGACTGGGAAAGTGAGGGGCTTTCCTGCCCTCACGGCCACTCACAGGCAACCCAAGACTCAGGGAAAGGCAGTCCCAGCAGGAGTCAGTGAGATGGAGGTCAGGACCTGGGCCAAGGGACCCATCAGACCCTCCCCAGCCTGGCACCACATCCCTGTTCTGCCTACTGACACAAGCACCCTCCAGGTGCAGCTGCACAATGCACATTCTCTGTGGCTGTGGGTCTCACTTCCACCCTCAGGGAAACCCCTAGCAGGATGGAGGGACAATGTCAAGAAAAACACTGGGAAAGTGAACCAGCTTTCCAGCTGCCCCAAGGGTCAGAAGGAAGAGGCAGGATACCTAGAAATTCACAGGTGCTCAGGGCCCCAATATGGGGCGGCAGGCAGATGCCTGATGCAAGTTCTTCCACATGTGTGTGAGACCTTGGAGAAAGCTGCCTTCTCTCAGCCTTGGTTTCTTCATCCGGAAAAACATTAAAAGCTGTATCCTATCGGTTGACTCACTTCACATAAATATCCAATAAAGTATTAAGCTTTATTTAGATGTAAAGTTTTTGTTTGTTTTGGTTTTTGAGACAGGGTTTCTCTGTGTAGTAGAGCCCTGGTTCTCCTGGGCTCACTTTGTAGACCAGGCTAGCCTCGAACTCACAGAGATCTGCCTCCCTCTGCTTCCCAAGTGCTGGGATTAAAGGTATGCACCACCACACCCGGCTAGATGTAAACTTATCATATTGGACGTCAAATAAAAAACACCTCTTTTCCTACTTAAGACCCTGAAAGACTTTTCAAGTAGATCACACACACCACACATACACACACATAGAAACACACACACACACACACACACACACACACACACACGCACACACACATACTTGTGTGCAAACACACCATGACATCTTGCCCCTTCATCTCTGTAACCTTGCTCTGATGGTCCAGGGTTTATGGCACAGACAAGCCTATCTTTCCCCAGTGAATTTCTATTCTTGCTTCACAATCCCAAGAGCCGCCACCTCTTCAGAGAAGACTCCCAGACTCTCCTCTCCCAGGGCTCAGTCGGGTGCCTACTTTGCACACTGACACTACATCTTCATCAGTCAGGCAGCTAAACCAAAATGTCTCTCACTTGTTTGCACACTTATGGCCTCCAATAGCCTGCAACTTAGAGTCATCTTCTGTGGCAGAGCTTGGCATATGCAGTTGAGTGGACAAACATGAAACCCAGTTCTCACCTCTCCCCACTGAGGGCAGCCTCAGGTTTTGTCTCCTGTCAGCTCTCCAGGAAAATTCAACATATTCATCATTTCCCCCAAAGTGAACATCGTGTATGAAGCTCCACGCCCTGAAGATTTTATAAGGACAGAAAAGATGCACACCACACATTGAGATTCTAAATATTTATGAGGCGTGTTTATCCGTTCTCCCAACAACTAATACTCTTGAACTGAAACACAATGAGCTTCAGTAACTTGCCAAGGGGGGAAACACATCATTAATTCAGGGTAGCCTCCCTGGGTCTCACCGTGGAAGCAAGGCTACAAGTCACCCACGGGGTGCAGTGATCAGAAGGGAATACGGAACAGACAGGAAGGGTGAAAGAAAGCTTGCTGAAGAGGTGACATTGCACCGAACTTTTGGAAGGTATCAAGAACTGTCCTGACACCTCAAAGAGAAATACAGTGATAGGAGGGACTGTACACTGACAGACCGAGTAACACCCCTGCCAACTATAGAGGCGACTATGGAAAGAGACAGAACAGCTGAGTATGTTGGTCCTGGCTGTTCCTGGCCCAACCTCCCCCCAGTCCTAGGACAGAAAATAGCCCGGCTGACCCAGAGCATACAAAGCATTTCCTGTGGAGCCCTGGGGACCCCTGAGCTGTACTTTCTCAGGGGTGGGGCTGCCGGGGAGGGGAGTGGGAGGGCAGAAGAGGAGGGGACAAGCCATCTTGAACTCTCTCCAGCACCAAAGTGGCCAAAGATGGGAGGGAGTGGCATGCCTATGCGTGGCCCATGTGTAGGTGTACGTGCCCCTGTTTGTGCATGGGTGGAATGGTGGCACCTCTCTCTGTGGCTAATCTTGGGTTCTACATGCGTTTTCCTGGGAACCGAAAGCTGGATAGACACACAGCCCGTCAGGCTGGCCACCTCCCTGTCTTAGGTCCCAGAGTGACAGAAAAGTAGAGTGTCTACTGGTGTCACAAACATCGTCCCCTTGGGAATCCTCCAGGCTCAGTGTTCCTGGAATTGCTCTCCCATTACTATGTCTGGTCCCCTAAGTCTCCACCTTGTGTGTCCCCTCAGGTGTCAGCAGCTTGGTTCTGTGGAGGACTGAGTGACCAGCCAGAACTTTCACCAAGGGCCTTTCCCAGGAAATGGAGGAGGGTCAGGAAGAGTTAGGCTTCGCTTCTAGAACCCAGAGTAGCTGACTGTAAGGATGTCCCTTTGGGACAATTCCAAACAACCCCAAGTGACTTCTCTATGACGTAGCCTAGCCTTTCCTCCCCCATGCCTCACTTGCTCAGTCCTTGTCCCCGTCTGCAAGGCTTAGAGTGCTTGTCTTTAAACCTAGTTTCCCCATCTCATCACTAGTCAATTCCTGGTCTACCTCTGTTTAGTAGTTTTGATGGTTTGTTGTTCTTTGTTTGTTTCTTAATCACCTCATGTTGTGCAACACTATCCTCTGAGCAGAACAGCAACTAGCTGTGTGTGCTTTCAAAAAATCATTACACTGGGCTTGCTGAGGCTCCCTCATAGAAGGGGAAGCAGGAAGAATCACTGGCCTCCTCAGCTGAGCTTACACCCTCTCCTCTAAGCCAGCTGTATGCAATTCTCCCCTAACTGCATGCAGCCTTGGGGTTCTCTGGGAGAGGGTAGAGTATATTGTCCAGGAAAGACTGGGAGGAAGGGAGATCTATTGAACCAGCCATGGGAAAATGATCACGCATGCTGTCTGTGGCAGGTTTAGGGTCCACCCATTGCTCTATCAGCCTAATAAACTCACTGCATCCCTAGGGTAAACTGAGGTTAGGGACCAAGCTTTGATTTGTCATTGGGACCTTAGAAGAATGGGAGGATGTTACCTAGTTCCCCCATCCCCCAGGAAGAAAAATTCTCACAGTATCCCAACACAGAGAGATAGACTTTCCTGTCTCTCTGGCTTGCTGCCAAGAGCAGTATAGCAGTGGCTGAGTAGTGGGGGTCCTTTGAGAGGAAGTTGAAATCTTGTTTTCGGGGGTGTTGTCCAGGTGAAACATTGCCTTTTAGGACACTCAAACTCATTAGCCTTATGTGGGTTGTAAGGCTGAGGTCTTCTGTCTCAGCCAGGGTGAGCATCCCTGACCCTCAACTTCTATCCTAACACACGGTAGCACCAGCCAGGACCGCAATCCTAGACCCCATGGAGTTCCTCGCTACAGACTGGGAAAGGCTGATGGTCTCCACCTCCCTTACAGGACACTAATGAGCTCACAGTGGAGGAAAGGGTATGCCTACAATGTATCTCCTTTAACCAACCCAGACGCCTTCTCAGGGGAACTGTAATTCTGGTTGGTAAAGGGTTTTCTGGATGAAGTTACATCAGGATTCAGAGGGTGCTTGCGTCACTCCTCCCTGTGTCAATGACAAGAGGAGGGCCTGGGGCAGAAGGAGTATGGAGGAGACCTTGACCTTTCCCAGCCCAGCTGGGTCACAGCCTTAAGACAGGAAAGGAGGGGCTGCTGTCAGAGTCCATGGGAGTGAGCTTTCCTGAGGAATTTTTAAAGAGAAACTCATAAGCAGGCTATTTTGAGGTTCAGGGACAAACAAAACACAACCTGAATTACACACACAACCTCATGAGACTCCAAATGGTTTTGTATGGACTAATGGAAACATGATGTAGCCAGGTGTGGTAGCACATGTATTAATCCCATCACCCAGGGTACAGAGGCAGGCAGATCTCTGAGAGTTCGAGAACAGTCTGGCCTACAGAGTGAGTTCCAGGCCAGACAAACCTATGTGGAGAGATCTTGTCTTGAAAAACTCAAAAACCAAAATAAATAATAACTTAAAAGGGAAGCCATAGATGAAAGCCGATCATCTCCTGTAACATCTAAGGCAACAGTTTTCCACCTTCCTAACTCTGTGACCTGTTCATACAGCTCCTCATGTTGCAGTGACCCCCAACCTTAAAACTGTTTCTGTTGCTACTTCATAACGGTAATTTTGCTATTGCTATGAATCATAATCTAAATATCTGTGTTTTCTGATGGTCTTTTGGGGGGGGTCACAACCCACAGGTTGAGGACTGCTGACTAGGACATGACAGTTATGTGCTTTGCATAGATAGGTCTATGACATGGGGCTGATGGAAAGAGACATGGAGTCACCTGGAACCCAAGCAGTCTTCGAATTGGGGTCAACAGGGCAGCCTCTCAACACAGAATGAACACTCTTCCAAGCACCCTGTACCCTCTCTGTAGCTTGTTGGTGTGGGGAGGGGTTCAGTTATAAAATAGTTAGTGATAACCATGTGAGTGAGACCTGACCTACCCCTAAGTGGACAGGAGTCTGGGACCCACGGATGTGGAGCTGAGACAGAAACAGGGGCGGGTGCTCAAGCCAGGCCGACATCATTTGCAACCATAGGTTGGTAAGTTTGGTGGCTGTAAGAGGTAGACAGAGAGGGGGGCTGGTGACTTAGATGTCAGTCACAAGGGTAAGTTAGATTGTGGTCACTTGTTTAAGCCCATGCGTGCCCTTTCCTGGCTTCCCTTGAGTAGGAAGGACAATGAGCTACTGTGCCAGGGAAAAGAAAAGCATCTCCCAGGGGAGGCATGGGCTGTCCCTTGGGCTTCTCCCAACAATACCATGGGAAGCAACATTCTTTGTTTCTGGAATCAAGACCCCTCCCCGGATACCCACACCCCTCAGTGGCAATCTGGTGAGGCACAAGCAAGAATGGGTGGCAGGAGGAGTTGCTAGTGTCTTTGGAAACCTCCTGGTGCCTGGTACAACCTCTATGACCACAACTTTATGTGACCAGGAGCAGACAAGGAGGAGGTCAGATAGGGACAAGAGAACAGACTGTTCTGTATGAGAGAAGAGAATGACTTCGGGCTTAGATGGAGAAGAGATGGGCTGACCCACCTGGGTGTTTGGCCTCGATTCAAGCCTCAGGACCCCCCCCAACTGTGAATAAGCAATTACACCAAAAGATCCTCTGGGCTAGAGACCCACGTCTGGAGATGAGTCAGTCACACATAAGACTCCATATCAGCTCCTAAGCCTGACACCTGCCCAGTGCCCTTGTACTCAAACTACTACAGCTGTACGTTAACCTGCCCAAGGTGGACAAGCCCACAGGGCCTTCGTAACTATGACCAACACTAGCAACCTCAGTGCCAGGCATGCTTGGACTTACTTCATGAAACAGAAAGCCAGGACTTGGGCAGAAGGAGAGTGAGCTAACTCCAAAGGTGGGGCCTAGCACACCAGCGAGGTCTTCACTGGTTGATGTTGGAACAGAGAGATTTTGGAGTTTCAAGAGACCGGTATGATCAGAGCAGGATGCCAGGCCACTGTCCAGGGGCACAGAGGCCTGCAGGGAGACAAAGGACTAATGTAAGACTAATCAAATGATAGAAGTGGATGTTACAAACCATAAACCAGCCAGGCAAATGTCATGGAGCTTAGATGACTAAGCTAAGGTGTGAGCATGTCTACAATTCATGCACATCCAGGCCCAGCTAAGAAAGCTGGGTCAGCCCTTGCTACTACTAAACATACCAGGTCAGGAGCAATAAACAGTCACCAGCAGGAGCCACCAACCATGCTCAGAGGGTGACTGTACCGTCAACAGCCATGTGAACGTCTACAGCTTCTACGTAAGGAAGACAAGGAAACAACGATAGGGCACCAGCCCTCGGGCTTCGGGATAAAGGATCCCATGGTGGTTCCGGCTTCCATGGATCTAAGCAGCCACAATTCACACCTCGTTGGAGCCGTGACACACAAGGCAAACAGTAGTTATCAGTAAGGAGATGACCTGTGTGTCTGGCTGACTTGAGTGGCTTTCTTAGTCCAGCTACCAAAGTCCTGACCTTTGAGTGTCAGCCTATGTATGCTCCTGATGAACCTCTCCAATGGGACAGAGTGTAGGGATGAAGAATACAAGCCCTGGAGACACTCAGAATCCACAGGCACATTATGGACCCAACTGTCAGCTCCAGGTTCTCTGTCCTAGCAAACATAGATCTACTGCAAGTCAGGTACCACACACAGAACACAGCCTCCAGCACAGCACCCATTAGGACATGCCTCACTGATGTAATGTTCCATCTCTACTGAGCACTTATAGAGAACCCGCCCCCATCTCAGTGCATTGTTCTTTTCATGGTCACCAGTAGCCTGATGGCTTCCATGCTGCACAGCCTGGTCCAGGCTCTTCCCTGTAGTGGGCAGGAATGATACTGCAACTCAGATGGGACAGCACTCTGGGGATTGATCGCCCCTCCCCTCCACCCTTTCTGTACCAGCATGGGCCTCTTGTCCTCCTATGTGAATGTCTTTGGGACACCTGCCCATCTCCAGATCTGGTAAAATCTCCATGCTGAGTCAAGTGTGCATCCCCCAGGCTTGGACCAGGGCCAGCTCAGCTCAGACAGTATCAAAGGACACTCCACGTTGTATTTGATTCATCGTCTGTGATATTTATCACAGCTCCGAGAAGAAATTAAGAGGCATGAGGAAGCTTGTCCCACTTGCTCTTCCCCACGTCCTTGATTTACCAGACGCCATGGGTACAATATCAACTCTCCTCTCAAATGTCATTTACATAATCTAGTGTGTATCATTCCCAGCATCTCCAAGCTGGTAAGTTTTCACCCCACAAATCAGATCAAAGCTCATGTCCACTTCTTCCTCTCCCTCCCCACGGCTCTCAACCACATAGCTTTCTCCTCTTCCTGACCCCCACTCCTGCTTCCTACAGCATTTGCACCCTGCCCTACTAGCCACAACTCAGTATCTCATGAGTCTTCCAGAAATAAATATATAAACAAGCAGATAAATAAATCGGGGTTTAAATTAGCCACCTCCCTCTACAAAAGCACTTCTCAACCCATGGCTCATGACCCATTTGGGGTTATGTATCAGATATCCTGCATATCCAGTATTTACATTATGATTGATAATAGCAGCAAAATTACAGCTATGAAGTAGCAATGAAATAATTTTATTGTTGGGGGTCAGCACAACATGAGGAACTGTATTAGAGGGCTGCAGCATTAGGAAGGTTGAGGACCACTGCTGTAGAACATGGTCCACTCAGACTGTCCACTCAAACTTCTCTCTTTGCTGCCACCCCCACAAGCCACTGCTACCTGCTAAACTGCCTACCGCCCCCCCCCCCCCGCATATGCACCCACGTTGGCTAAAGTTCTGTCTCAATGTTAACAGTTTTCAATCAAGTCTCACAAAATCATGCTAAAGATTTAAAACACATGTTATTGCCATGTAAATAACTTGACTGTGTCAATAATGTTGGCCAGCAGTCGTCACATCTGTCTGAATTTTTACAGCGCATATGAACTTTATTTTTAAAAGTTAATTTGAATAATAAGACCTATCACTCCTAAGCTCATGAGACCTGCCTCAAGTTAAGACAAACACACTTGGAGTCTGAGAAAACAGCTCTCAGCACCCACATGGTGGCTCACAACTGTCTAGAACTCCAGTTTTAGGGGATCCATCTTCCCTTTCTGGCCTCTGCAAACACCAGATATGCAAATGGTGCACAGACATACACAGAGGCCAAACACCAATACACATCAGATAAAATTGAAATAATTTTTAAAAGGTATGCACATTTTTTGTTTCAAAACTAACTTCCTAAGTTTTAATCTGACCTCTTAAGTTTTCATTTGCCTTATTTAAAATATATACACTTGATATTTCAAAGCCAACAAGTTTTCATTTTTTTATTCAAAAATTCTAACAATAACCAAAATTACAAGGTTAACATACAAAGGTTTATTTGTTTGCTTGTTTGGCCTTTCCTTGCAACAAGGTAATTTACAGCTCTTGCTTCGGATATAATTTGCAACTTACTAGCATTACGTCTCATAAAATACTAAAAAGTTATAAGAATTAGGATGTGTTTGAAGGACTATTGCTATGTATCTTGTTTTAGCTAAAATGACGACAGCAACGTTAAAGGTCTCGGCAAGCCATGAAGCTCCCAGTAAGTTACATGATGCAGAAAAGATAAAACTTAAGAGCAATATAAGCTCCAAGACTGGAGAGGTGGCTCCGAGGTTAGTACTGGTTGCTCTCGCAAAGGCTCCCAGTTCAATTCCTAGCACCCACCTCAGAGCGTATAACCATCAATGGGACCCAATGGCTTCTTCTGACCAGACATGTATATGCAGACAAAACACTCATACACATAAAATAAAATAAATCTAAAAGTAATAATAATAATAATACATGTTCAATAATTATTTATTTGCCCATGTAACTGCTAGATTAGAACATAGGACTAAAGAGACTTTATTTCCTGCCATCTTACAGAGGGCTAGCAAGCTCCTACTGAGAGTATGTCTGTGACAGGCACCCTGGGGCCTCCAAACGTCAGGAAACGCTAAATCCCCCAGGCACTGCAGCTTGCTATCTCTGACTTCTTCAGTCAGTTCTCATAATTGTTTCTGTGCTTGCAGATGCTGTACAAAGAGGTAAATATCCTGTGTGGATTCATAAAACAGTCTCTAGGCCTCCTGGAAGAACAACGGGCCTCTAGGAAGTGAGAAACCTTGGTTAAAGCAGATCCTCCACCCATCCAATGACGGTACCCGCCTTTCCCTTCACCCCCCCCCCCACAATTGCCTTGAAGTAGGCTCCCTTAGCCTTCCAACTTCTGCCTCTCTCCTTCGGACCTGCCACATCTTTCTGGTGCTAAATAATAAGTCTTACCGACTCAGGGAACAATCTTTACTGTCTATGTCCTCTACTGTAGGAGAGACCCAACGTCCTCTACTGTAGGAGAGACCCAACGTCCTCTACT
>CAJQZJ010001750.1:9627695-9716782 GCA_907164525.1 Lophiomys imhausi | reverse complement strand
AATAAATAAATAAATAAATAAATAAATAAATAAATAAATAAATAAATCAAAACAAAACAAAAACAAAGCAGACTGAGCAAGCCATGAGGAACAAGCCAGTAAGCAGCATCCCTCCATGACCTCTGCATCAGCCCCTGCCTCCAGCTTCTAGCTCTGTTTGTGACTTCCTTCAGTGATGGACTACAACGTGGAAGTATAAGCCAAACAAACCCTTTCCTCCCCAAGTTGCTTTTGATCATGGTGCTTCATCACAGCAATAGTGACCTCAACTAGGAGACCATCCCAAACTTATTAACATCCATATTCTGGAAACACCAACAATTGCTCTTTGCTCAGAGTACAGCTGAATGGCAGGAATGTGGGAAGGGGAGGAAAACACAGCCAGATGATGGGACACACATTTTGATGGGGTGGTGTTAAGCATTCTAAATGTTGATTGGTCCTGTTTTCTGTCTGTTACTTAATTGTCTCTGATTGGTTAAATAAATGCTGAGTCCTGGAGATTGGGCAAAGACAGAGGTAGGTGGGACTAAGGTGTGTGCACTTTTACACACACACACACAGAGAGAGAGAGAGAGAGAGAGAGAGAGAGAGAGAGAGAGCATCTTGGGAAGAAGAAAGAAGGCCAGAGAGAAGCCAGGAGCAGACAAGGAGGACACGCCATGGGGTAGATTAAAGAAGATCCTTCCTTCTTTAATGGGCCTGGAACATTGTGTGGAGAATAATGGTCCAAAGGGACATATGTATATATGGGGTTATATTTGGGTAATAGAATTATGAGCTAGCTTAGATGGGCTAAGATTGTGCAACTCAGGCCTAGGCTTGTTAAAATCCATCCAGTGTCTGTGTGTATTCATTTATGGATTAACACCGCTTAATAAATTAAATTAAAGATAATATAAATACTGGTTAAATCATTTAATTAGTTATTTTTTTTCTACACATTTCCTTATTTCAGTCTCACAGAAAGCCTGCAAAGAAAATATCATTAATACTTAAAGGTGCTGGATAAGGTGGCTCACAACAGCATGCAACAGGAGGATTGCCACCAGTTCCAGGTCAGTCTGGGTTGCATCATGAGTTCCAGGCTACAATATAAGACTGTGCCTCAAAACAACAAAATCTGAAGGCGCCACCCTACAAGCAAGGGGACTGAGACTCAAAGAAGCCAATGATTTGCCCAGTCAGCTATTCACACCAAAGCTGTTTGGACCACAAGTGTCTGACTCCAAAGTGCCCAGCCTTCTGCTTCCTAGAAGCTGAAACAGAAAGTGGCCTCTTTCTGCCAATACCAGCCTACAGCAGTACAGAGCTACGAGCTGCCACAGAGCTGTTCCTTACAGAGCTGATCCACAGAGCTGAAAAGAACAGAGCCACTGGCTGCCACATAGCTCTGTAGGCTCATCTTCTCCTGGACTGGGTCTGTGCTGTTATAACCTCTAGAATCTAAATACACCCAGATTCACACATAAGGCAAAAAGCACATGGCTAAAAAAAAACAAAAACGAAAAACCAGGCTTGCCACACAAGCCTGTCTGCATGCACTGACTCGCTCCCTGGAGGGCCACTAGGGTCAAAAGTGAGCTAGAGAGGAAGATGAGGGTGGGGAAGCCATTAACATTTCTTAAACATCTAGTAAGCACCAAGAACCCAGTTAAAATTCAACAGATTATCTTAATAGCTGCCCTGAGAGCTACCTCTAACTCTCCTCATTTTACAAGACTGGACTGAAACTCAGACAAGTGAGGTAACTTGCCCCAAGTTACAGCTGACAGTGATGGACAATGACCAGAAAACCCAGGTCTCCTGACTCCATGCCTTTTACATCACACTGGCCCCTGGTGGAGGGCTAGAAAACCCACCGACACCAGTGAAAACCTCCGTGGCTAAGGAAGTCCTATGGCACCTTTTCAACCATCTGATACTGAACTTGAACCCAGACTCCTGGGCGTCCATCCCTTCTTCCCGAAGTTCAGGCTCTCACGAAGAAGAAAGGACCCCAGCCCCCAGCCCCATTGTGCACTGAATGACAATGCAAGGCAGGCGTCCCCTTTCTTACCTACCACTTTCCTTCCCACTCTGTGTGGTGCTGCCAGTTCAGCACAATAGTACATTTTGTGTCCAAGGGCCTCCGCTGGCGGCCCCCAGGCTTTTGCAGCCCCTGTAGACAATGGTAGGGCCCAAAAGGCCTGATAGCCGGTGACAAATGTATGTGAATGACCAGCTCACAGGAAGTGGCCTTCAATAGTCCGATAACTTCCTGTATCCTGACATTGTGAAGGCCCACTTCCTGCTCTGTCTTCGAAAATACAGTCAGGCAACTGGAGTGATAGGAGGGGGGCAGGGGCAGAAGCAGAGCCTCCCCACCCCCCCATCATCCCTGGTCCAGGCTCCTACAGTATTCTGAGGACACCACCAGTCTCTGACCAGTCAGCTTCTCCGCCTTTGACCAACCCCCACCCGAGCCCACTCAGAACAAAACGACCTATTTTTAAAGATTTCACAACCTCAGCCTTCCTTGGTTTCACCCGCCACACCCCGTCTTTCCAGGATCTCAGGCCTTCTACTGCTGGGAAAGGCTTTCTCAGGACTCCTTGAGCATCTCCGAGGCCCTCCAAACACATTTCCTGGTCAGAGCAGGCCACTCTTCTCTGAATGATAACCTTCCTGGGCTCACAAAGGGTTCACAGTGAAACCTTATCTTCCCAGAGTGGATAATCACAATTCCTTCAGCTTCCCCTAGGCCATGAAAAGCAAGGCCAAGCAAGGAAACCAAGCTAGGCAAGCAAGGAGTCTTCCTTTATCTCCTGGCTCCAGATGGGCAGGGAAAGGACTGTCCCAGGTCAGCTCATCCCCACTGCAACTGACCTCCCAGCAAAAGCTAGTCAAACACCAAAAGACCAAGAACCAACTAGCAGAACAGGGGCAAGAGGGAATTGATACGTGAAGCTGGGCACCGTGCAGAGAGATTGTCCTTTTAATTGGTTGGTGAAGTAGCAAGACACAGCGGTTCATGCCTCTAACGCCAGAACTCAAAAAGCTGGAGCTGAAGGCTTGCCAAGAGTTGGAAACCAGTACTATAAGCCATGATACACAACGCTACCTGGTGCAGGGATGCAAGTTGAGATGCAGAGGATGGGGGCCACCACTTTCTCTCTTATCCCATCTTAGGACCGCCACCCATGCTCTAGATGTAAAGAAGGGAAAATGACTATTCCCAACCTACCAGGGGCCTATCTCTGTTCCCCTTTCAACAAAGCAGGCCCTGACTCAGCTTTTAGCCATTGTAGTAGCTGCTGGGCTTGGGAGGATTGGTATGCAAAGGGGACA
Organism: Lophiomys imhausi; assembly: GCA_907164525.1. Taxonomy (NCBI): domain Eukaryota; kingdom Metazoa; phylum Chordata; class Mammalia; order Rodentia; family Muridae; genus Lophiomys; species Lophiomys imhausi. The sequence continues at coordinate 9,713,452 of CAJQZJ010001750.1, read as the reverse complement.
GGTCAAAAGGTGGCAATCCATTCAATCCCTGTAGGCCTCTGGAACCAGAGAGCCCCTAGAGTCTGTGCAGGAATAGGGAAACAAAGAGGTCTCTAGAGACAGGAAGGAGGCAAAGGGGAGCAGGCTGGCTCCAACTTCTCACCCTCCACCTTCTGTTGTCCAACGGGAAGAGAGACAAAGGGAACACACAATAAAGTTGGAAGGGACAGGCAGCTTTGCCGAGGGACATCTTGTGCTATCAGTTACTCGGCCTCTTATCCTCAGTTTCCTTGTCAAGGCCAGGCTAGGCTCTCCAGATGACCAAAAGAGATATGAAGTGTCCACCCCAGATGCTTGAAGCTCATAGCCTGAAGAAGCCCAGTGAACAACAGTTTTTCTTCTTTTTCTGGAATTTATCTGCCTCGACTTCCCAAGAAGGACAAGACTGATAGGACAGAGTGGCCATCCTCTGCCTACCCAAAAAACAAGAAACTTCTGTGATCTTGGGTTTCATGTATTAGGTGAGCAGAAGGTGGCTGACCTGAAGCACCTATTCTTCCTGCTCCTGCAGTGCTTCTCCAGAATCTTCAGAGACAAGAAGTTACATTAGACCCAAGCCTGCTGACCCCAGGGGAACCCAGACAGGAAAAGCTGTGGAAAGACAATGCTCTATCAAAAAAAAAAAAAAAGTCCCTGAAATGACTTGAGATCACCTAGCAGGGTGGGGAACCACAGAGAAGAAAGGCAAGATGCTCTGACTTCCAGCATGCTACTGTAATACTTCTTCACTTGGCCTCAGCTCTTACGGGAAAACATGTGAGCTGAGGGGGCGAACCTCTTTACTAGAATGTCAGCCTGAACCAAGCCAGGCAGGTAAATCTTCTGGGGGAAAAAAAAGCAGAAGTGATGTTTGGACTCCCTGAGCTGTCTTATGTCCTAACTGGTAGAGTATACAGTGGGTTACACGGCTCAGCTACAGCCAAGGTCAAAATCATCCGCGTCTCTGACTGGGAAAGGTGGTGGTCCCAGCCTCGAAGCAAGCGGAAAGGAGTCTAAGTTCTGATAAGGCTAGGGGAAGGATGAGACGGTGCCTGAGGCCTGTTGACTGACTGTTCCTTCACCCCAGAGAACACAGGGATAATGAACTCCCAAAGCCTTCCGGCCCACCCTAAGGTTTCTTCTGGAGGAGCCAGAGTCAGCAAACCTGCCCAGAGGTCTAGCACCTTTACAGGCAAGGCCATCTCCTGTAAAGAGCATTCCCCAGACACAGCATTTGTCCTTAAGCCTGGGCTCAATGAATCCCTGCAAAGCTGCTATGTTGAAGTTCTAGACTCCCATGTCTTCGACGGTGATTAGATTACAATGAGGCTGTTAGGATGGACCCTATAGAATCTGGCTGATGCTTTTTGTTGTTTTTATTGAAGAACAGGGGACTGAATTTAGAGCCTGGTGCTTGCTAGACAGGTCCTCTACCACTGAGTTACGGTTCTTTTGTTTGGTTTTCTGCTTTGTTTGCTTGGTTGTTTGTTTGTTAGTTTGTTTTGAGACAAGGTCTCACTTTGTAGCCTGAGCTGGCCTGGTAGATCAGGTTGATCTTGAACTTACAGTAATCCACCTGCCTCTGCCACCTGAGTGCTGAGATCAAAGACATCTGCCACCACAACCAGTTCAACTTTTTTTATTTTATTTTAGTGTGCGTGTGTAATGAGGACAGCTTGCACAAGTCAGCTCTCTTCTTCCACCATGTTGAAAGATTTTTGGTGAAAAGTGTTAGAACTGGACACTGAGCAGATTACTGGAGCGTGTTAGAAACGTCGTCACCTCCCTGGACAGAGAGACTGAGGAGCAACAGCATGACAGGGGATCTGAGGAGAGTTCAGGCCCCAGCATCAGACCAGACAGACCGGCAGGGACTCTGAAGAGAGGAATCAGAGTCCACACGGCAGACATGAGGAGCCTCTCTGAGGACGAGGAAGGTTTCGCAGCAAGAGCATGCAGCCAGACTGACTCCCAGGCAAGGAGGCAGGGAATGGATGGGAAGCAGGATGTGTGAGCACCAGTATCCCCTTTTGATGTAAACTCACTTCCCAGGTAAGAGATCCTGGCACCAAGAAGTCTGTTAGACTCACAGACAATGTCTCAGTAGGGTGCCAGCCAGCTTGTGGGAAAGGAGGAGAGGAGACTGCTCCAACTACTGTGGCCTGGGCAGCAGTTGGACTCTGACATTACATTCTTATATCCATGGGTCCTAAGAATCCAACCTAGAAGGTTAGGCCCAGCTTAGGCACTTTCACCAGCTCGCTCCCCATTACACTTTTTTCTTTTTCTTTTCTTTTTTTTGAGATGGTTTCTCTGTGTATCTCTGGCTGTTCTGGACTCACTTTGTAGACCAGGCTGGCCTCGAACTCGCAGAGATCTGCCTGCCTCTGCCTCCCGAGTGCTGGGGTTAAAGGTGTGCACCACCACCTTCCAGCCCCATTAAACTTTATTTTTTAATAATTTTTATTTTCAAGCGTGTGCGTGTGTGTGTCCACGCTCGTACACGTGTGCATGTCTGTAGGTCCCAGAAGGTGCACTGTTAACTAATCATTGGGCCATCTCTCTCCAAGCCATTTTTTTCTTTTTGGGACAGTGTCTCAGTTGCCCAGGTAGGCCTTGAACTCAAAAATCCACCTGACTCAGCCTCCCTAGCAACTGGAGTGCAGGTGTTTGCCAGTAACTTCATCGACCTGTTTAGGTTTTGTTTTTCTTTGTTTTTAGCCCAAGTGTCTTGTTCCCCAGGAACTCGCTAAGTAGCAGAATTCCCAACCCTACCACCTCCTCCCACATTGCTGGGATTATAGGCTTGTGCTACCAAGAGCAGATCATGATGTGGCGTCTTTATAAGATGACGTTTGAGCCAGGCCTGGTGGCTCATACCTATGACCTCAGCAACAAGGAGTGATGATCTTGACTCAAAAACGAAACAAGGGGCTGAAGAGATTGCTCATCCATTAAGACCACTTACTGCTCTTGCTGGGAACCCAGACTGGATCCACAGCACCCGAGTGGCAGCTCACAACCAGTTCCAGAGGATCCAATACTGTCTCCCATATACTCCTACACATACAGGGTACACACAAACCATGCATATTCATACACTTACACATAAATAGAAAATAAATCAACAAATCCTTAAAACAAAACCAAAAGCTGAGGAAGGAGACCAATGCTTCCAGGTTCTTGATCTTGGGCTCCCAGGCTCCCAGATTAAGAAAACAAATTTGTGCTGTTTAAACCATTTGGTCAACAATATTTCATTATGAAAGCCCAGCAAGCTAAGGAACCTCTTCTGATTTGTCTGGGGGACCTGGACCCGGAGAAAGGGGATTGGAGCTTCCTTTGCATATACTCCCAGCTCAGTCCCATATTGCTTTACAGCTGCATGAACCGTACAGACTAGCCAGAAGCCCCTTTAGCTCATCCTGCTCCCATTCCGCTGCCCCCCCAATCCCACCCAGCTTCCAGAAATCTTCCTCTACCTGTGAGTCAATGAGCGAGCCAGCTGAGGCAGGCTGCATGAGTGCTGAGGGCCCAACTGGGCACCTTACCACACAAGGCAGGAGGAATGGTGGGGGGTGCAGTTAAATGAGCAGAGAGATAAGAGCCCAACAGGCTTTAGGTTGAAAATCAAAGTCCTTACTATTCCTCCAGCCCCCTGCCACAGCACTGCTGTAGGCCTCTGTTTCCCTGTATACTCGGGCACTCCCTTTTAGAACCCAGAGGCAGACCAGGGTCTTGAAGTGTTGCTAAATGCTGCTAAATTCTGCTGACCACACTAAAAAATTTATCATAATTTATCATAACTGTGCAATATGAGTATGTGATCCGAAAAAGGCCTGGGTGTGTTTAGTCCTCCAGTTACTCTGGCTATATGGTCACGTAGGTATTTGCCCCCATTTGACACACAGATTTAGAGACTTAAAAGTTGCTGGCCGAAGCACACACAACTGTAAGTAGTAGCTTTTCACTCCAGGCTGGGAGTGAAAGCAGTTTAAGTCTGGAGCTGTTTTGTTTTGTTTTGTTTTTTTTCTGGAAAACTTATGAGAAGTCTGGGATTTGAGCCCACCAAGGCCCCAGCATGTGTCACATGAGGTAAGAGGCAGCCAGGACAGGGCTTTAGGGACAAGGACAAGCTGAACCATCAGTCCCTTATCATCAATTGACAAAATGATAAACATACAGGGTTCCCATCTGTGGGAAAGACTGTGACCTCCCACCTGCCCTGTACTTGGGGAAACAGTGGAGAGCATCAAAGGGCCAGAACTAACCCCAAGACTTGATCTTTAAAGCCAAAGACAGAGGGAAAGCAAGCTACAGCCTGCAGCAGGGGTAAGTCAGAGAGAAGGGAATGCCAGCCAAGGGGCTGTGGCAGTACCTGACAGCCAGCAGGCTATTTCCCTTGTCAAGTCAACCACTCTGCAGTTCCTGGTTGGTGTAATGACAAGAGGCAAGCTGGGAGGGGGGGAAGGCTTAGGACCAGCTCTGCCAAGATTCCCATGTTATCTTGGGTGAGCCATTTCCCGTTCAGGCTTCAGTCCCTCTGTGAGCTTGAGGAGAGCCAGTCAGTTCCCCTTGTCTCTTCTCTTTGAATTCCTCAGGGACCAGGACAAGTGGAAAGAGGGTTCTGGAGGAACATAACAATCATTACACCAGCTCGGCTTGCTGAGTTGGGGTTTTGTTGTTGATGCTGTTTGATTTCTTGTTGGGCCCATGGATCAAACCCAGGACTTCATGAGTGTTACCTACAGATTCTACCACTGAGCTATTTGCCTGGTGAAAAAGAAAATTCCACAGTCTGGCCCCATGCTTTCTGAGTTGGAACCACTGAGGGGAAGGGCAGAAATCTCTCTTTTTTTCCTCCTCATGTTGAATATCTATCTGGAGCCTCACCCCCTTAGGATGCGCTCTGGCCCTTGGGCTGCAACCCTGCCGGGCTGCATGCAATGCCAGGCTTCTTTCTTCCTTAAGATGGAGTCTCACCAGGCAATGGTGGTTCACACCTTAAATCCCAGCACTGGGGAGGCACGCAGATCTGAGTTCTAGGCCAGCCTGGTCTACAGAGCAAGTTCCAGGACAGCCAGGGCTACTCAGAGAAATCCTGTCTCAGAAAAAAAAAAAAAGATGGAGTCTTAAGCAGCCCAGGCTGGCCTTGAGCCCCTGATCCCCTGCTTCCCACTTCCCACATGCTGTAATTACAGGTGTGTGCTGTCATACCAGATTTACCATCAGCGTCTTGGTGAACTGGGGAACCCAAAGTCTACCCTTTGTGCTGAGAGTCTTCCTGCTTCCCAGCCTCACCTGCCAGTCTGCCCCACCTCTTGGGGTCTTAGAGGAAAGAAGGTGCTAAGGGGAAAATGAAAGAAAAACAGGTATTCCAGGCCAGCTCCCATAGGCTTTTCCAGATGGCATCCTCACGCCTTCTCAGGACTTCCTTAGCCCAGAGGCTGCTGGAACTTGCTGAGTCTGTGAGCTCCACCTGGCAAGTGCATTAAGAGGATCCCTGGGCTGTGACCCAGGTCCTTGCCTGGTTTCTTGGAGTTTCCCCCATCCACCCTGCTGAGCCCCTGCGGGGCTTTGATCACCACTACACGAAGGGTTTCCTGAATGTTTTCCTGAGGACATTGTTCCCCACTGCAGAGTCATTAGGGTCAAATTCATCACTGGCTGGGCCTGGAGTGGTCCAGGTCCTACCCAGTGGGGAAGCACAGCCCTCTGCCCAAGCCCCACTTCCCCTTGGGAAATTAAGCCAGCAGTTTGTCTTGGGGAAGGCAAAGCTGCACCAGGCACGACACTGCTTTTCTTACCCCTGGGCCTCACTGCTGACCCTTCAGCACATTCAGCACACAAACGATTGGCCCAGTCCCTAGCATTGTCTCTGTACTGGGAGGAGGAATTGTACTTGGGCCAATTCCTGTCCCTCCCAGAATCACTCAAGGACCCAGAATCTCCCGCTTCATTCAGCATTTATTGACAGTAACTGTATATGAGACATCCCCACCCACCCACCCAGCAGAGGGAAGACTTGGTTACTGCTCTCAAGGACCTACCTAAGGCACCATAGCAATCACAGCGGCTGGTAACAAACACTGCTAGAGAATACTGACCACAGGGCCAGAGAGGCAGAGAGGGATTGGCAATCTGTATTTGGAGAACTGGGGTCTGGGTCCACATGCTAAACCATCTATAACTAGGAGTCCATCAGATAGGCAGGGAGGCAAGAGCTAGAGAGGCCTGGCTGAGAGAGCACAGTGTACACAGAAGCATGAAGGTTCCAACAGCAGAACACATGCAGGAAATGCCAGAATCAGATTCTGCATCTGGGTCGGTGGGCAGTAAAGCGAAGAAGGTCAGGGTAGTGGTGGCGCACACCTCTAATCCCAACAATTGGGAAGCAGAGGCAGGAGGATCTCCAGGAGTTTGAGGCCAGCCTGGTCTACATAATGAGTTCCAGGACAGCCAAGGATACACAGAGAAACTCTGCCTCAAAAAACAACACCACCTGGTGCCACAGGGCCCAGGCAGGCAGACCACACCTGAGAAGACCCCTCCTTGCCTCGTGCCACATGGCACAGGTGGGCTTAGCAATCCTGAGACCACCCCTGAGAGGACCCAGACACCCAGAGGCCACGGACAGGTGCCACTAAGAGGAGGAAATAAGTGGTGGAAAGAGAGGTGAAAGAGAAAGAGAAGCAGAAGGTGTGTACACAATGAAGAGAGGCAGAACTGGAGAATCAAGGGTAGTGAGGAACAGGCTGATGTGCGTAGCCTGCAATGCCACCTAAGGCCATGGTGAGGTTCCAGGCTGTGCTGCTGCATGCAGACAGCCATGTCTGGGTCCATGTCTGTGCCTGCAGCATAGGGGGTTTATCACCACCAAACGTTAGGCAGACATTGCTGTTCTGGGCTACCTCCTGGAGCATCTTGATATCTGACTTCTGTCCAGAGCTGGCCCTACCCCTCACCTGGGCATCCTAGGAAAGCTAGCCTTGCCCCTTGACTAGAGCCACTCTAGAGAGTGGGTCAAATCTCTCCCAGAAAGCGCAATAGAACTGGCCCTGGATGGGGGTGGGATGGAGGTGGGAGGGGGGTTTGCAGGTGAACCACCTCAAGGACATAAGCACAGGAGAGCTGGCCCCGCCACTTTCTACTGTGCAGTGGTGTGGGTGAGGGAGAGATGCCCCCCCCGCCCTTTGCCAGCTGCAGCAGGTGGGGGAGCTAGCCCTAGGGTCATGAGAGCAGGAGAGCTGACCCTGCCCCTCACCAGCTGCAGCACTCAGAAAAGCAGGCCCTGCACCTTGCCTGGGCAGCAGAGTAGAGCTGGCCCTGCTAACCACCAGGGTATGAAAGCAGGAGAGCTGGCTCTGCCTTTGACTGCTGCAGCATTGGGTGAGCTAGTCAGGGCAGTACTGGAGAGCTCACCCTGGTGGTATGAGTGTGGGAGAACTGGCAGGCTAACCACCTAAGCTACCACCTAGGCCCAAATCCAGGGCTTTGAGTTGACCCACCCCAACATCTACCCCATTATAGACTGCTGGAGTCAATGAGAGGCCTGGTCCTACAGATCCATAGTTGCAGGATCTCCATGACATAAGGCAACAAGAAGATATCAGAGAGGAGTCCAGGTGAGGATCTAATATTGACAGTGTAGAAGAAGCCAGAGGCCTTGAACCATTGCAATGAACATTTGCAAGTAAAGAAGTATGGACAAAAGGTATACTGTGGGACACACTGTGACACATTACAGCATCCACAAAGAGTTTTTTTCTTTTCTTTTCTTTTTTCTTTTGTAGGAGTAGGTTGCAAGGGAGGAGGGATGGTACAAAGAGATCAGGAGATGAATGGGATTGGGGTACATGATGTGAAATTCACAAAGAATCAATAAAAAGTTAAATAAAAGAGAACAAAAAATTTGTTTTAAAAAAACAAACAAAGCAAAGCAAAAGAGAGTGACTAGGGCAAGATAGAGGAACCAGATCTTTGCAGAATAATGTTTTAGAGAGAAATGGGGAGAATATTCATGAACAGTCCAAGGTTAGGCAGAATGTGATGAGGGCCTTCAACAGGGTAGATGGGCTCCAGATACAGAACAGGGCCACCACAGGTTGGCAATGGAATCCATGAAGGAGCCAGTGGGAGGAATGACCCCAGATGTAAGCAGGATGAGGCTAGGGAGGCCTGTAATCCCGGCTGCTCAGAAAGCACAAATTCAAGGCTTGCCTATGCTACAGAATGAGGCTGAGGCCAGTCAGGTAACTTAGTGAGATACTGTCTCCAAATAAAAATGAGTAAGGGACACCACCCTGCGGGTTAAGGAGCTGTGTGAGGGACACAACCCTGCAGGTTACGGAGCTGGCTGTGGGGGCCTGGCAACCTGGGTTTAATTTCAGGAATCCACATAAAGGTAGAAGGAGAAAACTGACTGGTGAAAGCTTTCCTCTGGCCTCTACATGAGCAATATGGTAAGCACATGCCCACCCCACAATAATTATAAGAGTAGCTAGTCATGGTGTGCTCTGGTAGGATATGCTGAAGGAGAAGAAATAGGGGGATTACAAGTTTGAGGCCAGCCTTTAATTCCAACACTAAAGAGGCAGAAGCAAACAGATCTCTGTGAACTGGAGGCCAGCCTGTAGAGGAATTTTAATCCAGCAACATGGCTGTTCTGGCAAGGGATCACATCCATAGACCTTCTAGGTCTGTATGATCCAGCTGGAATGCAGACATGCTCTGGATTAGAGTATAATCTGGCTGGAATACAGACATGCCTTTAGCACACACCTTTAAACAAAAACAATGAAGGTGAGGTTGGTTTATAGAAGGAAGCAGCCATGTTTGAAAGTGACATCTAATTGAGGGGCGGATAAAGTGATGAATCAGAGAAAGATCTGACAGAATGAGTCAGAGATAGGATAAGCCCAACTCTCATAAAAACAGGACAGGAAAGGGAGGCTACTTAGGAGCAGTACAGGGAAAGAGAAGAGAGTTTTTTTTTTTACCGAGAGTTGATTACTAGGATAGTTTTACAGAAACAGGTTGCAGAGGGAACAAGCTAGACACGGGTGAAGACAGAATGAGCCAGAGAATGAGAAGGAGTCAGAATATTAAAACATATTGCTAGAATTAGTTTGAGGCCAGGCAGAGCAACTCAGTCAGAAGTCAAGAGAAGTCAGTTTGAATCAGTTAGCTTGGAGAGGAGTGTAGGCCAGAACAGCTGAGTTGAACCATCCAGCAAGAGTTCAAAAAGAGTTAGAAAGACTTGGAGACAGCTCTCATCTCATCCCATTATCTGAGGAAATAAACACAACTTTTAAACTAGCCTAGTCTCCACAGGGAGTCCCAGGCTAACCAGAGATACATAGTGAGATCTTGTCTCAAAAATCAAGTCAAAGCAAATAATAATAAAGTTAAATTGGCTCACACCTTTAATTCCAGCACTCAGGAGGCAGAGGCAGGTGGATATCTGAGTTGAAGTCTAGCCTGTTCCCGGACAGGTGGGCTATACAGAGAAACCCTATCCAGAAAAAAAATTAATAAAAAATATTAAAAATCTGGGTTTATAGATCAGTGGTGGTGTGCTAGCCCAGCATGTGAGGAGGCTCTGGGTTCATGTCTCAGTAGTGAAAACAAACAGAGAGAGAGAGAAAAGGGAAAAGAAAAGAAGATGGAATGACTGTATTCCAATCATGTTGGATTTCTAAACATTATCTTGGGCTCACTACTCAGCTCCTCAGTGCTACACAGCTCTGGAGGTAGCACAAATGAGCCCCATTTTACAGATGATGTGTACAGAGTTTAATCACGCAACTAATCTCAGAGTTAGATTTCACATCCAAATCAATGTGTTTGTTTTTTGTTTTGTTTTTTTTTTTCTTTTTGGGACTGGGTCTCACATGGACTTTGCTAGCCTCAAACTCACTATTCAGTGAAATGATTCTCCTGCCTCACCTCCTGAACGCTGGGATTACCGGTATGCACCACAACTGGTTTCATGCAGTATCAAACCCATTTCTTAGCAATCACTCTGCCAAGTGAGCTCCAGCCCCAGCCCCAGAAGTTAGCACTTTACCTACCTACCCTGTGCCTAGGCAGAGATGAACAGCGCTCCAGAGGGTACGCCTTCCCATGACTTGGGGTTATGTTCAGAACTAGAGATTCTCATCCAGGAGTCCTCAAGGTAGATAGATGCTTGTGGTGGCTGAAGCCACAGATGAGGCTAACACTGTCCAACAAAGAAGGAATACACTTCCAACCGAGGACGGAGTAAAGCTGGGAGAGCGCCCCCACCTTCATTTAAGACGGGATCTCACACTGTAGCCCAGGCTAGCTTGAACTCACTGTGTAGCCCAGGTTCCTCAAGCTTATCACAATCACCCTGCCTCAGCTGCCAAAGTGTTGGGATTACAGGCATGCACAACCACACCCAGCAGCACATTTAGAAGGACAGAAGGGTCCAGTGGCAGAGGAGAGCTGAAATGGGAAGTGCTGCTGGTGTCAACAGATATGGCCACAAAGACACTGCCAACCACTGAAGAGATAGAATATGACTGAGACTAAATTGAGGACACCAGATATATGTCATCCCAAAAGCTTTTAGCCCAAATAGCTTCAGGCCTGAAGTGGTTGGAGTGTGAGCAAGCAAGAAGCAAAGGGCTGAGGACAGAGACGGTTGCCAGGGGCTTGAAGGGTTTAAAGAGGCCTGCCTTCAAGTCTTGCCGAGGATGTCACATCTTGAAGCCACAAATGGACAGGACTAGGCAGCCGGTAGCACTAACTGCTCCAGCTGCACCTAGCAGCCCAGGCTGAGAGGCAAATGGGAAGAAGATTTGGGGATGGAGTTGGGTGTAAGGCACAGGGGCAGTGAGAGGCGACACAAACCACAAAATACCTTTGGGCTTTTCCCAAAAAGAGAGCTGCCCTTGGCAGGGAAGCTATCAATTTGTGTAAACCTCAATAATGTGGAGGACCCATCCGATATGTTTTGAAAGCCATGGTTTACCTCTGTATTGTGTTAAAAAGGATTTCAAAAACAGATAAACACCATTAGCAAATGTAATTCATAATGAATAAACCATCTTTAGGTAGATGAGAGCCACTGCTGGCACGGGATAAAAGCTGATCTCCCGGTGGCTAATTATTCTTGACTTTGTAGCTAATTTCCTCCAGAGACTTCCATTTAGCAAACACTTTTAAAAGAGGCTGTGTACAGTGAAGGAATCAAAGACCACTTATTTATATTTCACTGTTCAGACTGGCCGCCATCCCACTCCAGTAGAAAGGAGGCTTTCCTGGGTCCTTAGGCCAGCACTGGCAACACTTCACTTTTTCTGCACTACCAGCAGGGGTCAAGTAACAGCATCCCTGGTGAGCAGGTGGAGAAGCAGAAAACCAGGAGAGGGGAAGGCAAAGCCCAAGGCACCCACTTCTCTTGTCTTCAAGTCCAAGGCTCTGACTCCTTTGCCCATGCTCCAGATCTCTTGCTGACTCATTTTCCAGCTCTGACTTTGTACACTATCCATCTGAAGTCTGAGAACCTGGATCCCTTGGGCCTAGTTGAAGTGTATAAAATAAGATGTACTTAGCCAGGAGGCCTGTTAGGGACCTGTTGTCATTCAGCCAAGGCTACTCTATCCTCTTCTCAACCCATCAGGATCACAGGCAGCTTAACAGAGCAGAGGTTCTCAACCTGTGGGCCGTGTGGGGGTCCGATGACCCTTTCACAGGGGTCACATATCAGATATTTACATCATAATTCATAACAGTAGCAAAATTACAGCTATGAAAATAATGTTATGGTTGCGGGTCACCACAACATGAGGAACAGTATTAAAGGGTCGCAGTGAGAACCGCTGCCTTAGATGCTGAAATTTTCATGTTATTTATAAATACTCTAGCCCCTTTTATAGGCAAAGGCATCGAGGTTCAGAGGGGCAGAGAGATTTGGCCAAGGTCATTCAGTCAGTTGCTCGGGTGGAAGAGAAACCTCAAGTCTGCAGGTGGCATTTGATTTTCCCTCTGCTCCAATCCCCAGTCCGCACTCAGTGAGCACAAGGGACCACCCAGAGTAACAAGTGAATCAAATCAGAGTCACCTGGACTAAGGAGACGATCCTTAGTCAAAGTGATCCATGGGGGTTGCTGGTCCTCCAGTCTAGCTCAACCGTCCAGCTTTCAGTTCTCTGTGAGGCTTCATCTCAAAAAAATACGGTGGAGAGTGAATGGGGATGGTATGTGATGGTGACCTCTGGCCTCCACACATGCAAGCAGGTGCACATGCACCCACATACATGTACACACCCACAGACATGTATACACACACACACACACACACACACACACACACACACAGCCTTTTCCCTCTGACTGCCTGGTTCCCAAACCAGACCACTCACAGTGGAATTAGCTTCACAAGCTAATTCCTCACTATCTCAGAAGTCCTCCCTCTGACAGGCTCAGCAACCCAGGGCCCCGAGAAGCTGACAAAAAGTCAAAAGGGTTCCCTGGCAGGCTTGTCCTGGCGGCTGCCCAGACGACTGGTGCTAACACAGCCAACAGACACAGGAAAGCGTCTGAGAGTGGAAAAGCACAGTGAGCCACCGAGGGGCAGAAGGAAGCCTTGCTATGCTCAGCCAGGATAACCCTGTCCCAAAGCCCCAAAGGTTCTTACAGATGTGGTTAGCAGGGAGGGGGCTTCCTCCAGGCCATAAGCTCAGTCTTGAAGGCCACAAGGGTAAATACTCCATGTTGATAACTCAGCAACTGTGTGGTGAATCCCAGTGGTGTATGTCCCATAACTCCTGGGTGCCGCTCCCCTGAATTTAGATATCATCACAGGGCTGGGGAAAGACCCAGGGAGGGGTGGGGAACACACAAAAAGTTCCAAGCACATCCATTCAGTAATGTACTTCAGTGAACCTTCATTGTTGGGCCAATCAAAAGAGGGCCACATGTCTCCAAGGTGAATCAGCAACCATGATTCACCAAGAAAACCAGCCCATGCCTTGCTCATCCCAGGACCTTGCCCTACATTTGGCCACATGCACATAAGCACTGCTACTCAAAAAAACGTCACCTGCACAGAGGTAAAAGGGCAGGCAGCGTCTTCCCGCTGCAACAGCAGCCACTGACCTCAGCCAGCCCGTGGGAAAAAAAGGTCTAGCTAAGAATAGTAAGAGTCACTGGAAGCAGAAATTCAACAAGGACATGCCCCAGTGAGTGAAATTATTTAAAAAGGAGGCACAATCAAAGTGAGACTAGAAGAACTGAGCACCCAAAGATAGGCCCTCATGGGCCACGTGTGGGTAGGAGCTGCACTGGTGGGGACAGGGTTATTCTAAAATATCTGAATGTCTAAAAATGTCTATGGGAAAACCTTCTTGTTGTCTCTGTGGCTTTCTTTCCATCCTTCAATGGTTTACCCAGGTTATACTAAACTGCACACACCCAGGCACTTGGGATATTCAAAAAATGGTTTTGTTGGTTTTCTTTTTCCTTTGATGGGGTGGGGGTGGGGGTGCTTCGATTTTTGACACAGGTCTTACTATGTAGTCAAGCTGAACTTAAACTAGTTATGTGGCCAAGGTTTGCCATCCTCCTGCCTCAGCTTCCTAAGTGCTGTAATTATAGACATTCCCTGCCTCACCTGGCTCCAAAAGTGTTTTCATGTAAATCCAATTCTGAGTATAGTAAAAACACATACCCCTCAGCTTTTATCAGGGGAGGAAACTTTTCCCTTTGTAGTGCCGACTGGAACTTTTTGGAGCTCACCCCATATCCTAAGAGGGGCATTTTGAGAGGTCACAAATTGACAAGCTTGAGTTTATTTTTATATTTGAATTATATTATTTTCTGTGTTGTGTACACACTTGCCACATTCCACATGTGGAAATCAGAGGACAGCTTGTGGAAGCTGGCTTCCTCTTTCTACCACATTGGTTTAAGGATCAAACTCAGGTTATCAGGCTTGGTGGCAAGTGCCTTTCCCTGCTGAACCATCTTGCTAGCCCTTTTAATTTTTGGTTGTTTTCATTGCTGTGAAACAGCATGTCATGTATACCAGGCCTTGAACATGCTGTGTAGACAGTAGCCTTGAACTTTTTAATGTATTTTTTTACTATTTGTGTGTGGCATGTGCCTCGCATGTACATCCAATAGCGCAATACAGGTGACGGTCAGAGAACAACTTTGTGGGATTGGTTCTCTACCTTTTTGGGTATTCCTGGGATTGAACTCAGGCCACCAAATTATGCACTGAGCCATATCACTAGCCTGACCCTGAAATTCTGATGTCTGCCTCTACACCCCAAATGCTGGGATCTCAGACATGCCCATCCCACACACACCCAGCTTATATGGTGCTGAAGACAGAACCCAGGTCTTCATGCACAGGGAGTCAAACACCCTACCAACTGAACTACATGTCTAGCCTCAGATTTCCTTTCAATGAGTTGTCAATATTTAGAAAACACATTCTACAAACAGAAATAATAAAAACAACTTCATTCCATTTCTAGCATCTCTAGGGGAGGAGATATAGAAAACCTAGTGCCCACAAGTAAGCTGAACAAGTGGAAAACTGAATCTTTACTGCCCCCTATTGACAGGCTTGTGGTTTCTAGATTCCAGCCCGGCAACTCACTCACATTTGTCTCCTGACTGCCCCCTGCAGGCATCAATGTTGACTCAAAGTTTAGCCCGGGTGGAGCTGTCACAGCCATGGTAATACTTATAATAGCCACAGAGTGGCAGCACTGGGCTAGTAATGAGGCACATGACTGGCCTAGTGTAGTCTTGCCAAATGCTTTCAGAAACCAGCAAACTTCATCCTTATTTGGGTGGTACACAGTTACTCCTAACCACTCTCCATCAGATCTGTCCAAACAGCAATGGTTCAGGTCAGCAACTCCCTTAGGCATAGAAGGGACGCTACGGACTGGATTTGCTCTCTTCCAGGCCCCCGCTTGCCCCTCTTCCCAAGATACCCATTCCATAGCTGGCTTCTCTGCCTGAAGCCATCCATCAGACCTCTGGGGAGATGGTTGGTTCCTGAGATAAACAAGGGAGGCAGCTTCCTCAGTTAGAGGCAGATTCTTGCCTAATCAAATACCATATTTTCTTTGCTCATTTGGATTAGCTATCTTCTTCCTGCCCTCTGCTCTCACTCCCTTTACAAGCTCCCTAGCAATATCCTGAGTGGTAACATACACTACAGACCTTTGGAAAGATGTTTTGCGTTATGCATGGAGACCTAGGTCATCCAAGGTCATTTGCCCTTCCTACCATTGACTCCAACATACTGGGAAGACCTTATACAAGACAGTCATGCAGTATTTAAACTCATGAACAAACAGAATACCTACACCCAGCAACAGAGACACCTTAGAATGAGCTCTTGCTATAGCTTCACTCGATGGGTACATAACTGTGTAGCTACTAAAAGCAGTGATGAAGGGGACTGGGAAGATCGCTCAGTGGTTAAGAGCCATCTCTTCTAGAGAACCTGAGTTCAGTTCTCAACACCCAGAATCAGGTGGCCCAAATCACCTGTGACTCTAGCCCAAAGAAATCTGACACCCTCTTCTGACCTCAAGTGGGCACCAGCACATAGCACACACACACACACACACACACACACACACACACACACACAAAATATTTTTTTTAAGTACTAGAAGAGCTGGAGAGATGGCTCAGTGGTTAAGAGCACTGGCTGCTCTTCCAGAGGACCTGGGTTCAATTCCCAGCAACCACATGGCAGCTCACAACTGTCTGTAACTCCAGTTCCAGGGCTTCTGACACCTTCACAGAGACACACATGCAGGCAAACCAACAATGAACAGAAAAAAATAGTAATAATACATTTTTTAAAAAAATATTAGAAACAAGGCTGGAAAGATGACTGTGGTTAAGAGCACTGGCTGATCTCCCAAAGCACCTGAGTTTGATTCCTAACATTCATACAAGAGCTCACAATCAGCCACAGCTCCAGTTCCAGGGGATCTGATGCCCTCTTCTGGCCTCTATAAACACCAGCCGTGCACGTGATATAGACTTATGCATACCCCAAACAACACCCACTCACATAAAATGATAAAATACATTTTCTTAAGTATTAGAAACAAGCAAGAAAACAGTGATGGAGTCCATCTTGGTAGCACAAGTTTATAATCCCAGCTACTCATGAGGCTGGGGCAGGAGGGCCAAGAAGTCAAGAACATCCTGACAACCTAACAGGACTATCTCATAATAAAAAACTGAAGGACGAGGACTGGGAATGTAGCCCAGTGACTAACATGTATGAGGCTCTAGGTTCCACCTCAGCAATCTCCAGTCCCCAAAACAACACCACCCACCATGTGGTAAGATGAAAACTAAGTGTAGCCATGGAACTCTTAAACCTATACAGAAAGCTAGGTGGAGTGGCACATGCCTTCCATCTCAGCTCCTGAGAGGCAGAGGCAGGCAGATTTCTGTGAATCTGAGGCCCATCTGGTCAGCATAACGGGTTCTAGGCTAGCCATAGTGATTCTGTTTCAAAACAAAGCAAAATGTACAAACCCACATAGACGTTAGTGAAAATATGCTGCCAGCAGATGACTGAGGTACTGGGAGGGTTGGTGACCTTTTCTCATTCCTGCCTACCTTCTTTAATGTGCAAATATATCTGAGTGTGCGTGCTACCAACTCAGACTCCTGGGATGCTACAGCCTTGTGCAATCAACATAAAAAGACTCTTGGGAGCTTGTGCCTCCAGGAGTTTCAGTTGGCTCTCAGTAAAACACAGTTTTCAGCTGTGCTCAGTCTTGGGAAGTCCTCAGACATTACTGATGTCATACCCCCAAATGCCTCCACTAACTCCTAAGAGAACCCTGACCCTATCAGAAAATAGAACTCCGTCAGATGTCTCAAGTGCCACTTTAATTGAGGTTCTCACTATACAGTGAGGAAGGGTGGAAGACAGTGATTGTTTCCAGGCATACGCCCCTTCAGCTCCGAGGTAAGCAAGCCTGAGCTCGCCACAAGAGAAACATGCTTCCTTTCCCTGTGAATCCCGTCCTGAGCCAATAAAGGGAAGAATGTGCACAGAAAACAAGAAAAACTCATCAAGGGAGCCAGGGAGATTTCTGAATTCTTTCCAATGCAAAAACTAGAACTAGACATGGAGGAGCCCCTACTAATGGCAACAACAAACCCCAGCCATTTCCATTTGAGGTCACGCCCCTCCCCAGGCAGACTGAGACCAGTGTCCATTCCCCGGGGCTCCTCCCTGCAGTGCTCCTAGGTAAGATCAGAGCCCACACAGTCATGGAGAGAGTCCATTCAACAGACACAGGCTTCCTCTCTGCTAGCCCCTACTGCTGCAGCTGTCCAGCCATAAAGGACCAGCCAGTATGTGTGTGGCTGTGGGTACAGAAGGGGCCGGGGTGAGCAGCAAAGCAATCAGATTATGTTCTGAAGCTGGTTCGACATGGTGGCAGGACATGTCATAGCCCTGTGCACCACAGGGACCTGGGCCTTCCATTAATTCTTCTCTGGACGGTTTCTGTTCAGGACTGCTTTAGGGGCAAATTCCAGCTTGTCCTTAAGGCTCACCACCTGAGTGTGGTCCTTGCCTAGCAGCTCATCCAGCTTTCGGTCCTCTCGGCGTTCCAAGATGCTCTTTTCCTCCTCCACAGGCTGAGGGTCCTTTCCCCTGATGAACCATTCCAGGTGGTAGCCCACAGCCCCAACCACAAAGGCCACAGGAAAGGTGACGTAGGGAGCATAGGTACGCACCGCGGTCCAAAGCACAGGCCACATGACATCTGCAGAAGAATATAGAGCGTTAGGGAGAAACGAGCATCCCCTCCTCCAGCAAATGTTGACAGCCCATGGGGTGCTCTACTCACCAGGTGGCTTGGTAGTAATAACTGAGCGGCCACCCCACAGAACAGCAAGCAGCCTAGGAAGCTGTGAAAGACTGTTAAGGAAGGCGGTAGGTCTCCATTAACTATGCTGTGCTCCGGTGTACAAAAGCTCCTCACGAGGAACATCCAAGCCTCACCTAATAGAGTTTCCCACCAGATGTGACCTCAGGTGTCACCGCTCCCCTGCCCCCAGTCTGTCAACATTAAGGAAGGGAAAAGAATTCTCGGCTCTGGAAACTTCACATGCACACATACAGCCCTGCTCTGAATTCTGGCTCTTTGATGATAACCAGGTTCCTTTTCTTTGGGTAAATTACCAGGGGCTTATCTAAACAGCCAAAAACTATGAGCATCCCCTAACTATTGTGGATTAAAGATAGATAAGGGCTTTAAGCATATTCTGGACTTGGCTTTCCCAACAGTGACACTAACCTATAACAAATCTTGGTCAAGCTATCTTCAAGACACACTACCTGTAACCACACTCACATCCTCCTGCTTACACAGTAAGCCACTGAAAACACCACAAATGAACACAGTACTTCAGATGCCCTGGAACCCTAATACTTGAAAAGTCTCAGTGGAAAATGCTGTAAAATAAAAATAACAAAAACTGAGGAGCTGCCCCTAGGGCCTCCCTCCTGCAATACAATACCAAAGTAATATACAAACCTACTCACCCAAATGGCCACTTAGGCACAAATGATTACCACTATTAAATTACTATTTATACCATTATTTAATTACTGTTTCAAACATAAAAGGCCATTGACAATGAACATAATAATGCTAGCTACCATCTACTGAGTGCTTATTCTAAGCTGGGCCTTGGGCTAAACAACATTCACACACTATGATCTCTGATCCTCATATTCACTCCTTGGTCATCAGCATTAAGTCACTTGCCCGTGTTTATGCTCCCATAAGTGTTTCTCAAACACTGCTCTCTCTTTCTCTGCTCTAGGGTGAGACAACCAAACCTCATGGAGGATTAGAAGGCTCTCCCTTTCTCCCTCTGAGTCTAATCCTCTTTGGAGGAACTGGAGTGCCTTGTGGGGCTGAGAGTTCATGGACCATCAAGGGTGAAGAACTGCAGCAGATTCAAATTTCTCTTCCTGGTCCTTTGACCTGACACCGGACCCTATGCTCTACAATATGTCCCAGGTCATCACCCAACCCTCACAATACCTCTATGATGTAGAAACTGTTTGCCCAGATTCTTGCCTAGGGCCACAGTGGCTCAAAGACACTATGTCAGTTTTCCAAAACCACTACAAGTGGCAGGTCCATTGGTTTTGAGGTCAAGCACAGACTTTTTCTAGCAGAACAAACACTGCAGATGTGTGCATGGTGTCTGTTCAAACCCTGGATCCAGGGAGTGCCTCCTGCAGCTCATTAGCTTAGCTTTCCATTATACTGAAAGACTTCCTTTCTTGTGTGCTCTAACATTATACCAAGAGATCTGTGAATCCTAGCATGCACACATTAACAAAGGGGGAAGCCCTGAAGAATTCCAAACTCAATATGTCTCCATTCTAGTTTCTGTCATTTAAGTTTTTGGGTTTTTGGTTGGTTGGTTTTGGTCTTTTGAGACAGTGATTCTCTGTGTAGTCCTGGCCATCCCGGAACTCTCTCTGTAGACTAAGCTGGCCTTGAACTCAGAGATCCCCCTGCCTCTGCCTTCCTAGTGCTGGGACTAAAGACCTGCACCACCACCACCGGACTTGTTTTTGTTTATTTTTAAAACAGGTTCTTTGTCCCTCAGTCTGGCCTGTAGTTAAGGATGACTCTGAACTGCTAGTCCTTCTGTTTCTACTTCCTAAGTGCTTATGATTATAGGTGCACACCAGATGCGAGTTCCTTATATTATTCCTAAATAGGAATATTATTTATTAATTTAGGAATATATTATTCCTAAATAGGAACTCTCGATTCAGTTTTCCAATTTGTCTTAAAGCGTATCAAACAGCAGTCTACAACTATTATTCTCTTCCATATAGAGCACAAGTGCTAAGTGGTCCTGTTCAAATTCCAGTGGTCCGGGCTGGAGAGATGGCTCAGCGGTTAAGAGCACTGGCTGCTCTTCCAGAGGTCATGAGTTCAATTCCCAGCAACCACATGGTGGCTCACAACCATCCATAATGAAATCTGGTGCCCTCTTCTGGCTTGCAGATATACCTGCAGACAGAACACTGTATACATAATAAATTCCAGTGGTCCATGTATCCAACACAACCATCTTCTCTGTGGCAGGCATTGTGTGGGCTTACTGTGCCTGTCTACATCTCTCAAAACACCTTGAAAACCCAGAAGGCTAAGAACCAAGGATGTCCAGATAGTCCTATGCTCTAAGCCTCTTCCTACCTCTGCTATCCTCTCTGGCAGAGGGCTCCAAAATATGTTCGTGGGTCGAATAAACATTAGCATAAACAAGTCGCTAATGTAAGACTACATTAGTCTTCCACCCACACTCACAATGGGGCAGGATTACAACCACAAGCAGCTAGACGTCATGAAGTCATCCCTAGGGTATCAAAATGTTAACTAGCAGAAGTGTCTCGCAAATACTCCGACGCCAATTTCCAGCCCGGCATGCAGGGGAGCCTGCCAAAGAGTCCAGGTACGGGTCAACTGGGCCGCCCGGAAGCTAAGAAGTCCGAGAGGGTGAAAGAATCAGCCTTGACAGCTAGCTACTCCAGTCAAGTCTGGGAATAGGAGTGTCAGTGAGGACAGGGTCATCAGCCGCGGGTCCCCTGTCCCACCACACCACAGGCGTGGCCTCGTCACCCTCCAGCCTGCCAGTCTTGAGGCAGATAAGTTTTGACCTCAGCCCACAAAGAGCTGGCCGAGACTGGAACGGTCACGGAGACGGTCGCTCCCTCAACTAGGTGGGCACCGCCAGGAGCCTTCCGCGTGGGACCCAAGGCCAGCGATCCTGGAAAGCGAAGCGCCCTCGGCACTCGGAACTTACCTGCGGCCCAGCCCGCAAACCCCCGACCGGCACCGCGCTGCGCCCGATAGCCGTGAGCAACACCGACGTCCAGGCTCCCAGTGGCCCGCGGGGCGTTGCTCGAGGCCACGCCCACTGGCGTCCGGGCTCTCTTGGAGAGTAGCGATTGGCTGAGCTCCAGCCAAGCGATGTGAGGAAGGAAATCCCGGCACCCGCCTCTCTGTTGGGATGAAGAGATAAGAGCACAGCGCCCCCTGGCGTCTCGGAGGCTTCCCTATGACGTCGCCACGTGTTTGTGGAGAGAAATAAAAAGTTATGTGTTCACTGAAGTTCATTAGGTATCTTCTGAAACCTAGGTCCTGTGTTACCGAAACAGAAAACCCAGCCCCTGACCTCCGGAAGCTCCCTTAGCAGAGGATAAGCTAGTGCTCTAAAACCTCTTCGAGTTGAGCGGTGGTGGAGAATGCCTTTAATCCCAGCACTCAGGCCGATCTCTGTGAGTTCAAGGCCATCCTGGTTTACAGAGTGAGTTCCAAAAACCACCACCACCACCACCAACAACAACAAATCTGTGTATCTTTGGGAACATTATTGATCTATCTGAGCCTCATTTATTCTGTATAGCGTCAACACCACCCATTTTCGCAGAGATGTTGTAAGGGTTAGGGTAATATCACATTTATAAAGTACTGCTGTCTGGCACACCGCAAGCAGGGAAATAGATGGTAGCTATGGTGAATCTAAAAACAGCTGAAAGACAGTGACGTACAAGACCCTCTGATACAAGTATCCACTCTCTTGCCGGGCGGTGGTGGCGTACGCCTTTAATCCCAGCACTTGGGAGGCAGAGGCAGGCGGATCTTTGTGAGTTCGAGGCCAGCCTGGTCTACAAAGTGAGTCCAGGACAGCCAAGGATACACAGAGAAACCCTGTCTCGAAAAACCAAAAACAAAAAACAACAACAACAAAAAAAAAACAAGTACCCACTCTCCTCCATGTTTCCATTGTCCCTGAACAGACATATATTTATCACATCCAGGAAAAAGCCTCATGCCCAAGCTCTTTAATGCCCTAACATAGTCCTGTTCCCAACCTCACCGCACTGAACCTGATGAGTCTCCTTACCATTAGTAACACATAACTGAAAATCAACTTTCTAACCCGGTGCCTTTCCATGTTCTCTCACCTACCTGGAGTGGTCTATCCACTTTTCCTTAAGTTAGCTGTGAATCTTTTTTCAAGGTTATGAGTGCTCTCATAGGAAGCCGCTAGACTGTATTGTCAAGCAAGAGATTCTTCCTATTTATATCAAAGAGCCCAAAGCTAAGCCTGAGAGTGAAGATGGGGAGAAAAAAGCTGCCAGAAATTAGCAGCCGTAATTAACAGAACTTGATTACTTGTACATTCAAAATGTAGAGAAGAAATCAAAATGTCTAGAGCACAGGCTGGCATTTAGTCAGCGGTTCTACATGCTGGACATTGGAGAAACAAATGGGGACTGCCCTCAGGAGTTTTCTGGCTGAAGAGAAAATAGGTAGGCCCACAAAATGTTAGCAGTCTTTAAAATGTCATAACAGAGAACACCATCATCTATACACGATGAGTCAATGGAGGTTCCCTAGATGGACAGATCCTTAAGCTATATCTTAGTAATGACTTAGAAGCTCTCTCCAGAGGAACTGAGTAGGCACAGAAGTCTCAACTTATGATGAAATGATTATTTGAGAGACTGTGAGGCTCAAGACCAACCTTGCCTATATACCAAGATACTATATCAATTGAGAGGGGAGAAGGTGGACATAAAGATGCATACCTTTAATCCTCACTCCAGAGGCAAACTCTGTGAGTGAGTTTGAAGCCAGCTTTGTCTCTTTAGCACCTGCAGATAAACCAGAACTACACACTGAGACCCTGTCTAAAAATAAATAAATACATACATACATAAGACATACCAAACTTTGAAATTAGTCATGGATTCAAATCATGACCTGCTAATAAAAAAATTTATGTATAACCTTTTATAAAAGGGATTTTGGGCTGGAGAGATAGCTCAGCCATTAAAGGCTAGGCTCACAACCAAAAATATAAAAAAGGATTTTAATTATGTGTCTGTGGGAGGTGCAAATGAACATAGGCACCTGTGGAAGTCAGAAGGTGTCAGGTCCCCTGGAGCTAAAGTCACAGTAGATTGTGAGCTGTCAGGCATGGGTACTGGAAACCAAGCTTGGATCATCTGCAGGAGTGCTCTGTTCCCTTAACCACTGAACCATCTCTATAGCCCTATTTGTGTTTACAAAAAAAAAAAAAGGAAGAAAAAGAAAAACCAGTAAGAAGATATCCTAGGGCTGTCCAAATGACTCAGCAGACAAAGGTATTTGACACCAAGCTGATGGCCTGAGCTCAGTCCTCAGGATCCTCATGATAAAAAGGAGAAAAGCAACTCCCAAAAGTTGTCCTCTGACCTCCTGAACAGGGTTGTGGCATGTAAGCACCCACCCAAACCCACCCACAAATAAATACATATAAAAGTAATAAAAATGTTAAGACAACCTCTAGAGTTGCTGTTTTAAACCATCTTGTTTTGTTCTGTTTTTCAAGATAGAGTTTCTCTGTGTAGCCCTGGCTATCCTGGACTCACTCTGTAGTCCAGGCTGGCCTTGAGCTCACAGAGATCTGCCTGCCTCTGCCTCCCAAGTGCTGGGATTAAAGGCATGTGCCACCACTCTTAGCCATTACAGTTTCGAACTGCTGTGCAGGTGCTAGGATTTGAACCTGGGTCCTTTGGAAGAGCAACCAGTGCTCTTAACCACTGAGCCATCTCTTCATCCCCTGTTTTAAACCATCTTAATGTGCAGAAAGTGCTTGCCACAGTTCTTGGCATCTGCTCAACGAGCCTTTGATAACGCTTCTCGACGCGTTAAGTACTCCCCAGATTCATGTTTCTCTCTGTGATGTTCATTCCGGGCATTACTCATTCACTAACAGGAAAAAATCTGAACAGTATCTTCAAGTTTGCTCATTTCATTACTCCCCAGATCCACCCTACAGCACCCATGACTCCTAACTACCTCTCAAAATCAACACCATTACCTCTTACCTAGACCGTACTACCAGCTCCCCACCCTCCCACTGCCCCTCCACTCTATGAGCACTCTTTGGCCAAAGAACCCTTCAAAAACTTAAATAATACAATGGACTTTCCAGTTAAACCCACAGACCCCTTCTGGCCATGCCATCCAACCCTGTGCTGATCTGCCATCTTGCTCTGGCTTGTTTTTTCCAGTCATTCCCAACACAGTCATCCTTACAAGTCTCTGCCGGGACCCATCCCTAGGCTGGAAGTGTGTGTCCTCCTTCCCTTCCCTTTCTCCGGAGACAGTTCATACGGCTTTCCCAAACTCCCTGTTCTGCAGATGGATGCTTGTTCCTGCTAGAAAATATGCTGAAAACTCTGCATTTTAACCATGCAAAGAGGTAGGAGCATATCTAAAAAGTGATTAGACCACAAGGACTCCAAATCTATGGGTGAGATTGCAAAGGGATATTTGTCTCCCTCACCATCTTTTCTTCCTCTTGCTTCCTCTTGTTCAAAGAATAGGTGGGTCTCATACAATCCACACTGGCCTTGAATTTCTGATCTCCTGGGCTCCAGCAGCTGGGACCACAAGTATGTGCTTGTATCTATGTGTTTGTTGGTTCTTTTGAGACATTCAAAATTTTTTGTTTTATTTCAAATTATGAGTGTTTTGCCTACATGTATGCCTGTGCACTACATGTAAGCCTGGTGCCCAAGGAGACCAGAAGAAGGCATCAGACCTCCTGGAACGGATTTACAGACAGCCGTGAGCTGCCGTGTGGGTTGTCGGAATCAAATCCCCATCCTCTGCAATAGCAATAAGAGCTTTTAACCACTGAACCAACTTACCAGTTGGTTAACTCCAGCTCTCCCAGTTATTTACTGCTGATGGGATCTTGATATGTTAACCAGGCTGGCTCTGGACAAGGCTTAAATAGTCCACTTGTCCAGACTCCCAAGCAGGTGGGGGTACACACTATTGTGCCCTGCTTTAGGCATTTTGGTTTTTTTATTTTTCTTTTGTTGTTTTGCCTTGTTTGTGACAGTCTCACTGAGCAAGGTGGCGTGCCTGCCTTTAATCCTGCTACTTGGGAGGCAGCAGTGGGTGGAATCACTGTGGGTGGAATCACTGTGACTTCAACACCAACCTGGTGAAACTTTGTCTTTAAAAGTGAATCTCATGTATACCAGAATAGCTTCAAATTCACTATGTAACTACAAATGATCTCAAACTAATGGCCTGCCTGCTTCCACTTCCCAAGTGCTGAGATTACAGACATGTGAAATCACACCTCACTTTTTGGCCATCTAGAAAGAAGGCCCCCCAGCCTCCAGAACCATGTTCATTATAAAGTATCCTGAACCAGTATTCTGCTTAGCTATGTCACGCATTCAGCTCCTCTGAGAGCAGGTCCCTCTTCAAATTACAATGCTCTGCTCCTCTGCCTGGTTACAATCAGGCTGAGAGCCACTTGAACACAAGGACCATCTCTCCCCCTTCACACACTTCTGGGGCACAGAACAAGCAACTACCTAGGACACAAGACCGACACTGAGACCGCCCCACATTCTCAACCTCTTAGAATATTTTATTTATTTTGGTAGTTTTAAGACAAGGCCTCTCTAGGTAGCTCCATCTGTCCTGGATCTTGCTAAGTAGACCAAGCTGGCCTCCAACTCAGAAATCCACCTGCCTCTTTCTCCCAAGTGCTGGGACTAAAGGTGTGTGCAGCTATGCCTCTCTCCTGGTGGCATTTTAAGCATATGCTCACAGCAAGATGTCCAGACCTACTGGTACTGACATGTTTCCTGTGTCTATTCCTATCTACTACACGATCTCAGGAAACCCAGTCCTGTTTTTGAGAAAGAACACAGATCCCTCTGAACACTGTTACGTAGTCTGAATACAACATAGACCATGAGTCCTTCCTAGCTTCAGGATGAGGGTAAGGAGTTTAAGTTCTCCAAGCTTGTCTCATCATCTGGAAATCACAATGCCTTCTACACAGTATTGTTCTGATCACTCAAAACTCACACCCAAATTTCAGGGAGGGAAAAAGAAAAAAAATTTTAAAAAAAATCTCAAGAAAAGTAATGTTAGCCCATGCCCCATCTGGAAAGTCAATAGAAAATAGACAACCTCCACTCCAAGCATTCCCACACTTGACTCTGTGTCAGAATTACCTGCAGCATTGGTTAAAGCCCATTGGAGGGACATGGAGAGACGGCTCAACAGTTAAGAGCATCATTTTCTCTTCCAGAGGACCCAGGTTCAATTCTCAGCACCCACATGGCAGCTCTCTACCACCCAAACTCCACTTTCAGGGGATCTAAACTTTCTCCTGGACTCTGAAGCATACACATATGCATACAGGCAAACATTCATATATTTAAAATTTAAAATTAAATTTTAAATCAGGGAGGTGGTGGCACACTCCTTTAATCCCAGAACTCAAGAGGCAGAGACAGGAAGATCTCTATAAGTTCGAGACCAGCCTGGTCTACAGAGCAAGTTTCAGGACAGTCAAGGCTACACTAAGAACCCCTGTCTCAAAAAGTAAACAAAAAATCCAGAAACTAACTAGGTGGGTAAAGTAAGGATAGTAGGTAAAGTGATTGCCATGCAAAGATAGGGACCTAAGTTTGGATCCCCAGAACTCGCACATAAAAAGCCTAGCACAGTGCTGGAGAGATGGCTCAGAGGTTAAGAGCACTGACTGCCCTTCCAGAGGTCCTGAGTTCAATTCCCAGCAACCACATGGTGGCTCCCAACCATCCATAATGCAATCTGGTGCCCTCCTCTGGTCTGCAGGCATACCTGCAGACAGAACATTGTATCCATAATAAATAAATAAATCTTAAAAAAAAAAAAAGCCTAACACTGAAGTGGATGCCTGTAATCTCATTACCGAAGAGACAAAGACAGGAAGATCCCTGGGAGTTGGTGGAGAGTCATTAGAACAGAATAGACAAACCCCAGGTTCAGTAAGCCTGGCTCTCAAAAAATAAGGTGGAGAATGACCAAAGACACACACCATCAACCGTTGGCACACGCGCGTGCGCACACACACACACACACACACACACACAGAGGCACGCACACATGGAGGCTCACACGCATAAATTTTAAAAAGAACAACACTCAGGGCTCCCACCATGGTGCCTGCCAGTGACAAACATTTGCTGAACAAATGAATAAGAACTGACCAGTCCAGTATGGACCACAATGACAGCCAACCCCAAGGTAATGCCAAGGCAGGCTTTTCCTCCTGCTCAGGGTGAGACATCAGCTCCAAGGGACTAGGAAGGGTTTTTGTTTGTTTGTTTGTTTGTTTTTTGTCGGGGTGTCGAGTTCCTTCTGAAATGGGAAAACCGTAGATCTAAAAATGTCATGAATTGACTTTAGATCCGGCCGGGCTCACTGTCCCTAGCTTTGTGATTCTGGAGAGCCCACTTAAACCTCCCTGAGCTCCAGGCCCCTAACTGTGAGGCACTAGTACCTTGTCTGACCCTCACCAGGCATTCATCAAAACTAGTCATGCCGCCGGACTTTGCATTAGTTTCTCAGTAAAGTTCTGTGCTTTACAACTCCTGCAAAGGGTCCACCCACAGGAGGCATCAGAGAAAATGGCAGGACGAATCTGGAGTTCGCTCTGGTTTAGACTGGATTAAGGGAGAGCACTTGCCTGTCCTCCATGGAAAGCGTATGTGCATTCGGTGATTTCTATCATTAATCATCGCGCCACAAACACACCCACCCACCCGACCTGTGTTCGTTTGTGGGCCAAGCACTCAATGTAGGACTTCCCTTTCTGGAAGGGCTGGGAGGCAAAAGGGCCTGGATTGAATAAGGGGCGAACGGGTACGTTCGCTCCCCTTTATACACCAGCACGACCCCTCCCAGAAGACACCAGTCCTTATTGTGACCACCAGAATCCCTTCTCCCAGCTAGCTCCTCCCCGAAAGAGCTCACGCAATCCCTGCGGTCCCCAAACTGAGAGTATTCAAGCCCCTGGCCCCTTCCCTTCCTCTCCCCACCTCGATCTTATCCCAGCCGCCTCAACCCCCCAACCCCCGCCGCCGCCCATCAGAGGTGGTCTCTTCTGGAGAAGCTGGCTCCGGTGCAGTTCTGCGGTTTTATTTTTCCTGGGATACTCAAAGGGATGTGGGAACAGCCACAGGTGTGGTGAGGGAAAGCCCCTGTCTCCCCCTCCCCAGATGTGGGAAAGGGGAGAGGCCCAGGTGCCCTGGTCCTGGGGTTGGTCCAGCCACTGTGGTCCCTGGGCCCTGTGGGCAGAGGGCGGAGCCCTAGGAAGGTGGGGCGGCTCCTAGGCAGGGTTCGGGATTCTTCATAAAAAGCCACGAAGCTTGAACCCCACGAAGCCCAGCCCCGCGGGGTGTGGGGGGGGACGCAGAGCCCAGATGGGGGACCCGGCCCGGCCTGGCCCGTGGGGAGGTGTGGGGAGGGTAAAATAATGGCAGAGATGGTGCCCAGGGGGGATAAAGGTAGGGTCAAAGCGTCGGACCAGGAAGATGGGAGTTCCAAGTGAAGGGCGCAGGGCGGAGAGGCACGGCCCCCAGCTTATGCCCGGGCGCCTTTGCGTGGGATCAGGAAAGTAAAAAACCCACGAAAGCGCGGCGGGCAGGAGCCGGGGCGTGCGGTGCCGGCAGGGCGGGCGCACGGAGCAGCCCGCGTTCACAGTGACCTCGACGCTGGGTGTACAGTACGGGTAGAAAACCGCGGGCCCGGGCCGGGTTGGGCGGCCCGGGCGGGTCACAGCCTGGTCTGGGCCTCGGGGATGTAGATCTCGATGCTGTCCGCGCTCTCGGTAGCCGAACTGTGGCGGAACGAGGCGGCGCGCTTGGCCGCCAGGAGCCGCTTGCGCGCTTCCTGCCGCTGCCGGTCCACCGAGTCCAGGGAGCGCTCCTTCACCGGCACGCCCCGCCCCCGCGAGGGCTTCTTTGGTATCGGCGGAGGGACCTTCTTCTCCTCCTGTCGGGAGAGCGCCGGGCTGAGCTGGGCAGCGGGGACCACCGCAGCATCCCTACTCGCGCCCCGCCCCCTGTGCAAGCTCCCCGAGGGATGGAAGTCGCCTGTCTCCCAACGGGGACAGCCCCTGGAACTGCCCGCCGATGCGGTGGACCCGAGGCTGCAGGTGCACGTGTTTCCACAAGGTCAAAGCCGGTCAAAGCTCCCGCACAGGTCTTCAAGTAATGCCGGGCTCCCGCGCCCCCTGGTGGGGCCGTTCTCAACCAGATAGCACCTGCGTGCAGGCTGAGGGGTTGTGGGACACATTGCCAGGGGGGAGCCTGCTCAGTCTCACCTCCTACACCCATCTCAGACATAAGTCTAGCAAGTAGAAGGCTGACAGTCACCTAAAAAATCTAGCTCTACCTCCACACTGCAGCTCGGCCAGAGGTGGCTAAGGCAGCAGTGGTGTGAACAGCTGGGCCAAGCACAGGGCAATGACCAAAAGCGCAGCTGTTTTATCTAAAGCTGTTCTGGCTGCCCGTATGTCTGTTCCCGGTGACTTCTCCATGGCCACATACCCCTTTCTGAGAAGGGGATTCCAGAGTGTGGCTTCTTGGCCCGAGGGGACCCACAAACACACCTTAGGCTCCAGGAGTTTCCAGCTGTTGGCCTTGAGTTGCTGTAGCTCCAGGAACTTGAGGGTCACATCCTCAATGGAGAGCTGCAGGAGGTCCCAGAAACCCGCCAGATCCTGGAAGGTGGGCACAGGGAACGCAGTGGGGTCCTGCCGTGGTGGGACACACAGGGGAGGCGGCCAGTCAGGGAGGTATGACCCCAGGCAGGCTTGGGGAAAGCCATGCTCAGTCTTAGGAAGCTCAGTCTAGGGGACTGGGTTGAGGAATGGGTGACAAGAACAAGGAAAAAACCATCTCTTCTGCCACCGGGCTCAACCTCAAGGCCCAATACTCCATACCTCAAACCTTTTGATTTCTCTGGGCCACACTGGATGGGCTGTCTTAGGCTACACATAACCCACCCTTCCAAGTGCACAGACTTGATCCCCCACCTCTCAGTCACACTGGATCACCTGTCAGATCCACACACCTCAATGCACCCTGGCAGACACTTACCAAGCTCTGTTGACACAGCCTGAAGAACTGCTGGACCTTCTGAGACAGGAGAAGCTGTGTACTGCCCACGGCACTGCGAATCTTCTCCAGGACTGAAGAACAGAAGGAGGCTCAGGGAGGGGCATGGGGATGAGATCCATCTCCCAAACCCCCAGGAAGCTGAGATGCTCACCTCCTGGCCACTACTATCTGTCTGTCCATCCCCTCCAGCCCCTTTCTCGTCCGATCTTCAGACCTCCTGACAAGAGTTCCTATCCAACCACCTAAGAAGACTTAATGCTTCTCGATGTGACCCTTCGGTCACACGGCCTGCATATACCAAGTGCTGGTCCTTCTGCATTCTTCCTCCAACCTGTGTCCCCAATCTAGCCCCCCAGCCTTGGCCAGAGCAGTAGTTCAATGACCATTCTCTGGCCAAATTCTGTTGCTAATCAATCCACACTTCCTTGGTTTGTTAAGAATTCTTACTTCATCTCAGGGACTTGACCCTGATCTTCCTGCTCACTACCCCATCAACTTAGGGATTCTGAGGGAAGCCTATGGCTCTCCTCAGATTGGACTCTCAGGGAATGGGCATGCCCTCTGTGACAGGACTATCTGCCATGCTGACCCTCCACTTCTTCCTCGAGCTTGTTCTCACTTGCCTCCTCTGACAAGGTTAAAAATCCTTCATCTTTCACTGAAGAATTCCAGCATCCCCTGGGAGAGTCCTTCTGAATAGCTCAAATCACACTGGATCCCTACACTTGCAGGATCTGATTGTTCTCTACAGTGTTAGTGGCTTAAACTGGTAGCCACCTACTGGAAAATCCAGCCTTTTGCCTGGTCATGATCTCCCTGAGTCCTAGTCCTGGCCTCTAAAGATAGCCGGGTCCAGAAGCTTCTAGCATGCCCTGTTGCCAGTTCCAGCCCTGAAGGAACAAGGGAACAAGCCCAAGCGTGAGAGGGACCTGCTGGCATGTTACAGTGTGGACTACCACCATGATACCCTCTCCCCTGTGTGGATGGCACTGGACTCACTCTCCTCGGGCAGCTCATAGTCCTCGGCCTCACGCTCCATCTGCTGGCACCAGTGTTCCAGTTTTTCCACCTCTGCCCGCAGCATTTTGATGAACCACTCGCCGTCCCGTGGGCAGGGGGACGTGCGGCCTGAGTCGGGGAGGCTACGTGAACCGCGCTCCATCCAGGAATCACGGCGGCCGGACGCAGGACCAGGGACGGGAACAGGAGTAGGGCCAGGCGACCCATCGGTGGCCGGAGGCTCGTACGGCAGTGGGTAGCCCTCGCGGTAGGCCCACTGGCCCTGCGTGTGGACCGTGCGGAAGACTGAGTAGGTGGGGGCCCGGGGCCCGGGCTGGGGTTCAGAGGCGTGCCTCTGGAAGGATCGTCCGAACTGCAGAGCCTTGTCTTCTGTGGCCACAGTGGCCAGGCCAGCCAGGCCCTCCAGTTCCAGGTCTGCCTGCACACCGGCTGTCACGCTGTTGGAGCGCTTGAACCTTGCTCGCCTGTGGAGGGAGATGCCTGTCCTCTTGGATTCTGTTCAGGTCACCCCAGGTCTCCACCCTGACCCCAACTCCAAGCACACAAAAAAAGGACGGAGATGAGGAACCCATAAGACTATGGTCAACAATCCACACACTCGAAATCAAATAATCCTTGCAGCTAGTGGGTACCGAATATACTTACCTATTGCAGTGACACTAAACAGCAGTGAATAGTCAAAATATCTAAGTACCTGTACCTATGACCAGAAGAGATGCCTGAACACACCAAGCAAAGCAGAGACTGAGTTACAGAACCCAGCTGTGGGGCCAGGGTGGTGGTAGCTCTTGACCAAGGCATTTAGAAACATTTTGTTATTTCTTTTGTTTCTTTGTGGTTTGTACTTTAGAGACAAACTGTCACTCTGTACCCAAGTTGACCTGGTACTCACAATGGATCACCAGGCTTCATTCACTTAGACAGTAATTAATACTCCTGCCTCAACTTCCCAAGCAAGTACTGGTGTTATAGGT
This sequence comes from Lophiomys imhausi, assembly GCA_907164525.1. Classification (NCBI taxonomy): domain Eukaryota; kingdom Metazoa; phylum Chordata; class Mammalia; order Rodentia; family Muridae; genus Lophiomys; species Lophiomys imhausi. The sequence goes on along the minus strand of CAJQZJ010001750.1, from coordinate 9,681,386 downwards.
GTTGACTCACCACACCCAGCTTGCAATTGAGTATTCTAAAAAAGATGTCTATGCTGGCTTACAGTGGCTGTACAGTGTGCCCTAGGCCTACAGAAAAAGGAGAACATGGGGTCTAAAGGGGTCCCAGGTCATCCAGCTTCAGAGTGGCAGAGCCAGGATTTGGACCCAGGGATGTACTCTTGGCAGCACCAGCTAAAGGAAGAAATGGGATGGAAGGGGCGTACAGCAGGGAAGACTTCACCGTTGGGGACCCCAATGGCTCAGCTGAGAGCCTGGCCAGACAGTCTGCCAGAGCCAGTGGAGCTGAATTAAGTTGTTGGCAGGAATGACAAAGGGCCTGGAAATTTCTTGTCTTTGAATTAATTATATGCAAATCTTATGCAAAACAGAAAGTCAATTGGCCTTGTTCATTTTTCCCACTCAGAGTTCAGAGTAGGGGCTCTTTTCCGTAAAGAAGTCAATGAGCCCTATGAAGCATGAGGTTGGAGCCAGAAAATACTTTAAGAAGAGTCGGGGGTGAGAGAGGGGTGGCAAAGACGAACAGAAGTTGAAGTAGTCTGGGAATTCAAGACCCTCAAAGGAAAGGCCTATAGGTCCTTATCTCCACCTCCTCGTGGCCAAAAGAGAAGCTGGTCTTATGGGATGTCTCCAGGGGCCTGTCCAGCTTCCCAGGGGACTCTCCCAACTACTCCCACCCCCACCCCTGCAACTTCATCCTTCCTCCTGTGGCCCAGGCCTTCTCTCCAAGCCTGCCTGCCTGCTTCCTTCCAGCTGGCAGGCTGCCTGCTGGGAGCCTGTTGCCATAGAAACCAGGCCCAGAAGGATGCTGCAGGACTCAGGAAAGAGAGATGCGTTCATGTGCAGCCTCCAACCAACTCCATGTCCCCACCCCCACCCAGAGAAAGGAGAAAGAACATCTTGTTGCCTCCCACATGCCCTTCACTTTGGTATCTGCCCTGGGCACCATTCACCTTGACTGCTGGCCCAGCCTCCTTTCAGATGCCTCTGCATTGAATCAGGATAGTGAAGGGGAAGGAAAAGCCCTGGGCCAGGAAGCACACCTAAGTTCTAATGCTAGCTTTGCCACTGTGTGCCTTAGGGACGTTCTCCATCCAGGCCATCTAAGGTGCGTGAGGTTCCATGTAAAATGCAGTCAAAAAGCCCCACATGACCTTTAATCTCAGCACTCAGGAGGCAGAAGCATGCAGATCTCTGTGGGTTCCAGGCCAGCCCGAGCTACATAGTGAGACCCTATTTCAAACAACAAATAGTCTGATTAAATATGCATTGTATATAAATGCATATGCATAATAAATACACATGCACACACACATAAAACAATGGTAATGTGGTTTAATGCCCCATAGGAATGGGACAATAATTGCCGAGGTATTTCCTCTGTCTAAAATTATTTTTATATCTTGTGTATATTAAGATCTGAACCCCAGCAATTCCCGCCCAGTCTACCCAAAGACTGGCATAGTACCCCTAAGGGTAAACTCTTCTAAGCCATTCTCCTGCTTAAAACCCTTCCCATGACTCCCCACTGCCAGCAACAGAAATCTCAAACATCCCCATGAGCCCTGACCTGAAGCCCCTATACTCTGCAAGCATCAGCGGCTTCAGCTTCCTCTCTATATTCTCCTTGATCCCTAAATAGAGACCTGATTTCCAACCTCCATCCAGACCTCCAACCTCTGAGGTGACCTTTTTCATCCTCGATCCCTGACCATTCTCTACTCAAGTCCCTATTCGTCCATGAGTCCCCCAACTGCCCCCAAGATCAAGCCTCACTTCTGGACCCCTTCAACAGTCTTCCTCCATTTAAAACAAACCCACTATTTTGCTTAATTAGTCTCTCTTTCTTGTGACAGCACACGTGTCTAACTATACTTTCAGGACACACCTTCATTACCAATGAATATTTGTGCCCTTGAGCTCCAATTGGCCAGTGGTTCCTTCCAAGCTCCAGCAATTGCGAACACCCAAAGGTCACAATAGATCTCCCAGATGAGCACATTTCTGAAGAGGTACCACCCCAATGTGCTTGCCTGTTGTAAAAGTTTCGTCCTAAATGACCACCACAGGCTCATGTGTTTGAACAACCTGTCCCCAGCTGTTGGCAATGTTTGGGAGGTTCCACAAGCTCTGATATCTGGAACCTAAGTTGAGGCCTATCTATTCTATTTCTGATACAGGCCTGGGCTCTCTGCTTCCCGATCTGCCAATAACTGAACAAGCTCACATCATCATGGACAGCCTGCTCCCCATGACACTGTGCTCTTTGAAATTCCAACCCAGAGCAAAGTTTTCTCCTTGAAGTTGTCTCTGTAAGGTCACTCCTCATTAAAAACTCTCTGCCTTTGAGCTCCACTGGTCTGATGTCTTCATCTGGCCTCTGGGAAGTTCTGAGGATTCCACCATCAGATTCCATACTACCTAGGACAGAAACACAAAGTGTACCAGGCTTCATGATTCTAAGTCCCCTCCTTGGGGAGCTGTCTCGATGCATATTCCCCAAGGAAGGCTGGTGGAGCTGAGGAGCCACTGGGCTTGGGGAAACGTGGTCCTCACTATCACTCCCAGCCAAGAGTCCTAAGTGCACAGGTCAGACAGGAGTTAACCATTCTTGTGAACTAGTCATTGGTATGGGAAAAAAAGAACACTGGATCAAGGATCTGGAAGCCTGGACGTTTCACAGGTTGGTGGAGACAGTACAACCATCCAATAGCGTGGATGAACCAGGGAGGTTGGGGGAGAGGGAAAGGCAGGAGGAAGAGAAATTGAGATGGCTCAGTAGGTGAATCCACTTGCTGCCAAGCCTTATAACCTAAGTTCAAGTCCCTGGACCCAAATAGTGTAAGGAAAGAATCAACTCCTTCAAGTCGTCTTCTGACATTCACACATATGCTGTGGTGCACATGCATGTGCATACACACACACACACACACACAGAGAGAGAGAGAGAGAGAGAGAGAGAGAGAAATGCAATTCTAAAATTATAAAAAAAATTAAGTCAGGAGGAGTATGTATAGGCGGAGGAAAGGGAGGCCTGAAGAAGACCCAAGCAGCCAACAAAAGTAAGCAGCTGATTGAGAATGCAAGGTTGGCACCCAGGCTCTGCTCCCTACTGACCACAGCAGGAGAGAGCAGGTTCCGTGGGATGTGGGAGCCAGTGCAGGCTGTCAGGAGTTGGGGGAAACTAGTTAGAACAAGCTCATCAAAGGTGGTGTCTGAGAAGAAAGCAGGAGTAAGGGGAATGAGTGTCCTCTGAAGGAGGAGAGGTTTGTTCTGTGTAGCTCTCCGTGGCCATATCCTGGTGGGAGGAGGAACCTAACGGGGACAGCTGAGACAGTGGTGCCCAAGAGGTCCCTTTCCTTGTCCCTGGAACCAGTGGGTATGCTACCTTCCATGGCAAAGGGGACTTTATGGACTTGTCCAAGTTCAGGATCCTGGGATGAGATGAATATCTTAGATTATCCAGATTTGATGGTTCATCTTCATAGTCAATCTGGCTGGGTTTCAAACTCACTCCGGAAGCACACCTCTGGGTGGGTAAGTGAGGGCATTTCTGGAGACGTTTCACTGAGGGGGAACAGACCCACCCTAAGCAAACCAAAAGCCTGCTAAGCATCGTATCAAGCTGGTCACTCATCTCTCAGCTTCCTGACTGTGGATGTGGTGTGACCAGCTGCCTCAGGCTCCTGTCAGTGCTTTCCCTGCGATAAAGGAGCCTGACTGGCCCCTAAACACAGAGAAAAGAAAACCTTCCTTTGGTACTTATAACAGTAATGAGAGAGGAGTATGTGTCAGACGTTTGCAACTTAAGAGAAGGAGGCCAAGAAGGACAGGGAGAAAGAAAAACATGGTAAAGAGATAAATGAAGGTCTGGCTGTGAGTTTGGTGGAAGATTACTCACCTGACACCCACACACGAGGCCCTGGGTTCAATCTCCAATGTCAAAAAAATAAAAGGGAGAATAAACAGGAAAAGGCGACAAAATGGCTTCTTTGAACCTCCAGAAGGGACATCGTCTTGCCATACTTTGATGTTAGCCCAGGTAAATCCAGGAACAATCTCTGAGCCCCAGAAATATAGGAGTGTGTGTGTGTGTGTGTGTGTGTGTGTGTGTGTGTGTGTGTGTGTGTGTGTGTAAACCTGTCATGGCAGCAATGGGAAACAAACACAATGGGTAAACAGAAATTGACTGAAGACAGAGAAGAGAAACAGCCCAAGTGCAGGATGGAATAACAATTATCATTTTCTGAGCAGTTAGTATGCGCTAAGTTAATCACCTAACTTGACTAAATACTCTTGAGTCCTCACAATCAGCCCCAGCATCAGGGTATCAGCATAATCCCTACTCACAGATGAGAAACACTACTCTTAGCAGGTAAAGTGATTTCCTGGGATGGGACAGTGACCCAATCCACGCAGAGGCCACCTTAGGTCACTGCACCCCACCACCCCAGGCCTCTCTATACTTAGGAAGAGAGCAGCAGCAATCAGTCCCCTGACCACTGAGGCAGGGCTAATGGCTAAGGAGAGGGAAGAGGTACAAACAAGCTAGGAGCTGGTGTAGAAGTGGACTGAGGTCCCAGAAGATGGCCTCGATCATCACAACAAAGTGTGTGAGGAGGTTACCTGCTGGGGATTTATGGGGGTCAGGGAAAGGAAGCGGAATGAGTTAGAGGTGTCAGCAGAGTGGAGGGGCTAAATCTGGGTTCTCCAGAGCCATACTGCCTGGCTCCAAAGCCAGCTGGATGGTTCGTGCCTGGTTCCTTGTCATCCTCCAAGTGAGAATGGCAAGAGTACCAGCTCCGGGGTGCTGGGAGATAATGTATGGGAAGAAGCGCCAGCACCTGGCCTGCCATTGTGTGAGCTATTGTGGAGAAGTAGGAAAGTTTGTGGCTCTCACTGCTGCTGAGAAAAGGAACTGGCCGAACACAATAGCCCAGTGTAGCGCTGCAGGCCCCAGCTCGGGCATTGTAGTCATTAATTATTCTGATTGCTGTTGATCATTTCCATCCGTTCTCCCGCAGCACTCGGAACAAAACCTCCTTTATCCTCCTCATCACGTGGCACCACAGCCATTATTTGCATATCCGTCTCTCTCTCACTAAATAGAGCAGTTCCTCAAACGTCGATGTTGGCTGGGTGGTTGATCCATTGGTTGGCTGCAAGGGTGGTGGGGAGTACTAATTATCCCCAACATCTATTCTCCCTTTCTTCCTCAGTAACAGAATCCCATGATTTTAAGCTGGACAGGTGGCCACGTGGGATAATAATTCATTTCCCAATACCTTTATAACCAGGTAGAGCTATGTGGCAAAGTTCTAGCCCATGGGATGTAAGCAGAACTGTTATGTACAACTTCCAGAAAGGGTTCTTTGAAAGAAAGTGCTAGGCTGGGCATGTAGTTCAGTGGGAGAGAACGTGCCTAGCATGCACAAAGCCATAATAATGAAAGTGCTATTAAAAGTAGTGTATAGGCCAGCAAAGATGGCTCAGTGGGTAAAGGAACCTGCACCAAGCCTAACCATAGGACTTTGATCTCTGAGCCCCATTTAGTGGAAGGACAGAACCAACTCCCACAATTTGTCCACTAACCTACACACACACACACACACACACACACACACACACACACACAAAATGGGGGGAAAAAAGGAAGGTTATAATCTTTTTTTGTCCCTTCCTCCTCTCTAATGACTAGGATGTAGACTCAATGACATGACCTCAAGCAACTGTTTTAGAATATGAAATACCATGTGGAGAAAGAAGTATGCCAAAACCAGCCTGGGCTCTGACCCTGTGGAACACAGCCAGCACTTTGGATACCTAAGCAAGGAAGAAAGCGACTTCTGCTATATTTAAGTCACAGTCATTCATGGGGTTTCTGTACCTTATAACCAAACCTAATCCTACAATAACATCATTTTCAAGGTCTTGAAGTCCAGAACTTACATCCCTATTTGGTTTTAGACTTGATAGTCATTGCTGCAGTCTTTAACAGTTATAAGCACCAGACAGGAAGTGGTTTCCACTGTGATTTGCCACTCGTATGAAACAATGTGTCATATTTTCTCCCTGGGCCTTTTAACCAGGCTGCAGAGCACCCACCTCTCCTCCAGTTCTTTCTGGTGACAATGACTGAGTTCCTGGTAGGCCTGGAAATCATTATCATGGCTACTTCAGGGAGTTGTCCCCTCTGTGGTTCTCTGGACAGAAATTGGATTACCCCAAGAGACATAGTATCCAAGGAACATTCAGTACCCACAAACTGGCAAGGAGTATTCAGCAGCAGGATGTCGGGGGTGGGAAAGGAGTGGGCAGGATGGGGAGAGTAGAGATGTATCAGTACAGTCTGGAGAAGCTCATCCTCAAGAAAGCAACAAGACTTCAAGCCAGGGTCCAGCAAGGCAGACTTAGACATCACAGGGTAAGTTAAGAACCTCTCTGGACAGCCATGAAGAAGGATGAAATTAAGACACTTACAGGAGGTAGACATCATGACATTAAGTCAGAAACCTGATTTTCTCAAGTGCAGAATCTAGACTTAAGTGTGTGTGTGTGTGTGTGTGTGTGTGTGTGTGTGTGTGTGTGTGTTTTGAAAGTAGAAGGGAGACTATCTGGGAGAAGGAAGAGATTTAAAGGAAGAAAGACAAAGGAACAAGAGAGGGTAGTATACATAAGAGACAAATATCCCAAGTTGGGTGTGGTGGTGCACACCTTTAATCCCAGCACAGGCAGAGGCAAGTGGCGGATCTGTGAGTTCGAGGCCAGCCTGGTCTACAAAGTGAGATCCAGGCCAGCCAGGGCTACACAGAGAAACCCTGTCTCAAAAAACAAACAAAACAAGAGATAAATATCCTACATTCTCTAATATATGGAGCATAATTTAAATATACATGTGTATATATTTACATATACATATGGATATATATGTCATGAAATCAGAATGGAGATGGATGGCGGGGGGAGAAGGGACCAGTTGGATGAAGGACAAGAGAATGTAATGAGGGTGTGTGTGTTGAATATAGGCAAGGTACAATGATATACCAGTCATGAATTAGAAGAGATCCACCTGCCTCTACTTCGCCAGTGCTTCGATACAGAATTTTAAGGACAACCTGGGTTACATGAAACCCTATTTCTAAACATCAACAACAAAATCACTTTCTTTGGTCTCATGGGTCACAGGGGTAGCTTTTCTGCATAATCTGTTTCTTTGACTGTAGTGGGAGGGAGGAGGCTTTTTTCTGGGATGATAGGTGAGTAGGAACATCTAATTCTGTTTTCTGTGAGAGTCTCAGATGACCCTGAGGCTAAGCTTCAAAGGGTAGGGGTTCATGTCACTCTGCTCATCTCGGTGGCCTGGTACCTACACAGTAAAAATATAACAGGGATCCAGTAACCTGGTAAGCAGGAGAGAGGGGCAGAGGAGACAGAAATGCTGAGATTCAGTTCAGTGATGATGGGCGACTGAAAGCTTCCCAAAGAAGAGGCAATACACCCAAACTGTGCACAAGAAGGTAACAGGGCATACACTGACGTGCGTTGTCTTTACTTTTATGTATTTGTTTGTTTGTTTGTTTTGTGCATGAGTTCACACTACAGTACAAATACGGAGATCACAGGGCAACTTGCAGGCGCTGGTTCTCTTCTTCCATCATGGGTTCCAGGGATTGGACCTGGGCTGTGAGACTTGACAGCAGGCTGTCCTCTCACTGATGCTGCCCAGCAGTTTTTAAAACCAAAGTACAGACTAGCAAGCAAGAAAGCTAAGAATCGCCGGGCGGTGGTGGCGCACGCCTTTAATCCCAGCACTTGGGAGGCAGGGGCAGACGGATCTTTGTGAGTTCAAGGCCAGCCTGGTCTACAAAGCGAGTCCAGGACAGCCAGAGATATTCAGAGAAACCCTGTCTCGAAAAACCAAAAAAAAAAAAAAAAAAGAAAGTTAAGAATCCAGGGGAAAAAAAGGGTGGCAGTGGGCAGAAGGAGCCCTAGAAGTTTGCTGAGCAAGGCTACTGGACTCCATGGCTCACCTCTAGGTATCAGTTGGGACATGGTGTGTAGTAAGTCAGAATTAAAGTACCAGGGACAGAAGGGATGGCAACAGCTGTGCAGATGTGTAACAAAGGGTGCCTTCAGCAGACAAGAAAGAATGCTGGCCAGAGAGATGGGCCAGATCTGCCCTGTCCCCACCTGTCACTCCCTCTAAATTCCCAGTGTGGTCACCTGTCCCAGAGGCTGAGTTCTCCACCAGATCCCTTCCTCCATGCTCATCATGAAGACCTCACCACATTCCCTGCCAGTCTGCCCTGCCTCAGCTTCCCTTTCCCTTCAAAGCCTTGTCCATTTGATCCATTTCTCCCTGTGCTGGCTGCTATCAGCCTCATGGGAGTGACTGATCAATACAGAAGAAGGAGTGCAGGAAGCCCACACCCACACCCGAACACCTAGAAGAGCTGGATAAAATAAAATCAGAAAGGTGTTTCTGCTCCCATGCCAGGCTTGGAAATGGGGGGCAGCTTCAGGTTCCAGAAACAAGACACAGACTTAAAGCCTGAGTAGTGAGTGGGTTTCCAAGCCAAGTAAACCACAGGAAGATCAGGTCAAACACACGCTGAAGGCTGGAAGGGAATGCTAAGGGAAAGAGAGAGGAGAGACCCCAAACCTATGCACCATGGAGAGCTGGAAGGAGATTTCCTGTGTAAAGCCAGCATCCAAAGAGGTTGGCTTTGTTTATAAATGCAGACTAAAGAAAACCTCAGGCCAATATTTCAGGAAGGCAGCCTAGAAGGAGGATGCTGGGAAATCAGACCGTGAAAGCTGTTTTGTATGGGGATGTGGGGTTCCAGTGTATTCTACCAGGGAAACACAGAAATTTCAAGCTGAGATATTACCTTTCAAATTGATCTAAAGCTCAAGTAGTACCCCAGAGAGGAGGAAATGGGGCACCCGAGGAAGGAGTGGGCAGTAATAAACTGAACACACAAGTCATTCAGACATGTTTGTAAATTACACTATTATACTACAAAAGACCTAACGGCTGATTTGCACAGCCCTTTGAAGAGGTATAATCAAAATGCTACATAAGCGTATACACATGCTAGGACGAGGGAATTAAGATGGCATGGCAGGCACGCCTATAATCCCAGCAGATGGGAGGCTGAGGCAAGAGGATCACCGTGTGTTGGAGATTATCCCCGTCTCAGAACATCCCCCACCCCAATAAAATCTCCATGAAATAAAGCATTCTAAGGCTCTACCGGGAACTACTGACTAATTGTGTTACTAGAAAAAAACTGCAAGTAGGGCCGGGCGTGGTGGCGCACACCTTTAATCCCAGAATTTGGGAGGCAGGGGCAGGCAGAGTTTGAGGCCAGCCTGGTCTACAAAGGAAAAACTGCAAGTGTTATCAACTGTATTTATATATTTTATTTTGAGACACTGTCCCTATGTTACCCTGGATGCCCTGGTACTTGCTATGAAGATTAGGCTGGCCTCAAACTTACAAAAATCCACCTGCCTCTGTCTCCCCACCCCCTTTCTTTTTTTACTATAGGATCTCACTATGTTTTCTAGGCTGGCTTCAAATTCCTGGAGTACTTCTATGACTCTGTTTTTCTTTCTTTCCTTTTGAGAGAGGGTCACATTATGTACCCCTGGATGGCCTAGATCTGGCTATGCAAACCAAGCTGGCCTCTGATTCACAGAGATTGCCACTATGCACAGCCTGTGCGAGGCATTTTTACACACCACCCTGCCTGAACCTGTGAATTAAACATACCAAGAAGATGAAAGATAAGCATCTGGAAGTTATAATTTATAAGTCTAACTATATATGAGATACACAACATATACAAAACATACATCTATTATATGTATGTATGTATGCATGATGGAGAATGTCTCGGTAATCTAAGAAACTGGGCTAGAGATATCACTCAGTGTTGAAGAGCACTGACTGCTCTTCTAGAGGACCCAGATTCAATTCCTAGCACCCACAGGGCAGTTCCCATCCATTTATAACTCCGGTCCCATGGGTTCTAATGTCCTCTTCTGACTGCTACAGGCACTGTATGTATGTGGTGCAAAGCCATACATGGAGGCAAAACACCCATATTCATAAAGTAAAAGATAAAGTGAAAAAACTTAAGTATTTAAAAGAAGACAATCTGGGCTGGAGAGATGGCTCAGCCGTTAAAGGCTAGGCTCACAACCAAAAAATATAAAAGAAGACAATCTAAAGAATGCCAGTCAGAACACATACTGTGGCCACATGTAGCAAATTCAGACACTAATAATGAGAATATATGCTCCCTCCCTCCCTCCAAAAAATACATTTAGAAAATAAAAAGACAACAAATTTCTTATAAATAATGCACAGGTTAAAATAAAAATTATGAGCCAGGTGATAGTGGCGCAGACCTTTAGTCCCAGCACTTGAGAGGCAGAGGCAGGCGGATCTCTGTGAGTCTGAAGCCATCCTGATCCTAGTCTACAGAGCAAGTGCCAGGACAGCCAGGACTACACAGAAACACCATCTCAAAAAAAAAAAAAAATTTTAAAAAGAAAGTGAAGAAAAGAAAAAATTATGATGAAACTTATAAAGTAAGTATCCACAACTAAGCAATATAAGATACTAAATTTGGAAACTTAGAAGATGCAACAATAACAGTATATTTTAGATGGGATTTTAGAGCCCTGAAAGCACACATTAAAAGCCAGGCATAGTGGCATCCATCAGCAATCCCAGCACTAGGGAGGAGAAGTCAGAAGGGCTCAGGGTCATCCTTGGCTGCACATCCAGTTCAATGCCAGTTGGGATTACAGGAGTCTGTGAGTCTGTCTGTCTGTGTCTCCCTCCCTCCTTCCCTCCTTTCCTTCCTCCTTCTCTTACTCTGTCCATCTCTCTCAGCACATATTAGGAAGTAGGAAATACTTCTCACCAAAACTGAAAGGCCAGGCTCAAAAAAAAAAAGAATAAAAATTCTTTAAAATATGTTTAAATGTTAAAAATACAAAGTCGAACAAGAAAGAGAGGTCACACATAAATACTTGAAAAGAGAATGGCCCACATAGGCTCATATGTTTGAATATTTGGTCCCCAGTTCATAGAATTGTTTCAGAAGGATTGGGAGATGTGCTCTTGTTGGAATATGTGTGGCCACATTAGAGGAGGCATGTCACCAGGAGTGGGCTTTGAGGGTCCAAAGTCTACAGCAGAGTCTGGCTGTCTCTCTTCCTATCAGATCAAGATATAAAACTCTCAGCTACTACTCCAGCACCATGCAGGCTGGCCTACCTGCCTGCCACCATGCTCCCTGCCATAATGCTCATAGGCTACCCTCTGAAAGTTAAGCAAGTCCACAGTTAAATGCCTTCCTTTATAAGTTGCCTTGGTCATGATGTTTCTTCACATCAATAGAACAGTAACTAAGACACCATGCTATTAGGAATGAAAATAAACAAACAGACAGACAAACAAATAAATACAACATAGAGAAGATCAAACATTTATAGCATTATAATAGCATGAGAAAGAATATTTTGTGCCAAAAATTTTGTAAACTTTCCATTTTTATTCAATGGTTTAGAAATACTGACTCAAGAAGAAGAAAAAAAAACAGACTAGATTAATAACCACTAAATAAACTAAGGATAAGCCGGGCGGTGGTGGCGCACGCCTTTAATCCCAGCACTTGGGAGGCAGAGGCAGGCGGATCTTTGTGAGTTCGAGGCCAGCCTGGTCTACAAAGCGAGTCCAGGACAGCCAGAGATATTCAGAGAAACCCTGTCTCGAAAAACCAAAATAAATAAATAAATAAATAAATAAATAAATAAATAAACTAAGGATAGTTTAAAACTTCTCCAATCCCCAAAAGATATTAGACTAGAAAGTTTTTATGGGCAACCTTTGCTAACCCTTAGGGAAAAAGATCACTCTGTTTTATAAAACTGTTTCTAAGAACACACAGAGAAAATTATCAAACTCATATTATAAGTCTAGCAGGAGCTTGATATATAAACTGAATAACAATTGAAACAAAATTATGGAACACACCTGTAATCCTAGCACATGAGAGATAGAGGCAAGAAGATCAGAGGTCAAGGCCAACCTTTGCTACATGATATCATGTCTAAAAAAATTATAGGCTAATGTTAGTTATGAACACATGTAAAAATCTTCAAGCAATAACTAGTCAAAGATCTAATTATATAAAAATAATAATACAGCAAGACTTATTATTAAAACTGCTAGAGCTCTATATATCCAGTTTTGGTTTTGTCTTTAAGCAAAAAAGCCCTTATTGTTAGCTGCATGTTTCAGTCTTGCACACCACTTCCTGGGTTATAGATTATACTTCACAGCCTCTCTTGCAGCTAGGAACCTTCATGTGATGTGATGTGGTTATCCCCATGTAATGTGGTTACAGCAAATATAATGTAAGTGAAAGTGCTATAATTTTCAGGAAGTCTTTTATAAAAGAAGACAGTATCTTCCCCCTCACCCCCTCCTTCCAACCACTAAGAAATAATACATGAAGGTGGAAGAAGAGCAGTAAATGAGAAGGAGCCTAGGGTCCTAACACTACATTGCCTATGTCAAGGCTAGCTTTTTTTTTTTTTTAATAAATATTTATTTATTTATTTTTAAAGATTTATTTATTTTGTATACAGTATTCTGTCTGCAGGTATATCTGCAGGCCAGAAGAGGGCACCAGATTTCATTACGGATGGTTGTGAGCCACCATGTGGTTGCTGGGAATTGAACTCATGACCTCTGGAAGAGCAGCCAGTGCTCTTAACCGCTGAGCCATCTCTCCAGCCCCAAGGCTAGCTTTTTTTAAAGTGAGAAATATACTTGTTTTTGACACTATTGAAACCCTGTAAAGCCAAATTTAATCTAAGCACACAATAGTATCAAGTAGAGATTATCTCAAATTTTAAAGACTAGACTAACACAGAAAATTTACACTCATGTTATATCACAGTCCACATGGAAAAAGAAAGTCTAAGATCATCTCAATAGATTCTCAACATTCAACCAAATTCTCCTTGGATCTTATATTTTAAACATAAAGATAAGGATGTAGCTTGAGCCGGGCAGTGGTGGCACACGCCTTTAATCCCAGCACTTGGGAGGCAGAGGCAGGCGGATCTTTGCGAGTTTGAGGCCAGCCTGGCCTACAAATTGAGTCCAGGACAGCCAGGGCTACACAGAGAAACCCTGTCTCGAAAAACAAAAAAAAAAAAAAAAAAAAAAAAAAGGATGTAGCTTGATTGTAGAGTTCTTGCCTAGTTTGTGCAAAGCCTTAGGTTTGAGTCCCAGCACCAGAAAAAAAGAGAGGTGGGGGATAAAGGGTTTTCATTTTTAAAAACACTTAATGGAGTAGGAATAGAGGATAATTCCTAAATATGACAAAAATGGTACCCATCTAAATTTGTAACAAATGTCATCTTTAGAAGTCTACCTTTGGGGCTAGAGAGACGGTTCAGTGGTTAAGAGCACTGGCTGTTCTTTCAGAGGACCCAGGTTTGATTCTCAGCACCCACATGGCAGCTTACAACCAATTGTAACTACAAAATCTAGGGATCAGACACCCTCTTCTAGCCTGTAGAGGTCCTGCATGCCAGTGGGGTGCCAATACACAATCAGGCAAAACACCCATATGCATAAAATAAAAATTAAGTATATTACAGGCCCAATGAGATGGTTCACCAGGTAAAGGCTCTTTCTGTTGAGTCTGACATTTGATTTCTGGGACCCACCAATCAGAAAGAGAGAACCAAATCTTTGATGTTATCCTCTGACTGCCACACAAATATATATACACACACACACATAAATCAGGAATGGGATGGGCCCTCTACCACTCAACAGGGAGCTGAAGTCCTATTTGGCACACTATTATAAGAAAAAAATTTAAAGCAATGCCTTACTATATGCCTCTGCCTGATCTGGAACTCACTATGTATGTTAGGCTGCCCTTGAACTCACAAAGGTAGGATCTGCTTGCCTCTGACTCCCAGGTGCTGAGATTAAAGACATTCATCATCATATCCATCAAAGAAAAATAAATTTTAAAATACAGATTTGAAAGAAATATCCTCACTTGAAGAAAATAACTAACTATATAGAAAAATCCGTAACAATTATCAGATAACCTGAGACCTGATAAGGGACCTGCAAGACTCCTGAATACAAAATAAATATCCAAAGCTCACCAGCTCAAATACATTGCCATGACCAATTAATTATAAGCACCATAGGAGAAAGGTCTGTTGTAAGAGCCAATGGAGTTCAAAACACCACCCACCACCCTCTTTTTGCATCATGAAAATCACCTTGGTTAGCCTCATTTCCACTATTTCTTCTCTCAAACTCATTCTCCATTTAATGCCAGTCGTGATGTGGTGGAACACTCCTGTAATTCCAGCATTTGGGAATTAGAGGTAGGAGGATCAGGGGCTCAGGATCAGCCTCAGCTATATAAGAGAGTCCTAGGCCAGCTAGGGATACCTGAGACCCTATCTTTAAAAGAAAAGAAAAGCTCCATTCAGTAGTTAACGCTCTTCTGTAAACATAAATTAAAGTGTGTCATGTCGTTCCTTTAACCTTTTAATAGCTACTCATTACTTGTAATTAGAGCCCGGTTCTCATAGCCTGTGCCCTGTACAACCTGGCCCAGGCATTCTCCAACTCTCTCTCAGCAATGCCCACCCCCTCCACATGGATCACATGACCTTTCACCCAGATCCCAACATATGCCTAAATCTTTCCCCCTCCCTGCACGCTATTCCATCTCCCCAAAATGCTCACCCCCATCATCACCCCAGTGTGATCCTCACCTAAGTTCACTTTATCCTCTCTCTCTTTTTTTTTTTTGTAGTCCCTGTTTATGTGTTATATACCATTACATAGAATCCTGGCTTTAATCATGGATTATTTGCACATTGTCTTGACTTCCCTGTAGCCTGTAAGTTCTATGGGACAAAACTCATGCCTTTGTCAGTTCTCAGGGCATTCAATACACAGCCCAGGAGCTGTCCCATACCAAATGCTAAACAGTTATCTCCAGAGTGGCACCATCAGTGAATGGCTGGGTGCTCCTTGAAGGCCTGCTGCAACATTTGCAGGATTCTGGCTTGTTAGAAGGAACAGAGGACGGACCACCCTCCAGTAGGGACGTGTCTGAAAGAGGAGTCAAAAACCCTTCCAGGGAACCAATGAGGATTTGTAGGTTGGTTTAGAGAAAGCACTGGAGTCAGGAAGGAGAGTGCGAGCCCAGAGCTGTACCCATCCATGACTCTTACTTCTCTCAAGAATTCAAACCATGGTTTGCAAATGGACTTTGCCATGCAGTGCCACTGTTCTGTAATTTTCGTGGCATATTAAGGGTTTGGAGGACAGCGGCTGCAGGAATAGGTCAGGCAAGTGGGCAACTTCTTGCCATCCCCAACATCTCAGGGACGTACAGTTAGTGCTTCATGTAGCTGCAGTAGCAGGAATGGAAACAGTGACTCCCCCCAGGAACCCCAAGACTTAACCAGGTACTCAAACAAGGCCACTTCAGGGATTCCCAGAAACTGTAATAACCCTGGGAGGGTTGGAAAGTCCAGCAACAGTGCCTGGGGACACCTATGAAGAATTGCTACACAGGCTGTAGTTTCGTTCCTGCCGTGGATCTGTATCTTAATGACTCCCATTACCATGACACCCTCAGAGCCAGTGCCAAGAAGGTTCCCAGTCACAATCCTCAGGCCTGTTAGCCTGGTGTCACTGCAGCCCAGAGGACACATAGGGCCACAGCGGCACTGCCACCTGGTCATTAGAGAAAGTGTCTCCCTACAGCCTCCCCAGAGCAGCAAGGACTCATGCCAGGACTCCCTCCAGAGCTCACGATGTTAGTTCTTCATCTGGAAATTAAGGAAGCAATGTTTCTGAGGCCACCTAATGCCAGAATAGTGGCTGCTGGCAATTCTAGTATCTCTGATTCACCACTGATTCAGGCACATAATAGGTACCCCCTACTGCGTAAATGCTTGTGTGAGCCAAGTGAGGAGGAGTGTTATAACTGCCAGGGACCCATGAGAGGCAATCTTCCCGTTTGTTTGTTTCTTTTGAGCACTTACACTTGTACACCACAGGATGTAACAAGGGACTGGCAGAATCCTGTTATCTCCTGTTAAAGGACAATTGTTGGAGGCCTGCTCAGCACCTACCTATCACCTTCCTTCCAGCCCCCCTCCGCCCTCTTCCCTCCCCTGACCACTGTATCTCTTCTGCAGCTCTGATCACCTGGGTTGGCGGGAGTTCAGGTACTCAGTAGAGTTGATGGCTAACTTGCCAACATCATTGTGTGTAACACATTCACTCTGTCTCCTCCCCAGTAGAATGGTATGGGGAGATAGCTCAGTGGTAAAGCAAGCATCAGGACCTAGGGTTTATCCCCAAAAACCCACGTAAAAAAAAAAAAAAAAAAACAAAATAAATTAAAACCAGGTTTGGAGGCTGGAGAGATGGCTCAGAAGTTAAGAGCACTGGTTGTTCTTCCAAAGGACCAGGGTTCAATTCCCAGCACCCACATGACAGCTCACAATTGTCTGTAATTCCAGTTCCAGAGCAACTGACACCCTCACACAGACATATGTGCAGGCCAAACACCAATGTACACAAAATAAAAGTAAATAAATATATTATTTTAAAAAAACAGGTGTTGCCGGGCGGTGGTGGCGCACGCCTTTAATCCCAGCACTTGGGAAGCAGAGGCAGGCGGATCTTTGTGAGTTCGAGGCCAGCCTGGTCTACAAAGTGAGTCCAGGACAGCCAAGGATACACAGAGAAACCCTGTCTCGAAAAACCAAAAAAAAAAAAAAAAAACAGGTGTGGTGGCATGTGCTTGTAACCTCAGCACTGGGAAGGCAGAGGCAGGAGGATTCCTGGGACTCAGTGGCCAGCCAGCCTACCCTAATTGGTGAGAAACCAAGCCATTGAGAGACTTAGTCTCAAGAAAACAAGGCGGGCTGGTGAGACAGATCAGTGGGTAAAAGCTCTTGCCACAAAACCCTCCTAAAATCATGGTGGAAGATGAGAACCAACTCCTGAAAATCGTCAACTTCGGTACCTACACACACACAAAGGTGTGATCTCACAGGAATTTAGCATGTGTAAGGACAGCAGGCCAGCAAAGACGTTCTTACACTTTACACAGCCCTGGCTCCCCTTCACCCCCAAACCCCAACGAAACCTGAGAGACCCACACTGTGACCTACCTCTTGTCCTCTTCCACCTGAACGCCAATGGAGTGGAACTCTCTTCGGCTCCTGTTCTCGGTGTCCGAATCTGAGATCGTCTCCACCTGGTGGCAGGGTGGAGGGGTCAGGGACTATGACTAGACAAAGAAATACACGGTCCACGTAGGACTGCAATGGCCAGAAGTCGCTGTGCACCAAGCAAGTCCCAAACAAAAGAGTCCAGGGAAAGAGTGATGGACTATTTCGAGGCATCCTCATCTATCAGAGACCAAGATGGGTCTACTTACAGTTCAGGTACAGTTCGTTTGTCCCTCCATCCGTTCCCAACTACACAGGGCAAGAGCCTTGGATAGCTATTACTACTGCCAACCATACCTGCACCCCAATGGACGGCCGCCACTTCCGCTGCCGCGCCAGGCTCCGCAGCTCCTCCCGGCCAGGGATGGTCTTGATAATGAGTGTGGGGGGCTTAGGGCTGGCCCGGGGTGGCACCGGCGCCAACTCGAGGGTGCGTGCGCCCATGGTGGGGCCGTCCAGCCCGTCCGCGGAGCTGCAGCGCCGGGCCGGGCCTTCTGCTGCGGTGAAGCTCTCGTGGGCAGAGTCGGTGCTGCTCTGGGCGGTGATGGAGATGCGAGGTGGAGCCTGGCTTCCCGGCGGGATGGGGGGCGGGGCCTTTCTGAAGTTGAATGCTGCAAACAGGGATGCAGATAGTAACCTGTCATCCCCACAGGGCCACACCCACGTGGTGCAAGGATCCTATGGCCAAGGACCATTCCCCTGCCTAATCCTACCCAGAGAGATAAGCGATGGACGCAGCTGGCGGCCAGGGGCAGGCAGAGGGCATACTCACAGGAGCCGGGCCTCCCTGAGACAGAGGCAGGGGCAGCAAGGAGGGGTAGGCAGTCGTCGTCTTGAGAGCAACCGGCCTGGATGGCCCGGAGGTAGCTGTGGCTCCGCATGCGGAAACAGCCGGGCAGGTCCAGGGCGTCCACGGCCTGGGACTCAAGTTCCCCAAACACGGACCCGCACACGGCCTCCAGCTGCTGGTTGAACTCCTCGCTTAGCTGGGGAGGGGGCCAGGAGGACCTTTGTTGAGATGCTGGGATAGGATGGGGTCAACTAGGAGCTTTGCTTTGGAGAGCACCTAGGTCTACAGTGGCAATGGCTCTTCTTCATTTGGGAACAGGAGGTTCCCCAGGCCTGCCTTGGGGCCACTCTGGCCCATTCTTCCTCTAGACACACAAACAACAACCTACACCTTCCTTTAGGGATGCACGCCAGACTCTAGACCTCCACATTTGCCCCTCCACCTAGTCCCAATCCTCACGTTTCTCTCACTTGACCCCAACAGAGGGAACTGGGAACTAACATCCACCCTCCTGGCCGGCTCCTGGATACAGAACTGACAGCAGGAGTGAACACTTTTTATTAGGACTTTGTTTTGGTTTTGTTGGTTGTTTCTCTAAGACCAAGCTCAATGTCACCCAGGCCGGCATCAGAATTCAGAGCACTCCTCCTGCCTCAGTCTCCCCAGTGAATGGGATCACAGGTGTTCATCACCGTGCTTGGCTATGAACTGATTAAAGCAATAGTAGAGAGACCTTTGACAAAGGACAGGTTGGGAACTAGTGGATAATGGAGCAAAATGTCCCACGAGTGTCCCAAGCCACTACCGCCTCCACACACCTACTAACTGTGGCTCTCATTTAACCCACTGGCCACTGCCCCATCCCCACATTCATGAATATGTCTATAGCACAGCTCAGGTACAAAGGCCAAACATCACTCTCCGTGGGTATGAACTTGATCAATCAGCCAAAGCAGAGAGGTTTCTTCATGAGCCACAGTGTAGACTCACCTGGACTCAAGATCTGCCACTCCCTAGCAGTGTGGCCTAGGAATGTAAAAATCTGGGGGCTTCCATTCGCTCACCTGTCCAGTGGGAGTGCTAACAGCAGTAGCTCATGGCCACCGAGAGGATTGAAATGGACACATAAGGCATTTGGGGCAGACCCTGGTACAGTGTGAGCCCTCCGTGGCACATGGATGTCCCAGGGCCTTCCTGGTAAACACAGGCCAGGTGCTCATGGGAACTACAACACTGCTACCCCTGAGCCCAAGAACAAGCCCTGCCCCTTGCTGATGGTTAAGCAGAGGCCGGTGGATGGAGTCGTGGGTGAGGCTCTCAAACGCATTCCAGGGGGACTAAAACAGCAAGTGCATTTTGTGCACAACCCCCTTGGAAAAATTCATGTCACCACAATGATCTGCAGTCACAAACCTGAAAGAGCAGACCAGAGCCCGGGTGCAACGCAGCTCAGTGTTTCCCTAACTCGGCCTCCTCAGCAGTATGTGATTTCACTAGACCCTGACTTGTCTACAGAAGGTTATCTCCAGCATCGTCGACCAACGGGCAGACGAAGGCCCAGAGAAGCAGAGAAATTGTCCAAGGGTGCCCCATCTGTCGGGCAGTAAAACTGAACTGCAACGCCTTATTTCTCAGGTTCCCTGTAAAGTCGGCTAGTTCATCAGAACCTCCTGGGAAGAGTGTGGAACCAGCCCTTGAGGTAGAAGTGCCACTCTCTGCTTTTATTGCTTAGAACCAAAACTGCTGAAGATTCTACTCCGTGGATCTCGTGACACAGGGACTGATTGGATGGACTTCCTGTGGCCTTTCCCAAAGCAACTTCATTACCAGTGTGCAGAAGTCCAGACACTGTGCAGATCCTAGGTCCTGCGGCAGTTAAGTTCTCAGTAGTGGCTCTCTCAGGATTCCTGTACCTGACTCAGTCCTCCTCTCCATGGCATTGAGGTGCCATGGGTAGCTTCTGAAATGCGGGAGCTAAACTAACAACTGTCCGTGGGCTTGGAGCATTTCCCACTGAGACTATCTAGCCCAAAGAATTCTGCCCAGAGCATAGGGGAGCTGGTCTAACCCTGGTCAAGGGTATTCTGGGCTTGAGTTGTTGGGGCATCTGAGATGGGAGGAATCCCTTAAATCCCAACTCCCTGAAATTATCTCCAGCCTTCTTCTGTGTGTGACTCATGAGGCACACAGTAGGTGCTTAATAAACATCAGCTACGACTATGAGCAGCAAGAATGACTTGGGTCATGTTGACAAGACCACTCAGAATGAGAGGCCTCTCTAATCAGGAGGTTGCCAAGCCCTTAAAATTCCACCCACAGGTATACTCAGAATGAGCTCCATCCATAGCACATTGAAGGAATAGATGGCAGAAGAGTAATCAGCCCCCATCTTCCAATAGAACTGGCTAAGAGGTGACTCAGTTCCAACAAAGAACCAGGCCTCAAGGAAACCACAGGCACATATAGACTCCAGGAGCTGATCTATACTATTTATGATTATCAAATGGTAACATTTTACTGTGACTACTCCTATTATCCCTACACGGACTTCCACCCTACTTCTCCCAGTACCCACTTGCAGGAGAGTTAAAGAGTCCTCTTGGGAAATGAGATCCTCAGCTTGCCTTCAGCCTGAGTCAGAATCACCAGCTGTTTCCAAGCACGAAAGACACAGAGAGGAAAATGCTTTGTCTGGATCTAATTGGAAGTTGTCCATGCTAGACTTGGTGGGTCCAGCTGGGGACCGGGCAGTATTCTGGATGCCTGAGGGATGGTATTTGCTTTAACTAACCTTTGGAGACGCCTCCCACTTCAAAGCAGTCTACAACACTGGGTGATATATAACCAGCGTTATTTTATATGCATAGCTGAGCTCACAAAAAAGTCAGATCAGTCCCCAGGGGACAAATGCAAAGAGGAGCCTGGAAAATCAGAATATAAACTGTGTATGCCAATGCTGCAAACAGCCTGGTGGAGGCGGAAGGCTGGAGGCAGGGGCTACTTACTGGTCTCAGACACCAAAGGTT
The DNA here is from genome assembly GCA_907164525.1 of Lophiomys imhausi. Classification (NCBI taxonomy): domain Eukaryota; kingdom Metazoa; phylum Chordata; class Mammalia; order Rodentia; family Muridae; genus Lophiomys; species Lophiomys imhausi. Next base: position 9,660,224 of record CAJQZJ010001750.1, on the reverse strand, counting down.
TGAGCTTTAACACCTACTCTGGTGCAGGGGTGAGGCTTTGGGCCTGTGCGAAGCCCAAATTAGAAGAAATGAGAACCTTCATAAACCTTTGATGATAATGTAGACTAGAAAGAAAAAAAAAACCAAACTATCAGTCATCACCATGAGTCCATGACTAGGAAGTCAGTTTGTAGCTGAGATACCAGGGAGAAGAAGGAGGCAAATCCTTTATGGATCTGTACACACAAACGGGTCCTCCTACAGTCTCAGGACTGTGTGTGCAAGGGCTTGCATGGCCCAGATTAAAAATTAACATCAAGAGGTCTCAGATCAGGAATATTCTAACAGAAACAATCACAGAATGTATCCCAGGAGACCACGCCTTACTGAAGCTGCTCTGGCCTTACCAAGAGGAAGCCACACTGCAGAGGAGGTACCAACTACCACTACTAGCAGCCCTTAACGGCACATATCTCCTCTGGAATGCAGGCTAGACCCAGTGGTCCACGTCTAATGATTAAAATGTAGCAGAGTGTCTTCCACCTTAGTTTCTGCCTCTGGACCTTGCCCCCACTCTACACCCACCCTTTCTACCATTGCTATGAAGGAAGTAAAACTCATATCACTGTCCAATAGCCATGGGAGAACCCGAGTCTTCTCAACAGCCACGGTGGGTAAGCATGCAAGCAAGTCTTCCTCCAGTCAAGCTGTGAGATAACTGCATCTGGCTGTACCTTCACTGCAGCCTTGCGGGACACCATAGACACAGTACTAAGGTGTGCCCAGGAGCCCTGGCCTGGTGGAGGTGGAAGGCTCTGTGTTTGGGCAATTTATCATGTAGCAGTGGGTAGCTAATTCAAACCATGACATAAAAAGAAAAAAACAACTAAATTGTTACTGTATTAAGTCATCCAGAACTTAGTGATGTTACCTTAGCTATAATAAAATCTCTTTTAAACTACAGTGTGCTTTGTGGTTATGGTTTTTTGTTGTTGTTTGGCTTTGTTTTGAGTTTTGTTAGGGTTTATTTTTTTGTTTTGTTTTGTTTTTTTTGGTGGTGGTGGTGAGCTTTTTGTTTTGTTTTTTGTTTTTGGCTTCAAGTGCCTTGTTTGTTGTTGAACAAGGTCTTGTGTAGCCCAGATTGGCTTTGAATTCAGAAAGGAGCCAACACTGACCTTGAATTTCTGATCCTCCTGCATCTACCTCCAATGTGTGTTCATCACAAAAGCCGGCTAAATAATGTTGTTTTAAGACAAGTCTCTCTATTTCATCAGGGTAGCACCAAAACCCCAGGCTCAAACAATCCTGACTCATTCATCTAAGTACTTAGGCTACATTGTACCCAGCATTAAACTGTATTTAAAAGTTTCTAATTTAAATGATAAAACTAGGTAAGCATAGTGGTGAGTGCTTGTAATCCCAGGACCTCAGAAGTGGAGGCAGAAGGATTAAGAGTTCAAGGACACCCTCCACTACAGTTGAGCTCTATACCAACCTGAGCTACATGACACCTTGTCTCAAAAAACAAAGGACAGAAAACCCATAAAGTTAAAAAACAAGAACAAAAGACAAGACAAGAACAAAAAGTTGGCTTGGGGGTAGATATTAAAGATTTGAAAAGGAACCCCAAGAAATTTGTAAAAATCTAAAAAAAAAATCTCAGTGAAATTTATAGCACAATTTATAAGTAAATAGCGCACAAGAAACAATAGGAGAAACTTTAACAAAGCAACAATACGAGGAGGCAGCGAAAGGAGGCAAGGACATAAGAAGGAAAGGCTAAGATACACAGAGGGAAGGCCCGGGATACAACCAAGGGCAGCTGCAGATGGAGTCACTAGGAGGGCTGTGGAGAAGGCAGCAACCTTTAAAGAGATGCTGCTGCCTGGGAACTCCCCGGACTTCCTCGGGCCACCAGACAAAACAGAATGAGAACAACAAATCTTACTCCCCGGACAACTCTAAAGATGGGCATGACTGTCAGAAACAACCATCTCGCCGCTCCGAAGACTGATCAAAGGCACACACAAAATTACTAAACTTTGGGTGAAAAGGCTGGACTCTGACCCTGCTCCCATCCCGCAAGGCCCCAGCTCTGTGGCTGCAGCACTCCAGGCAAGGGGTTGTAGGTTATCAAAATAGCTGCTTTGCTGCCCCTGCCAGAGGCATCCGTGAGTACAGAGTCAAGAGCAGGAAGGCCAGCTCAGTGCTAGGCTGTGGGGCAAGTAACACACTACCTGAGTAAACTGTTTTGTTTTTTTTTTTAATTTCCTACTATTGTTGTTGCTGCTGTGTGTACTTAACATGTACGCACATGCCATGGCACGTGTGGGGATCAGAAGACAACCTTGCCAAGCCAGTTTTCTTTTCCATCTTTATGTGGGTTCCAGGGGTATTCTCTGGTCGACAGGCTTTACCTCCTGAGCCATCTCACAAGTTCCTAGCCTGACACTTTACAAAGGATTCTGGGAATGAGACAGAAAAGGGTCTGAGAACCCATATACCATCACCACATCCCTCGGCAGGAAAATCTGTACACACGTACGTGCTCAGGAAACACAAGAGACCCTGGAGATGGATCAGAGGGGCTTAAAAAACGACCTCAAACTGAGAGAGGAAACCTCACTGGCTCAAGAATTTTGAGGACCCAATCTTTGGCCAAAACAAAGCTATGCACACTCTGGAGCAATCTCTAGGAAATAAGGCTTAAAAAGCAAAAGCAAAAAAAAAAGTGAAGACATCAGAGGCTATGTGTTGCAGGAAAAGCAGATTTCACGGGTTTACTCCAGGAATTAACACAAATAAACAAAGCAACGGCAATCTTTAGGAGGTAAAAATAAGAGCCCAGAATTGTCACACTATATTACCTAAAATGCTCAGTACTCAACAAAATATTTTGTCATGCAAATAAAGAAAGTATAAACGGTCTCAAAATGTCGTGTTTATCACACTCAAACTACTAAGTAGTTATTATAATCGTATTCAAAGAGCTAAAGGAAGCCATGTTTAAAGACTGAACGGCAAGCAACGCAACAATGATTTCCTGGATGCAAGTCACATGAAACAAGTGGAGAGGAGGAGGAGGGGTTTAGACAGCGTCCCCTGGGGGACTCAGGCTAGCCTTAAACTCACTGTGCAGCCCAGGGCAACTCAAAACTCAGCATCATTCTGCACCGGCTTTCCAGAACTCCAGGCATGCGTCACTACATCCCGCTGTTTTGTTTGAATTATGTATATATGTGATTTCAGGTCCCTCAGAGGCCAGAAGAGAGCACTGGATCTCCTGGAGCATTGTAGTTACCGCGTGATGTGGTTTCTAAGAACCAAACCTGGGTCCTCTGTAAGAGCAATATGCTCTTTTAGGTGATGGGCCATATCTCTGGGCCATTGTTATTATTATTATTATTATTATTATTATTATTAATTTGTTTAAAGAAAAGAAACAAATGTAGAGCCGGTGGGGTGGCTTCAGTGGGTGACAAGCAAGCCTGGCTACCATACACACATGCACAATGAATTTGTAAAAATTAAGAAAAGAAACAAATACGCAATCAAGAACCGAAAAGTACAATAACTAAATTAAAAATTCCATTAAGAGGTTTATTATAAGACATGATCAGCCAACCTGATCAATATAGATTGTCCAATCTAAAGAGTAGAGAGGAAAAGCTACGAAAGACAATGAGCAAGGCCTCCGAGACAACAGCAAGAACAGAAACATACACATGATGAGAGACCCAGAAAGAAGATAGAGAAAGAGGAGGAAGAGGAAGAGAGGGGGGAGGAGAAGACAGAAAAAAATATTGAAAAAGTCTTAGCCAAAGGTAGGGAGATGTGTATGCAGTTCATTTGAAGAGTTCTTGCTTCTTCACCCAAGACCACATGGGCTCAACCTCCACCACCACATAAACCAGGCAGGCATGGTGCCACAGCCTTGTAACTGCACCCGGGAAGCTGGGCCAAAAGGATCATAAATTCAGGACCCACCTGGGCTTCAGACTGAGTTCAAGGTCAGCCTGGGAAAATTCGAAACACCCTGTCTCAAAAGGAAAAGAAGTTTTGTTCAGACAATGTTGGAGAAAGGTCTTGTACATTGGTTTTCAGAGGCTGATTTCAGTGCTCAGAGATCTGGTTACTGCCCTTTCTGAGGCACTCTCTGATTGGTTAATGAAAGTTGTTGATGGTTAATTAGCTGGGCAGAAAGAGTACAGGAAGGTGGAACTTCCTGGAAGGAATTTAGGAACCCTGGGATTACACAGAGGAAGCACTCTTCCCGCCAGGGCTCTGGAAGGAGAAGGAAGACTCAGCGTGAGCTCTGAAGGTACAGCAACCCACATGGCTGGTTGGGATTAGGTGACCGGGTTAATTTAGATGAGCTAGTTGAGAGTCTCCCCAGCTAAGGCCTAAGCATTGAAACATTAAAAGGTCTTGGTGATTTAATTATTGGGAAAAGGGCCATCTTTGGTCTCAGGCTTTACCACCAGTACAGGCCTACCACCAGGCAAGCCAGACCTGCCGGCCTCCCACCAGGCTCCATCAGCTGTTCGGCTGGCCTAATATAATAGTTTATTGTTATTAATAAATATATTTTCTAATAAAGTATCAGTTATAATAATAATAAATCATCTCTATAGCCTGGGCTATACAGAGAGATTCTGTCTAAAAAAAACCAAAAAAACAAAACCAATAACAACAAAAATCATTTCTTTAAAAAAAAAAAACAAACAAGTTAAGATTTCTGAGGGCTGGCAATGGCTCAGCAGGTGAAGGAGCCTGTCACCAAGCCTACTGACTCGAGTTCAATCTCTGAAACCCTTATGATAAGTACAGACCCCTACAAGTTGTCCTCTGACCACCACCACACACACTGTAGGACACACACAGTAAAATAAAACTATAATTTAAAAAGCAAAACAACACATTCACAGCACATGTAAGGCCCTAGTTCTAAGGGAGAGAGAGCGTGCATTCACACCGTGAGATGGCACAGCAGGTAAAGGTGATTACCACCACCAAGTCTGATGGCCTCAGAACTGACTCTTCCAAGTCGTCCTCTGGCCTCCACATGTGTGCTATAGCACACACCCAGGCTAAAACACATAACAAATGAATAATAAATAAGTGTAAAAATAGTAACAACAGTAAAATGTCTTCTTTTCAAACAACATGAAAACACAAGACCCTCAAAAGAGGGAAGCATCGTAGCTGACATCTTAGCACTACATTTCCAGCGTCTAGAGTTCCAGGAAAACAATGTTTTTGTGAGGGCACTGGAGAGAGAACCCAGGGCCTCATCCGTGTTAGGCAAGTATCCCATCACTGAGTTAGAACCACCCTCTCCTGTTCACAAATAAATTTCTATTGCTTTAAAAGGGAAAGGAAATGGCCATCAAAATTAAAGTACCCTAAGGACTTGCATTATTCAGATCAAGAGTGGGAAACCTTGTCGGCTTCAGACTCAGTCAAGTATGCACATTAAAATTACAGGAGTAACCATAAAGAATGAAATGGAATAAGTAACTGTCAAGCCAGTGTGGGATTTGGCAGAGAGAAGAATAAAGCAAACTCAGTCAATTCAAAGATGGCAGCAAAGGAACGGAAAAGCACCAACTTTGTGGGGTGTGGTGACATAAACCTGTCATCAGCCCTCAGGAGGCTGAGGCAAGAGGATGGTCCCAAGTTTAAAACCAGCCTGGGCTACATAACAAGTTATAGGGCCAGCCTAGGCTGTACAGTGAGACCCTATCACAACAAACAATAAATAAATAAAAGAAAGAAAGAGGACAAACAGACAAAAAGGGAGGAAGAAAAGTACCATCTAAAAAGCAAAATTGGGCCAGGCAAGATGGCTCATTAGGTTAAAGCATTTGCCATCCACCTTGACAACCTAAATTCAATCTCTAGGATCCACCCAGTGAAAGAAGCGAACCATATCTTCTTCCATGTTGCTATCTGACCTCCACACATGCACCCCAGCATGCACTCACTCCCTTACCCCAGCAGGACAAATAGAAGGCACAAAGTAAGATGATAGAAATAAATCCAAGCATATCAGCAATCACAATAAATATAAATGTACAAAACTCTCAGGCAATTATCAAATGGATGTAAGGCCAAATCTAGTCATAAGCTATTTAAAAAGACATACCTGAAACATATGGAACAAAACACTTCAGAGCCAAAGACGGAAAAAGAAGTTCAAGGCAAACACTACCGAGAAAAATCCACTCAGGAGGAAAAGCATCATTAGAGACAACAGGGCAGCATCTCTACTGCTTTAAGCCTCTCTCTCCTCTTCTGTAAAGCAACGACTCTAAGTCACACCTCCAGGAGAAATATGCCAAGTATATACACTGTTAGATAACGTAAAGTGGGAGGAGGAGAGAGAGGAGGAGGAAGGCGAGGAATAGGAAATGTTTGGAAGGCTTAGATTAAAATTTCAGAACATTTGGAAAAGATCTGAAAATAAGAAAGCAAAGAAGTGGTCCATGGGAAGAGTCTGGGAAGCAGACATCCAGGCCGCAACAAATGCTAAAGTCCTAAGGCTGGAGTCTAACTTCGTGTCTGGGGAGCAGGCAGGAGGAAGGGAAGGGAACGGGGCTAGGAGATGAACATGAAACACTGGCCAGCTCACACAGGGCTTGGTAAACTCCAGTAAAGCCCTGGCTGGTTACTCTGAGCAGAAAAGTAAACAGATGTAGTTATATTTATAAATAATTGTCCCTGCTATCCCAACAGAGAATGAGTTGGAGTCAGGACAAACACAGAAGACCAACAAGAGGGCAGTGTAGCGGCCCGGACCAAGCCCATGGGGACTTGCAGTGCAGTTGGTGAAGGGTGGATGGAGCCAGGAAACACTGTGAAGAGGATTTGCTGAAGGACTGAAGGGCATGGTGTGATAGCAGAGAGAGCAGTCTGACTTCATGGATTGGGATATAGCTCTGGGACGGAGTATGTGCTCAATATGAGTAAGGCACTGGGTTTAATCACAGCACCAGAAGGAAGGGTGGGCTGGAGGGATGGATGGATAGAGGGAGGGAGGGAAGGAGGGAAAGAAAGACTAAAAAAGACTGACTTTGGGCTTTTAGACCATAAGTCCTAGAAAATTAAAACTACCATTATCTGCAAAGGAGATGGTGGGTGGATCAGAGGTCTGGGAGGAGGATGGGAGTGTGCACCAGCCATCCAAGTGGGCTCCAATGCACAGTTCCATGTACATGCCTGGCATCTCAGGGAGGCTTTGGGCTGGAGTTATGCATCTGGGAGTTGTCAGGCTCTCAGTAATATTCAAAGCTACGAGCCTGGATGAGATCACCTACAGAGTGGGTGTAGGAAGCAGAGCAGGGACAGAGCCCTGGAAAACTCCAATGGTGACATCCTGAGGCACAGATGAGAATAAGCAGTCGGGGGTGGGGGGCTGTCCGAAAAGCCACTAGAGAAAAGTGTTCCAGGAAGAAGGGTCATCAACTACATAAGATGTCACCAATGGTCAAGGACCACGAAGACTGGGCCTTAACCAGTGGGAGTAGGAGCAGAGGCTGGCTTGAGGCAAAGGGACAGCTGTGCCAAATCAGAGTCCCTCGTTCAGGAAATGGAACGAAGGGGTTCTGAGAGACTGCCGAGGCTCACAATAGGAGCCGATGGATGGTCTTCTGCATGGCTTTTTGCACTGCTCTCTCCATACCCCCCAGCAAACAGTAAAAATAGTCAACCTTTATTAAGCACTGGCTGTGTGCCAAGAACGCTATTATGATGCCTATTTTTAAAAAGGGAAGGAAGGGGCTCAAAAGCCATGTAACTTACCCCAGGTCACTTAGCTGGTAAGTAGTTCAGCCTCTATTGAGCCCCCATCTCCTACATTCAAACATAAGCTACCACTGCCTCCATTTAGTGAAACGGGAGGCCTACACTTAGGTATAGAAGTCACTCTGTTTTCTTTGAGGTAAGGTTTCTTGGGTCCCAGGCTGGCCTCCAACTTGTTAAGTAGCTGAAGATGACCTTTAACTTTTGATCTATCTGCTGTGATAGGCAGGCACCACCACATCCAGCTTTACGCAGCACTGGGAACTGAACCCAGGACTTTGTGAATGCTAAGCAGGCACTTTGCTAACTGAGCTTCATCTCTAGCCTCGGAATTTGCTTTTATAAAACATCACTTTTGGGACAGTGCCGTGTATTTGAATGATGTTTTCCACTGAACTTCCACAAATCCCCTGAGAGATATCTAACACTAACATTGTCTTTTGGTTTTTTTCATTTGAGATTAGAACTTGAACTCATGATCTTGCCCACCTCCCACTTCCCAAGTGCTGAGATTATGGAGGCATCATTTCTGGTTCGCTTTCGTAATTTAAAGATTAGGAAATGGGTGTTGAAAGGGAAAGTGGTCCAAGGGAATGGAGGTTGCGGCAGCAGAACTCAGATGCCCGGGAGATTTGAGCCCTGCCTCTGCCTTGTCTGTACTCATCAGTTAGGAGTCTGGAGCAGTCAGGCATGGAGAGAGTTGGAGAGCCCTTAGAAACGATGTGGTCCTTCCACACACACTCACCACTTTGAGCATACCTGGGTGGGTTCTTCGGGATTCCCAGACCAAGACAGCTCTGGAAGTCACAGGCAGGTTTCAGGGCTTTCCCCAGAACCAGAACCAGTCTTGCTTGCTCCCCACAGATAGACTGACATCACAGCCTATCAGAGCTCACAGCTGACTTCCCTTCCCTCCCCTTCCCTCTGTGTATAGGGGGGGGGGGGGGACGGACTCCCTACCTGTCCAGTTGTGAGGGAACGGCTGTAGCCAGGGATGGAACTCCGGGGATGGATCCGGGGTGGGACACAGCAGCTGAAAAGCCAAATGCCAGAGTCAGAATGGGAGTATGCTAAGAGCGGGAGAGGGAGAGGGGGCATGTTAGTATCAGGCCCTCTAGCCAGGTTCTGTTCCTTATAGCCACCACAACCACAAAAAGACTCCCCAGGAGACTCTGCGTGAAAAGTCCCACCCCTCCCACGCACCCCACATCATCCTTACTTGATCCTGGCTGTGTCCACGCTGGAGGAACGGCGGGAGGCAAAGCGTCGGGCGAGTGCTTTTGGAGAAGTCTTGGGGCTACCGTCTGAGTCTCCACTCTCTTCATCCCCCATGGCTTTGATGTAGCTGCCGCTCCGCATCCTGCGGCAGGGGATCTCCCCATCCTTGCCACCCGTGGGGTAACCCCCCCCAGTCATCTTGCGGCACCTGCAAGGACAAGGGCCTCTATCTCTCAGACATGTCACCGGTCAGTTTAGAGGACAGGGTGTTCTTCCTCCCACTGCCAGTGGGAGGCGCTCTGCCCCGCTGGAGAGCAAGCCACACTGAAGTGTAGGCACAGAAGACCTGAAGGGGATGTGGGGGGGGGGGGCGTTCTCCTTTGTGAGAGTTGTTGCATTTCGCCATGCAATAGAGGGTCAGCTAAAGAGCCTAAGAGTGACGCATCAGATGCCAAGACGCTGAAGATCAGAGGCCTGAGTGGGTTGTCAATCATATCCCCGTATGCTCAGCATCACCGGATCTCAGTCACCTTTTACCGCCCCCCATCCTTTTAGCATGCTTCCACTGCCCATCCTCTGACTCTCTCCCAGCTCTTAGGGAGCCACAGAGTGTTATCAGGCAGGGAGCATATAAGCACACTCCGCAGCCTAGTCCGAGGCTAGTCAGGAGATCAGCCCCCCACCCCCAGAAGCTCCAGTGGCAGGAGGGAAGCCAATTAGGAAGCTGAGGCTGTTATGCAGGCAAAGGATGATGAGGCCTAAATTAAGACAATGGGAATAAGGGGAAGAGGAGGAGGTGGGGAGGAGAGGGTGCTAAGGAGCTTGAGTGAGTCTGATTAGTGGGGGGAGGGACAGGAGTAGGGGCAGAGTCCAGGATGACTGAGAAGGGTGATGGCTAGGGATGAGGGGGGGTGGGTAACTGTCCTTCACCGAATCACAGAACCCCAGATTTGGGGAGGGGTGACAGGTTCAGAGTTGGCCTAGAACAACTGAGAAGGTGTCTGTTATGCTCACTCTTGGGGTTTACTGGTAGAGATGGGCTGGAGGCAGCCACACAGAAATCAAGGATGGTAACTAGATGCCCAGGAGTAAAGGAGATGGGGGGGGGGGGAGAACCGAGGAAAGACCCACTGACATTTTAAAAAGGACTGCAAAGAAAGGAAAGGGGCCTGTGAAGTCACCTGAGAAGGGAGTGGGCAGAGGGGTGGGAGGGAGTCAGGAGAATGCCATGTCACAGAAACGAGACATTTCGAGAAGAAAAGGGAGTCAATTATGTCAAATGCCACAGTGCTCTCCAAGGTTAGTAACTTGTGCTCTGGAGTTAGGAGACCCAGTGCAAATTCTGGCCCTGTCACTTGCTAGCTGGGTGAACCCGAGCAAAGCTAATTAAGCTCAAAGACTCAGTTTCCAGGCCCGTGAGTTGGTAAAAGTAATTATAGCTACATCAGAATGGTCGGTGGGAAAGATAAACAAGCAATTCAGGGTGCCTGGAACACAGAAATCGCTCAATAAATGTTGGCTAGTATTACAGGCATTAAAGGCACCACTGGGAGGCTGCTGCCCAGGGACCACTGGTGACCACTGCCCAGGGAACTTTCAAGGACAGGGTAAGGAAATCTGATTGTGGTAAGGAGTGAGGGGAAGTGAGGAAAGGAGTCTATGCTCTAACAACTTAAGTTAGAAAAGAATGACGGGAATTGGTAGGGGTGAGGGTTTGGAGAAATGTTTTAGGATAAAAGCAACTGTGGATGTGTTTTCAAGAGAGCCAGTCAAGATAGTCTCTAACTACAGGGGCAGCTGAGGAGGGATGAAGGGGCTGAGGAGCCCGGTGGAGGAGGGATCGACTCCATGGCTTGGAGTCCGCGATGGTCACTACGCTGCTGTGGCTGTGAAGAATGAGACGTAAGGGGAGAAGAAGTGGGGGGGGGAAGGGGAGGCAGCAAGGATTCAAAGCACATGCTGTAAGGAAGAGGATAGACAGAGCAAAGATGGAGGCTCCAGGAAGGAGCAAGGCTGAGGGAGGGGGACTCAAGGGAAGAGTGAAGCCAGTGAATGGGGCAGACAGGGAGATTCCCCCATAAGGGAGCAGGCTCAGTGAGGGGCTAGAGCTCCTAATGAATGAAGTTCTGAGGGGGAAGCAGGGGCCCAGAAGAGGCTCACAGGCACACTGGTGTCCAGTGAGAGAAGCTTAGCTTCCTTAAAGGGGTAGGAAGCTGGGTATGGGGATGTATTCCTGCCTGTAATTACTGTACTTTGGGGGTGAGAGCAGACGGAGGCAACCCGGGCTACACAGTGAGTTGGAGGTCACCCTGGCCTACATGAGATCCTATCTCAAGAAAAAGAAGAGGGGAATATCTCAATAAAGACAGTAGGTCACACAGAGGAAACCTCCTTAGCTTTATGTACCAGGGGAGCACTAGGCTGTCTCAGAAGGTCCCTGCAGCCTTCGGTTCACCCACAAATGGGCTCAAGCCCCCACCCAACCCCCATTATGTTAGGATGCTCTGGAACCCCATCCATACCCCACCGTTCACAGAGAGAGGAGTGGCAGGAGGTCAACAAATGGGAGGCCAGGGAACAAGCACTGCCACACTGCAGGACTCCCATCCACAGCCACTGCAGAGCTCTCTGCTCCTCTGCAGGACACTGTGAGGTGCATGTTAAAAAGGAAGCCCCCAGGGAGGTCCAGACAGCCCTGGAGAAGCAGCAGGGAGCGGCAAAATGGTGGTGAGGTCTGGCTACAGGGGAGGAAGGGTGAGTGTTTTCCTCCCTAAACTCTTCAGTTCTCAGCCTAGAGCACCTCCCAACCGAGGGAGGAAACAATCTGAAGCTAGTACAGACCGTGTCAAACCCCAGAAGTCTCATTGTGTTTTCGCTAAGGTCCTGGTCCTATTTGCTCTCTCGGGCTTTTCTTAGATTCCCCCAGGAGAGTGCTAACGTGCACAACTTACCGGCAAGGCCAATGTCACCCCCAAAGGCTCATGTAAGCTCACCTCTCCACACCTTCCAACATGCTGTAGGATCTTCCTGGAACACCTTCAATCTACACTCACTAACTCCAACTCCTCCACGGATATTCAGCTCAGGAGACATTACTCACAGAAGCTTTCCCAAGCCACCCCTAGCCACCACCCACAGGTGTGAGGAACCTCCTCTGTGTTCCCACAGGACCAGGATTCTAGTCTATCACACAGCCTCCTAGCCTGATCTAATAGTCCCTAGAAACCCTGAACCCTCAGTGGCAGGGGTCTCGATCACCACCGTATCAAAGGCATGCTCATGAGTGAATCAATGTGGATTAACAACCTAGGAGGAATGTAGACTTTGGAGATAACCTTAAATCTGCTGGATGGATAAAACCTATATTGACTTTTCCTCCTAAAAGGACAGGAACACTCAAAATCAGTACGGGCTGGTTGAAGCTAGAATGAAAGCCCCAGGAAAGGACTCAGCTCTTTGTGGCAAAAGAACCACAAGGTTACATGGGACAGGATGGGAGAGTTCCACAGCCATCACTTGCCATCCACTCTTAAGAAGCCCTGCCTGGGACGACAATAGGACTCAGACTCCAGTGTGTCACAAGCCTTGGAAAACCCCCCAAGAGGCATGCTTCCAGGCTCCTCCATAATTTCCTGAACTGTCCCACCACACCATAGCCCAGAACAACAAACCCACATAGAGGCATGGTCTGGAAACTGATCTTCATATTCCAATAACTGGACCACCCAGCTTTGAGTATAAGAGGTCTAGGGAAGGGCTTGGGACAGAAGGAACTTCTTGCCAACTGCCAAACTCCAAGCTCAAAGAGAGTTCTTATGTCCTATCCACTGCTTTCCCTTAACCTCACTCCACCTTCAACCCCAGAAGACAGAAGTCAGCACATCTCGTTCAAACCAGAAGGCCAAGAAGTCTTCCTGGTATTGACACACATGGTCAGATTAGAGGGGTCCCTTCATTGTACAAACAGCGAAAGTGAGGCCCCAAAGGGGGCTCAAGATATCACAGAGGCAGAGCCTCCTGCCTTCAAGACCTCCAGGACAGGGACAGCTGGTTTCCACCCAACCATGTCCACTGTTCCCCCAGCTGATCAGACTGGTGAGGTCTCTGAACACGACTCCCTACCCCACAAAGCCTCACCTGCAAATAGTGATAAGTTCTGGCTTTGGCCTTGGTCTCTGGACCCAGGAGCCCCTTGCCTGGCCCGGGTCCTGGGTATCCGTCCCGGCCCTGGCTGACCATCATGGTATGCCAGGCGCTTCGCTTGACTGACTGTCCATCCAGTGACATGGACATACCAGTGCAGGCAAGGCAGCGGCCTTCTGACCCGCCTGAACGCCCCTTGAAGCTCAAGTCCCGGTAAGAACCATCTGGGGCGTCCAGGCAGAAGGGACCACCAGGCTCTCCAGGGGGCCTCCCACCCAGAAAGCCACTGTCACTGTCCAAATTGTCATCAGAGCTCCACCAGCCTGTGGCCTTGGTCTGGTGTCGCCCATCACCCTTGCGGTCCTTGCTCTTGCTCCGTTTGCCATGCCGGGACTGGTGGTGGTGGTGATGGTGGTGGTGGTGGTGATGGTGGGAGCTGTGAGGACCTCCGGAGCCCAAACCAGGGTAGCTGTCTCCCCCAGAGCTACCTCTTCCCTCGGCCTTGGGCCCATTATAGTCTCGCTTCCCAGGTGCCTCCAGAGAGTGGGACTTGGCAAAGAGCTTCTGCACAGAGTGAACCAGGTGCCGGATGCGGCTAGGACTCTCGCTGCGAGCCTCAGGGGCAGCGCCAGATCCAGGTCCAGGCCCAGGCCCTGCTGGACCTCGCTGGTATGGGAGTGTGTGAAAGCCATCTTGTTGGACTGGCAACTGCTTTTCAAACTGATCCAGGAGTGTGGGAGGCAGGCGGGTGGCACCCTTGCCTTGTGGGTGGCCCACACAGTCTTCACAGGTGTCGAAAGGGCCCTGGCCGGGGTACATCCTGGGGAAGGTACTGCTGCCTCCCCCAGCCCCCACCCCCCCTGGGCCTCCCTCAGGGCCTACTGATGATGGGCCCTCACTCAAGCTCAGGGGCCCTTCTGGAGAAAGGTGTCCCAGGCCAATTCTTGGGGCACAGAAGCGGGGCTCGGTGGAGAAGGCCTCCCTGGAGCCCAGCAGGTATGGGGCCCTGGCAGCTGGGCCCACGTCCATATGCTGCTGGTCAGCAAAGCGGGCTGGGCGGGGATGGCTGCCTCGGTCGCCATGGTAACCCCTCATGGCCTCAGCAAAGGCTCTTCATATTGTTGGGGGCCAGGCCCCAGGAACCTCCTGAGAAAATAGGGAGAAAAGGGACTGAACTAAACAACAAGCCACTTCACCTAAAATCATCTTTCACCAGGCACAGTGGCATTCCTGTTGGTAGTGCATACCAATTTATTGTGATTAATTACACTATCTTTCCACACATGGACTGAAAAGTCCTTAAAACAGTCATAATAGACAAAGACACAAGGGTACAAAATAATCCCATCATTCATCAATGCTGAAAATTTGATAAATACTTATTCACTAGAGGAAATGCTTTCAGCCAAATGGGCTTTTAAATATCCTTAGATTATCAAAAACAAAAGGAGACCCAAGCAGACATACAACATATTCAAAGAAACCAGTCATTAGGTGAACTGGCTTTTAACAAGCTAACCTGTAGCAAATTGATCCACAGCCATCCCTCTTCCCCAACACTATACCACATCCCACTGCTGCAGGTGCCAGGCCGCGGACCCAGAGCACCCAGCACCATGATGGACGAGAACACTAACTTCAGTCTGTATTGCCGTGCCACTCCATAAAAAAATATAAACCCTTCCTTCCACATCTATTTCCTCCCATCTGACTGCAGGCTCCTCCCCTCCCCTCCTCTTGGGAATGCCATAGTCCGTGGAAAATCTGAATTAGTTCCTCCTATCTTTGCTGGCTTCCAGATACTCCTCAATGCAGTGCTGTAGTGTCCCCCCCCCCCCACACACACACCCTTGTCTATTGTCCTTTGCCACGCTCCCTCTCCACGGAAGAGCATCGTGGAGGGAGGAAAGACTCCAGAAGAGGAACACTGGCTAGACCAGGCAACATATGACCACTGGACTGAGAGTGGAACCCAGGAGTTCTTCCTCCCAGGAACAGTGGGCCGATGAGGCTGGGAGCCAGTGGAGAAGCCATTGTGGAACCAGTGTCCCTGGCCCCCCCCCCCCCCAGGCTTGCCAAGGCGACAGGACAAGAGAGGTCGGCTTTCAGCAAGAGCTGCCTCCAATCAGGACTCCAGGAGCTGCCAGGACAGGAGCTATGGCAGGAGGAGGTGACAGCAGGAGGGACAGGGACAGAGGACCTGGCAGACGGGAGTCCTCCCCCACTCCAGACCAGCTCCTGGGCCATCTGCTGATTAGGAGATGACAAGTCTCAAAGACTCCAGACAGCAGTACCTCCTAAGACTCAATCTCCCTTCCCCACATGGCTTCCCCGAACCCACTCTGTTTCTGGCTTCTTCCGGCTCCTGTCTGTAGCTCATCTTCAACTATTTCCCCAGCATTAGTGGGCACTGGGTACTGGGCATACCTCAGTCTCTAAGCCAATTGAAAATCCTGTCGTGTAGACATTATCCACACTTACCATGAGAAAAATGGAGCTGAAAATGGGGAGATGGAAAAGCCAGTAAATGGGCGAGTCACTTCGAATCAAGGATTTGGGTTTGAGAATCTGAATATCAACCCCATCTTGAAAACTTCCTAACACTCACCATCCGGGGTGTCCCATCCTTGATGTCAGGATCCCCACCACCAGGCAGAATCCTAACTTTAGCAGGCACAGGACCACTGGCTCCTGACAGGAGAAAAAGAGGAAGTCAGCAAAGGAGCAATGACATTTCTCCTCGAGTTCTCAGCACAGGTCTCTGACCTGACAATTTTCTTTGCCAACCCCCCAAACCAGGACTGGTTGGATCCCCCATGATGCAGAGGCTTCAGACCCTCAGGGAAATGAAGTTGGCTTCATTATGCAAATGTATGCAAATGCGATCACAGGTTGGACTACCTCCAACTGCAGGTGTCTGTGTGATCTGTCCAGGGTGCTCAGCTACAGCGCACTCATTGCCCTTAAATATGGCTGCGTTCCACAGACATTTGTTGAGTGCCTACCACAAGGCAGACTGAAGGAAGTGTACCAAGGTCATCTGAGTGTGACCCCCTGTCCTTAAATGGTCTGCAGTCTGATGGGATGACCCTCTCACAGGAAAAAATCATCAGGTTCCTATATTCAGGCATGAGCCATTCCTTTCTCCTTGATTCTCCTCCTTTCATTTACCCTCAAGCTCTCCTCCTGGCTAAAACTCCTATGAAGTCCCACCTTCCCGTGGAGACTTTCTATACTCTTTATTCTGGGCTTCACCTCTCATCTTGGCTTTTATGACACTCCAGGTACCCCCATGAAGCAGCAGCAAGCACACTGGATTGGAATTGTTTGTTTCCATCTCTACCTCCCCAGCTACCACTGTCTCCAGTAAGGTGAAAAAAAAAAAAAAGGTCCCAGGCATCTCTGACTTGAACCTGTCCTAAGTAAGTGTTCACTGAGTGGATGAGGAAATGGCTGTGCTGCTGAAGAGAGAGGACAAAATGTTAGGCTAGCTTGGATTAACAGCTAGACCAGATTCAGTGGACAGGAATCAAGGAAGGCTTCCCAGGGAAGAGGGTATTGGAAGTGCAATATGGGTACCCAAGTGTTGGGTGTGAGATAATTCCCAGTGGAGAAAACGGTGGGTACAAGGCAGAAGGAGAATGCAAACACCAAATTCTGAGGGTAGGGTAGGAAAGTTCCAGAAGCCTGTTAGAGTTTGGCAAATACTGGAAGAGAGAGAGTCAGAGAGGAAGACAACTCTGAAGTTTTCAACTGCCGTGACTGAAAGACTAATGGCGCCATTATTAGACATGGGGATGTCAGAGGGAAGAGCTCACTTTGGGGGCATGATTAGTAACAGTGAAAGAGACACAGTCAGACATAAGAAAGAACTTCCTGCCCCTGAGGAATGTGACACAATAAAGAAGACTGGAAGTTCCTAAGAATCTTCTATAGAGGAAAAGTTCTGACATGTGCAGCTCCCAGCTCCAGGACCTGGACCACAAGTGCTATTTGTCATCTTACCTAGAGGGGCACTGGGGTGACCTTATTGATACCATTGATGTCACTGAACCAAGCCTGGCTCCATGGCAATCCTTCTTTCTTGTCCTTTTGCTAGGATAACAGAGAGGGATTCAGACCAAGACGGCTTGAGCTCTTGTAGAAAACCATCCAGAAGCATCGCCCGGCTGGGATGAAGTTTGGATTAGCCTACAGCTTTGTCCGTGGCATATTCTTTTTGCTGCCCCCGAGAAGGACATAGATCCGAGACTCACAGCACAAAAGCCACTTTGGTGGAACCTCACACCATCCCATTTACCTGGTCTATGGTCATACCAGACTGGAACCTCACACTGAACTTCCCAATGGTGGGTGTTCCCAGGTATTCCCTGCTACCAGCTTCCCACACCTGCTGCCACCAAGCTGCTGGGCTGCCATTGAGATGTTTTGTTTTGCTTTTCCTCCCCCCACCTCTTTAAGATTTACTTTATGTTCATGTTTTGCCATCATGTATGTATGTGCATCACACATGCGCCTGGTGCCTGCCAAGGTCAGAAAAGGTGTCAAATCCTCCTGGAACTGAAGTTACACATCATTGTGAGCCACGGAGTGGATGCCGGGAAGCAAATCCAGATCCTAGCAAGCGTTCTTAACCACTAAGACATCCCTTCAGCCCTTTGATTTTGCTTTCAGAGAAAGGTTTCATATGTCCAAGGCTGACCTAGGACTACTTCTTTTTTTTTTTTTTTTTGGTTTTTTGAGACAGGGTTTCTCTGTGTATCCCTGGCTGTCCTGGACTTGCTTTGTAGACCAGGCTGGCCTCGAACTCACAGAGATCCGCCTGCCTCTGCCTCCCAAGTGCTGGGATTAAAGGCTAGGACTACTTCTAAAGCCAAGGGTGACCCTGAACTCCTGGTCTTGCTATATCCACCTCCCAAGTGCTGGGATTTACAGGCATGAACCACCTCACCCTGCTTGTCATCGGCTCTTACCAAACTTGATTCTCATCTCACCAATCCATGTTCCCTTAGCTCTAGTCTCAGACAGGAGCTTGGGTAATGACCCCTCTCCAGACAGACCCCCTAGCACCCCTGCCCCACAGGGAACTATAGCACTGTCTAGGAATAAAACACAGTCCCAAGACTAGGTCTATGGTATCAGACAAATGGTGTGATCACCTAAGCCTAATTACCCCTCTTCACACAGCACCCAGGACCTTAGTGAACATCAAATGACACAGTGCATATGAAGCCACTTTAAAACCCTAGACGGGGGCTGGAGAGATGGCTCAGCGGTTAAGAGCACTGGCTGCTCTTCCAGAGGTCATGCCTTCATGAGTTCAATTCCCAGCAACCACATGGTGGCTCACAACCATCCATAATGAAATCTGGTGCCCTCTTCTGGCCTGCAGATATACCTGCAGACAGAACACTGTATACATAATAAATAAATCTTTTAAAAAAATATCTGTACATTTAAAAAAAAAAAAACCCTAGACGGTTGGGGCCGGTGAGGTAGCTCAATAGGTAAGAAGCACTGGCTGCCAAGCCTGACGGTTAAGTTGGATCCCCAGAGCCCACAAAGTGGAAGGAGAAAATAGAGCCCCAAAAGTTGACCTTTGACCTCCACGTGTGCCGTGGAACATCTGTGCACACTCCCATGAATGCACTAAATAAATAATAAGATTAAATTTCAAAATCTAAAACACACAAAGATAGACAGGGCTTGGTGGCGCACGCCTTTAAGTCCCAGCACCCAGGAGGCAGAGGCAGGCGAATCTCTGTGAGTTCAAGGACAGCCTGGTCTACAGAGTGAGTTCGAGGACAGCCAGAGCTACACAGAGAAACCCAATCTTGGGAGGAAAAAAACAAACCTAAAATTATACAATGTAACCTCTAATGTAATCACACCTTTATTTGTTTACTGTTTTCATTTTTTTAATGTGTTATTTTTAATTATGTATATGTTGTGCATCTATGTGGGTCATTCGAATCTAAGTATTGATGGCCACAGAGGTCAGAGGCCTCTGAGCCCACTAGGGCTGGAGTTACAGATGGTTGTGAGCCACCCCACATGGTGCTAGGAATTGAACTCAGATCCCCTACACTGAGCCATCTCCCCAGCCCATACTTTCTACTTTCTCTTTTTTTTATTGAGGCAATATCTCATCTCATTATGTAGCCCAAGCATGATGCCCTCCTTCCTCGGCCTCTTGAGTATTGGGATTACAGATGTTCAAACAAACCCACCAGAAGCCTTTATTTGGGTGTCTAGAATCTTCAACATACAAACTGCAAATAATACAGCTAAAGACAAGTTACTGAAGGAAGTAATGTTCCACTCCTGTATTCCCTTTCAAAAAATTTTAATCTCATATAACAAGCCAGCTGTGAGTTCCTCACACAGCCAAAAATGACCTTGAATTTCTGTCCTCCTGCCTCCACCTCCAGGGATTGCATTCGTGTGCCATCACACCCAGTTTTAAAGGAAAGATTTTAATTATGAACTGGCTTTCTCCTATGTACTATTTTTCCGACCCCATGCCTCCTGCCTCGGCCCCCATCTCATTACTAAATACAATGAATGGGGAGGAAAAACAGAGAGGAGAGGGCTCATGGTCCAATCCATCACCACTTCCTATGGATTTTGCTTCCTAAAAATAGCCGTATCCACTTAGTCCCATACCACCAATCACCGTTGGCTGACTAGCAAAGACTGATTCCCAAACCCCTCTCACTTCCCAGCCTCCCTTATGATGAGGCCATTCCATTTCATTGTGGCTAATGATTTATACAGGAAAATACGAGGTTCCTGGGGGAAAGTCTGCCTTTATGACAAGGGGTGGGATTTGCTGGAGCCATCCTCCCTCCCATGCTTTCTGGCTGGAATAAGACAGTGATGGCCAGATCTAGGGTTTCCAGCTACTGAGAGAGAGGTTTAGAAAATTGCAGAGATGTTAACCCTGACACCATAGAGCCATGAACCAACACAAGTGGTTGCCTTTCTCCAGGCCTGTATATGATAAGGAACAAACTATTTTAAACCACCGTTGGCCAGATTTTCTGCATTTGCAGCAGAGAGCAATGCTACCAAATCCAGCTGCACCTCAAACATCACCTTCTGCTGGGACATATGCAGGAGGCTCCTAACTGGCCCCCCTGTTCCGGTAACCCAAATTATTGCTTGGAGATGCGGGCGTGATTGTGGCACTTCTCTGCTTTCTTCACCAATGTCCTTGGGTTAGCACCTTAACCTGGCCACCAGAGCCCACACACCGGGCCCTTCCTGCTTTCCCAGCATCCTCTCTCCACATGCTCCCCACCTTGCTCGCTCCCTCTGCTTCAGCCAAGCCAGCCTTTTCAGTCCCTCGATCCTTCACACCATGGGGCCTGCTCCCTGTCCGGAAAGCTCTTCCCCATCCACCTCTGCCTTGCTGACTTCTGTTTGTCCTTCAGATCTGAGCCCAGTTGTTACTTCTTCAGGGAAGCTTTCTCTGGCCTCCCTGACTAGGTCAGATCCCCCTGCTGTTTGCTCTGAAGGCATGATGTACCCTGCTCTTATCTAGTTACCATTTTAAATCTGCGTGGCTCTGTAACTGTCTTTCTCTCCTGAGAGAATATGCATTCCACGCAGGAATTCTGACCATCCTCAGTGTATCCCCACCCCCGACCCCTGGGCACAATGCTTGGCATGTAGTGTGTATCTGCTGAGTGAACATACCCCGGCAAAGAACAAAGTCATTTCACTTAAGGCATTTTATTTGATTCCCAAAACTACCCCCAAGATGTGACATCATTCCTCCACACACTCCCATCTAAAGAAAAAGAACCCGGGGCTTGGGCCTACCCAAGATCACACTGAGAGCTGGCAGCAAAGCCTACATTGCCCGACTCCACAGGCTGATGGCTTTGCTACTGCCTGTGCTATTAGCCCACAGAAGCTGATTCAACAGTAAGACGTATTAAGCAACCACACAAATAAAAAAGACTTCATACATACCACGGAGCTAACGAGAGCCTCATTCAACTTTTTCCCCTATGTGGGGGAATGTAACTTTATGCCAAGTCCAAGGTCAAACAAAGAGGATAAAGGAAACTCCCTGAAGCTGGTGTTACCACCCCACCCCCAACAGGGCCTCATGTGGCCTAAGCTGGTCTCTAACTCACTATGTATCTATGCACCCTGAATTCGTGATCATCTTGCCTCTACCTTTGAGTCCTGGGATTAGAGGCAAGCCTGAACTCTGGTTCATGTGGTGCTGGGGACCAAACCACAAGGCTTTTTGCGTTTGCATGCTAGGCAAAAACACCTCTGTCAACCGAGTTACATACAACCCCAGCCCAGTTTTCTCCATTTTACCACATCAAGCCACCTTTCTTCTTATCCGGTGACACAGAGCATTTGCCCAGATGGTGAGCCTCTGGGCCAGGGAGGGCAGCCACTTCTGCAATTACAGGGAGTCTGGGGGGGTGCTATGTGTGACAGGCTCTTTTGTGATAAACCTCAGATCTATCTGGGAATGGAAGAAGTGTCACAGATGCCATCACCAAGAAATTACCCAATTTAGCACCAACTACACAATCCAGCAATTAGTTTCTTAAACCAGAACTTGCTGGGGGCTGCCAGGCTGGCGAGGTTGTTGTTACAAATCTCACTGGGAAGCCAGCTGTGTAATTCGCCAGGAGGTTGTCACTGCCCCAAGCAATTACCTTTCAGAAAAAGAATGTGAAATGGGAAAAGGAAAAGTGTTGCAGAAGTAAGAGCACTTCCTCCTCTGCTCCAGGGTCAGTTGCTCCTTTCCTGAGACGGGGTGATTCCCAGACCCCCCCCCCCCAACCCCCAATCAAAGAAGTCACTGGTGTGGCCACCTCACTACCTAGGTTCAAATCCCTTTCTACTCACTTACTAGCTGTGTATACAGGGGCCAGTGATTTGCCACTCTCACACCATTTCCTCATCTATAATGGGGACATTTCAGCAATCATGAAAGTGCTAATGACATGGTTAATATTTAGCACATCAACTCCCAAGCACTGTGGCCAACACAGTAAATATTCCATACAAGTGGCTATCATTCTACGCAGTGTTATTTTTCTTGTTTCATTGGTTTACAGTGTGGCCTTGCGCAGGCCATTTACTCTCTCTGAACAACCATCTAAGGCCCTTGGTACTCTGGCAAAGAGATAAGTTACTCTTGACAGTCCGTATCGGGGGACCAGGGATCCAGATGTGCTCAAGAAAAAACAGTGTCTCGGAGACTGACCCAAGCAATGCCTTAGGTAAAGATGGAGATTTCAAAAATTAAATATGAGCTGATTCATTGCTTTCTCAGGAAGCTGCTGGAAGAACTACAGGCTAGGCAGGATGGTCCAGAAAGCAGCAAAAGGATGTCGGGGCTCTTTGACAGGGGGTCATCTTTATCCCTTCCCAAGGGACCCATGAGCTCATCTCCTACTGATTTCAATATAACAGATTTCCCAGCAAGTGAGGCCTAGGGTTTGTTTCAAGGCTGGGAGCATGGGCTCCTCTGTGCCTGTGAGTCAACCACATGTGCTGCTGGCAGCTCTAGTTTCAGGTTGTGCCTAACCATCCCCTTTGCCTGCGTTAACTGAACCAACATAGCTAGGCGGGTACTGGCTTCCCAGTTCAGCCCTCCACCACTCCTGGACCTGACAGCAGCCGCATGCCCACTGAGAATTGGGAGGAACCACTGAACCATAACACAGAGCCCCTGGACTACAACTCAAATTCCACAATTATTTATCTTTCCCCATGGATTCCTCCCACACCCCCTCACCTCTGCGTGCATCCACTTTCATCTGAGCCTCCCTAACCCATCTGAGCTTATCTTTGTATTTTCATCAACATCTCTGTTACTAATTGGGTGCCCTGGTCTCTGGCTTCCCTCGACTAGGCCCCAGGGCCCAACCCTAGCCCTCAAGACTCCAAAGAAAATGCCCCTCCTACCATCCCTGCCACAGAAAATGGAGGAGGAGGAACAGAATAGAAGGGGCGGGGCGGGGGGGAGCTTACAGACATATTCCCTTACCTTCATTACTTTATTCATTACTTTATTTAATCAAGACTTTCTGGGATCTTGGGGCAAGAAGGCTGCAGAAAATGGGCTTACTCTTCCAAATCACTCAAGACATTTCAGCAGGGCTGAGTCTAAAGGTACCCTGATCCATCAGACACTGCTCACACAAGCCTGTGAATAACCCACACCACCTATAATCTCTTTGAAAATCCCACCTCCAGGGGCTTTGCACTGGATGTTCTTGCTGCCAGAACACTCTGCCCTGGATATTCCCATGGCTTCCTCTGTCTCATTTTTCGGGGCTCAGTTCAGACAGGCCTTCCCTGACCACTCACTAAAGTCCAACCTAACCCTCCCCGGGTTCATTCCACATCACCCTGCTCTGCTGCCCCAGAGCACTTACAGATCTTTGAAATTACTTCCTTCACCCATTACATTTTTATGGTATGTCTTCCAGTGGTAAAACATCAGGTCCAAGGGGGCAGTGACTAGGCCTGTCTCATTGCTGCGGCAGTCTGTGATCTAGAATGCCTGGTGCTAACAGACAGGAGTGAATGGCTTCCCTGCGGCCCTCGCCCACTCTCCTGTGCACAGAAGTCCGTCCAGAAGTCCGTCCGCATAAGGCCCTCCACACCTTTCTCTCCAAAGGCTTTGGAGAGCTCAGAAAGATCAGTACTCAAAAATCCAATCTCTAAACACAGCCCTGTTCTTCCTGTTTGCTTGTATCACTCAGATAGATCATCTTTTCTGCACAGAAAAGGCAGTGGTGGAGAGGGGTGAGCCTTGCAATACTGCAGAGCCAGACAAGCCTGTGATGAGGCCCTCAGGGGCTGAGTTGTAGGAGCAAGGCTCAATGTCCACCATCAACCCTTAGTAGGTCTCGGTCACTCAAATTTGTTATAGCCCAACTCCTTCTCTAGCTGGGGCCATGGAGCCAAGAAGCCCTGCAAACAAAGTGTGAACATCCTCCTTCTCCCCCAGGCCTTCCAAAAGCCCTCTGAGATACAACCATGCTCATCAAGGCCACTGACTTCTGGTCCTTCCACGCAAACCTCACTCCCACACCTCAAAGGTCTCCAGGAGTCCTAGTTTGGGAGCCTCCTTCTGCTGAGAGAAGTCCCAGGACCAGAACTCCTCTGAGGATCTGGCCAGGGGTGGCTGGTGACAGAGTGTCTTTTCTAAGTTTTAAGCTAAACCATTCAGGTTTACGGTCCAGGTCCACAGTGACTAAACACGGGCCTTAAGGAACTGTTTTCCTCTCACAAGTTCCCCAAATGAGAGCAAGAACAGTCACTTCCTGAGGGCTGTGATGCCACATGGATTAGAGTAATGCAGGTGAGATGTCCAGCACAGTGCTGAGGGCTGGCTGAAGAAGAAGGGAAAGCCATTTAAATGCATGAGAATTAAACACAGGGCCTCTCAGAGAGGATTTCTCAGACAGCCTTGGGCAGAGATTGTAGTCACGCCTGGTGGATCAGAAATGGGTAGCCACTGTGGAAGGAAGCTCTTTCATTTTGTGCATCCAGGAATTTGCTTGCCTAGAACACTTTTGAAGACCTCCCACATCTCTACCATGCAGAACATAGCAGAGCAGCCCCAGTGTCCCAAAATGGTGGAAACCGAGGGAATTAGAACCCATTGCCTCACAGATCTCCAGAGTCCTCTGTGGCCATAAATGGCAGTCTCCCATTCTAGAGGTGGAGCAGAATGAGCTCAACAGTCTCAGCCTGGGAACTGGAAAGACAGTTATGTACCCGCACCTAGGCTACCTTACCTGAACTCTGCAGAGCTTGCTTTCTCGGCCTGGGTTTCAGTGTTCTCATCTGTAAAATGGAGACAATGCTATCTGCCTCCTTAAGTTGGACAAGAAGCAACTAACTGATCAACCTCAGACATGGAGCATCTGTCCCCATCGTCACGTCTATTCTAACATGAGCACTACAACACCTTCTTTCATTTGTGTGTGACTTGCTCTGGCCTCTAAAGTGCTGCCAGACTTGAGCCTGCCAGGGCCATCAGAGAACGAGAGGCAAGAGCCAAGTCCCAGCAGGGGTCCAGTGAACATGTGATCCTGTGCCAGGTCAAGTCCACGGCCTTTTCTACTCCCAGCCTAGCCAACTGGTCATGTGTCCCTGCCATGGAACTTACCACTTAGGGTTAGCATACCATCCCCCAAGTCCTCTAAATAACTAACACAAGGATGTCTAGCACAAAGGCCCATCCTCTCCTTCTGGGTTGGTGTCACAGGAGAATCAAGTACAAGCCTGGAGCCTTTAAAGGGCCTGTTGCTGGCTGACTCTGGGGTGGAATCTCTTACCCTTCTTCTCTGCCTGAAGTCTGCTGAGCCTGTACCAGCTGCAGGGATGCCTAAGTCCAGTTCTCTGAAACTCTGGACTTAGAGCATCTGAGAACAGAATGAGGAGCTAGGGGCAAGGAGCACAGCAGGCAAATGTGCAGGGCAAAAAGCAGCCTCAACTGTACTAGCTATCCGCAAGTCCTGTCAATTGCAGTGCTGATCCATATATTTTGCTGCTGCTGCTTTTGAGACAGGTTCACAAGTAGCACAGGCTAGCCTCAAACTCATTATGTAGCTGAGGATAGACCATAAATACCGGACCATCATGTCTCTACCTCCCAAGAACTGGGATTCTAGGCATGTGTCATCAAACCCAGTTTATTCAGTGTTGAGGATCCAACTCAGGGCTCTGTTGAGGTTAGGCAAGCATTCTATCAGCTAAGCTACATCCCAGCCCTACAGGAAGTATTAACTAAGAGTGGCCTCCCCATGAAGCCTAAGACAGAGCAGATGCTACCTCCTCTTCTGTCCCATACCCCTTATTCTGCACAGTAGGATAAATGTGGGGTGTAAGTGTCAGACTCTTGAAGAGGCTAGGATGAGATATCTCTTTCTACATGGCCAAGCAAAGTATACAGTAGATTCTCAATGAGTTTAGCTTCAGTGACCCAGTCATCCAGAAGGAGCAACCAACAGCCGACGCACTGGGGGGAAGGGAGAAATGACCCTGCAACCAGGTCAGACTTCCATAGCAGATGGAGCTTGTATCCTGCCCAGAGAGGCATGCAAGCAGAGTTCAGCTCTGAACAGAAAACCTCAGTGCCTGTCGATTCAGAAGTTGTGGTTTATAGCCCAACTTGTCCTTGATCTTGCTACATAGCCAAAAATGACTTTAGTAGTAGTAGTTTTTTGTTTGTTTTTGAGACAATCTCACTTCGTAGCTCTGGCTAGTCTGGAACTCACTATGTAGACCAGGCTGGGCTGGGCTTGGACTCACAGAGATCCACCTACTTCTGCTTCCTGAGTGCTGGGGTTAAAGGTGTGTGCCACCATGTCCAG
Organism: Lophiomys imhausi; assembly: GCA_907164525.1. Lineage (NCBI taxonomy): Eukaryota > Metazoa > Chordata > Mammalia > Rodentia > Muridae > Lophiomys > Lophiomys imhausi. Next base: position 9,633,708 of record CAJQZJ010001750.1, on the reverse strand, counting down.
CCCTGACTGAGGATGATTTTAAAACCTGTGATTCTCCTGCCTCTGTTTCCTGACTACTGGGATTACTAGGTGAGCTCCACGTGGTGATGGAGACGGAGTCCAGGGCCATGCATGCCAGGTAAGCACTCTACCAACCGAGCTACATTCCTAATCTTGGTTTTTTTGGTTGGTTTTTCGGTTTTTGTTTTTTGAGACAGGTTCCCTCTATGTACCCTTGGATGTCCTGGAATTCTCTATGAAGACCAGGCTGAATTGGAACTCACAGACATCCACATCCCTCTACTTCTCAAAAGGATTAAAGGTGTATTCCACCACACCCAGATTTTGTTGTTTTTAATTTTAAAAGACAGGGTCAAAATGTATATAAATAAAAGTCAGGCCTTTGGGCTGGAGAGATGGCTCAGTGGTTAAGAGCACTAGCTGCTCTTCCAAAGGTCCTGAGTTCTAGTCCCAGCAACCACATGGTGGCTTACAACCATCCACAATGTGATCTGATTCCCTCTTCTGGCTGCAGGTGTACATGCAGATAGAGCAACTCATATACATAAAATAAACAAATAAATCTTAAAAAAAAAAAAAGTCAGGCCTTTAATCCCAGCACTCGGGAGGCAGTGGCAGGCAGATCTCTGAGTTCGAGGCCTGGTCTACAGAGCAACACAGAGTTCCAGGTCAGCCAGAGCTACACAGAGAAGCCTTGTCTCAAAAACCAAAAAAAAAAAAAAGAAGAAGTCTCATTATGTAGCCCTAGCTAGCCTGGAATTTACATAGACCTAGATGACCTCAAATATCACAAGTTAGGCCGGGAGGTAGTACTGTGGTAGAATGCTTGTCTAGCATCTACAAGGCCCTGAGTTCAGTCCCCAGCACCATCAAACACACACACACACACACACACACACACACACACACACACACACAAAATCCCAACAATGTGCCTGTCTCTGCTTCTCCAATGCTGGAGTTACAAATGTGCACCACTATGCCCAGCTACTTTAAAAATTACCTATGAATTTATTTATTCATCCATTCTTTTTTCGTGCGTGTGTGTGTGTGTAAACCTTCCTGTCTGCACATCCACACATGTGCAATGCTCACAGGAGATAAAAGGGCATTGAAGTTACAAGCAGTTATGAGTCATCCAATGTGAGTTTTGGGAGTCCTGTCCTGGTCCACCACAGGAGCAAGTTCTCCTAACCACGGGGACATCTCTCCAGCCCCCAGTTTTGATTTTTGAGACATCCAGCTATGTTACACATAGCTCACGGTAGCCTGAAACTCAGTGTATAGCCCAAGCTAGGCCCAAACTCATCAATTGATGGTCCCTCTGCCTCAGCATCCCACGCACTGGGATTGCAGGAGTGTGCCACCCCTCAGGCTAAGTGCAGCTCTTTGAATACTGTAACAGCACAAGCTCTGTGTTAGATAGTATAGGAGAAAACATCTTCTCACAGTCATCACAACTGCCCATGGTACCATCATCTGTCCCATCTTACAGATGAGGAAACTCAGGCTTAGAATAGAACGAAAACTACTTGAGGTAACACAGATGGCAGAATATGGGGCTGACACTCTCAGCCTCAATAGGACCAAACGCAGACTGAACAGATGCGTATCCAAAACATCTCTCTGAGTCAAGTCCTCTGATGAGGTCAGCAGATAGACCCCTCCGCCATAGGTCTGGTTCCCCACTCACCTCAGGAAAGCTCCATCCCTACCATCTCTCCCTCACACATGGTCACACAAGTACCTCAACTGTCCACTCACCTTTTACCTCATGTTCATCCAGATGTTAAATGAGTGCCACAGCCGAGCGGCCATCCACACACCTTTTTCGAGGCACTTACTCTCATTCAGAGTCCTGGACACTCTGTATATAGAAACGCTGTTCCCACAAGGGCTCATCCACATCTGCATTTTATCACCCAAAAGACACCCCCGTCTGGGTGCATAGAAGCTTCACAGATACAAGCATGACACACGTGTCCACATGCTTATCTCCCCGTGAGAGCTCTACGTGTATTTCGCAGGCACCCACATCCACACAGTGTCATCCATCAGCTGCTCCCCCAACAAGAACTTTACCCATCGTTCCCAGATCCAATACTAGGCCCAGGTGAGCAATGATGTTCCCCTTCCTCTGGGGTTGGCCAAGCAGTCCAAAGAGGGGGATAAGGCTTGGCCTGCCTGTGATGGATGGAATTAATCTACTGAGCCAGAGAAACTAAATAATTAAATCCCTAATCACCCCCCAAGCCAGCCCAGGCCAATATAGTTGAGGGAAGGAGGGGGCTCTGAGGCCCAGACCAATATCCTAGTGGGGGAGGGGCTGAGAAACAAGGCCCAGGCAGAACCCTTCTTGAGGGGATCTCATGGAGGAACTGCGGCAGACAGAAAAGGCTTTCCTTTTATCTTGGAAATGAACAGCTTAGGAAGCCAGACTACCACCAACCACTAAAACAAACTGGGTGTGGGCATAGCCCTCCCACCATCCCCAGAATCCTTCCTTCCACTCTGTGAAATGAGAGGTGCATCCTGGGACATTCGGGGGCTAGGAGAAGGGACATTCAAAGAGCCAAGAGCTGTGGCAGTCAAGGGCATCTGTCCAGAGTGGCTGATTGCTCTCAAACCAGCTTTGGCCACCCTACCCGGAGTCAGGGAAAGATCTTCCCTAAGCCTAGTACAGAAGGCAATGAAGAATCCCTCCACACTGGTGCACCTGCTTCCTCTACCAAGTGGGTCCAGCACGTGGCAAAGATGCTGAGGAATGGGGCAGAGGCCTGGGCAGGGGGGCTCAGGGAATCAGCCTGGGAACAGGCCCTAGTCCGATTGGTTGAAAAGTGGGTCATTTTCCTTTTGAAAAATAGTGAGAAAATGGAGAAGTAGGTCGGGCTCTCATCCCCTCAGCCCCAGGCACCACCCCCCAACTTGTATGGGGAGACATGGAGAAGCGTGCATGTGCAAAACCTCCACGTCTGCCACAACCCCAGCCAAGGTCCATCCACGTGTAAGAGGCCAAGGTTGTCCTTACTCAGGCCACTCAAGGACAAGCACACTCTGTAGCCAGGACAGAAACACGGCCACGCCCTCCCCTGGGGTCTCTGGGGAGAGAGGAGTTAGAGCTGGTCCAATCTGAGGAGTGAGGACCCTAGCATAAGGGACCCTGAGAAGCCCCCTCCCATCTTCACATCGCGACACCTCTCCTCCTCTCTTCTCCTCCCTTTCCTCTTCGTCCACGTGGGCAGAGTCGTTGCCATGACACCGCGGGCAGGTGGGCGGCTCTGGCGGCTGTTTCGGCCCAACCCCCAAACTCACAGCCCAGGTGGGAAGGGAGAGGATGCAGCACCGGGCCCCTAGCCCCAAAGAGAGAGGAGAGAAAGCTGCAGAGGGGTCCCCTCCACCCCACAATTTAGAATGGGTTATAGCACTAGCCTTTCTGTTGCAAAGCAACCCAGCCCTAGGTGTAGAGGTCTGGGGGAGGAACATTCAAAAAGATCTTCAGCCTCTAATAGCCCCTTTCTTTCCCCAGAGGTCAGGGGAAGAGTGGGAGAAGGGTGACCCACCACCCCCATTTCTTTCCCTAGTCCTCACCAGCATCATTCACAGACTGTGCCTAGGTCCCTTATTGCTAGCAGCCCATTGGTTCCACCTGAGGTCTGACTCTAGTTCCTCATCCTACAATACAAGCTCAAAGCCCCTGGCTCTCTTGAGAGAGGGGTAATGATCTGTCAAGACACAAAGAGAAATTCTTCCCATACTGCCAAGCCCCAGACCATCCTATAGAAACTGGACCTGACTTCATATCCAGGCCCAGGGACCAACAGCTCCCAAGCATCTTTGGCTAAGGTACCCACCCCACCAGGGGAGGGAGGTGGGCTGGTCAGATAGGAAATCAGAGGATACACATCTGATTTCAGGAAGTCTGATCTGTGCCTAAGCTCTCCACCTCATCTCTCTCTCTCTCTCTCTCCTCTCTCTCTCTCTCTCTCTCTCTCTCTCTCTCTGACTCCAAGGCTGTGCTCTATGGCTCTGACTTGCTAAGGTCCTTCCTGTTGTTCAGGGTCCCACTTGTAATCTTGTAATCTAGCCCATTCCCTAAGGCAGCTTTGTGTCACTGATGCAGGAACCACAGAGACCCTGTTTAGCAGCCCTCTGCAGCCTGGCTGGCAGAGGTGGGCGTGTGTGGGCCTATAGTGACAAGATCCAAAATGAAGGGAGAATGGCAGCCAGGGTTAGCTAGAGGGTGTCCAGCTTCTCATGGGATATTTGTCATGACAAACACACACCTTGTACATACACAGAACACACACACACACACACACACACACACACACACTTCTACTTTCCTCCCTAGCCTTCCCCAAAGGGAGCAGGTATGACTGGCTAAAATGTGTGTAAAATGTGTGTGTGTGTGTGTGTGTGTGTGTGTGTGTGTGTGTGTGTGCATGCACATGTGCGTGCATGTGAGCGTGTGTGCATACATGTGTGCACTATGTCTCCTTTCCTCTTCCTCCATGATTAATGCCTTTATATCAAGCCACCATCATCCTAATGTCTCACCAAAGTTATCAACATCCCAACCGGTCTCCCTGCCTCACACCTTGATCCAGTCACCCTACCATCGTCTAGTGTGATCCCTTCAGAATCTGTTAACAAATAACCTGAGAGTGTCCTACTCGGAACCAGATATTCCTGACACAGTCAATAACCCAAAATGAGCAAAGCAGGCGAGCATCCCATTCTCAGGAAGTTTATGGTCTAGTGAGGAAAGTGAGACGGGAAGCCAACATGTGAGGTAACGGTGATGGCGAGCGAAAATTTAAAACCTATATAAACTGGGGTGAGGGGGCAGAGTGACGAGAGGCTATTTAAATTAGACTGCTGGGGAGGGAGGCCTCTGCAGAAAGCGGACTTTTGAGCCAAAATTTGAAGAAAGGGAACGTGGGGAGTGTCATGCATGTATAAAAGAGCATCTCAGGCTGAGGGAAAAGGAAAGTATCAAGCCTCGTCATGGGACTTTCCAGCTTTATGGAATGGAAAGGAAGCCCCTTGGGACCAGGGAGGTGAGGGGTGATGGTTTTACACATAATACTCAGGCCTTACCCACTAGGCACTCGGAATGTCACTCCCAGTGAGATGGAAGGCCATGGCTGGAGATGTGCTTGTCTCTCATGCACAAGGCCCTGGGTTCAATCCCCAACACTGCATAAAGCCCATCATGGTGTGTAGGGCTGTAATCCCAGCACTCGGGAGGCAGAGGTAGGAGGATCACAAGTTCAAGGTCATTCTCTGCTACTTTTTAGTGAGTCTGAGGCCAGCTTGATTCGAGGCCAGCTCAGAAAGGAGTGGGAAAGAGACAGAAGAAAGGAGAGAGGGAGTGGAAAAAAGGGGGATAGCCTTATCTTATTCCAGCTCCCGAGTCCATGGAGCAAGGGTGGAGGGTGGGAGACTGACAGGGCATTTCCTTTTAGTAATTTGTAGGCATTTATTTATGTGCCCATTTATTTATTTGCTTATTGTAGTCACGGTGTGCATGTGGAGGGTGGAGGACCTAAGGAAGGCAGTTCCTTCCTTCCACCATGTAGGTCCTGGGGATTGAACTCATCAGGTTTGATGGCAAATGCCCTTACCCACTGAGCCATCTTGCTGTCCAACTGGACGCTTCTTGTCCTGTACCGCCATTTCCCTCAGTCGCTCACATGCCAAATGCTTGCTCCCCTTTTAAACTTTAGCTCAAGCCCCCCACCTTCTTTGGGTCCTTGTCAAACTCCTCCTTCCCACTCCAGAGCTGACCTAAGTCCCTCCTCGGGATCATGGTGCCCATTATCCTCACACGCCTCCATGCTTCCTCCTTAGATTGTAAGTCACTCACTCGAAGTTGAGGATCATCTCAAGTGTCAAGTACAGTCTATGAGACATTGTCAGTGAGAAATAGACATTGGCTGCGTGCCCTGGGCAAGACACATGCGATAGAGCAGGGTCTGTTGGTAAGCGATCATCAGCCTTGGATGAGCCA
>CAJQZJ010001750.1:9598832-9622306 GCA_907164525.1 Lophiomys imhausi | reverse complement strand
AAAGAAAGAAAGAAAGAAAGAAAGAAAGAAAGAAAGAAAGAAAGAAAAAGAGAGAGAAAAGAAAAAAGAAAAAAAAAGAAATATGTCAGCCCAGCTAGAGGGAAAATGCATCAGAAACTGTGGGCTGAAGAAAAGCAGCAACATCAGGTGTTAGAGATGCTCCATGCCAGCCAGTGGTTGAAAGCGAGTACTGAAAGAAGGAAGTCTGAAGTTGGGCCTAGAGCAGTGCCAGCCCTCAGCCAGCTGGAACTACGCCATGGTCTTCGTCTGTGGTGGGTATGTCAGGCATCCCCATCCCTAGGAATACCTGTCCCAGTACCTGTATTCAGAGGAGTCTCAGGCTGCCGGGTTGACAGCCTCAAACATATCAGGTCTTCATGTCTCCTAACCACACCCTCACTCAGCTCCGAAGTGGGTGGGGAGTTAGGGGGTGGAACATGAAGGTGAGGAAATTACCTGAGCAGACACTAGGTTCGTTGTGTGACCTTGACTCGGTCTCCTCGCTTTCAGATTTCCCCAATTTGTAATTAAGAGGTTGAACCAAGTCAACTGTAAAGGTTCTTCCTCTGGCTATCACTCTATACTCTCATGCAAGCTCATTCCTTGGATGTGGGCCCCCTGCCACCAAATCCAGTGGGCACTGCCTGCCAGATCAGTGGGGCAGTGCGGGCTGTGCGGGGGACGAATGTGAGGCTGTTCATCCCATGTTCACGTTCCTTTTAGAAACACCTGCCACCCTAGCCCTCCCAGCTCTCTTTTTAGACCCTGATTCACTGCCAACTCACGAAGCTCTCCCTCCCCTCCCTCCTCTCTTCTCCCTCATCTCTCTCTTTTAGGCACTGACAGCTGGGTACAGAAGTAGACCACCCCCCCCCCCCAGCACTCAGGGAAGAGTGGACGGAAATGGAGGACAGTGATCCAGTGTCAGAGAAAACACTGGATCTAGAAAGTACTACTCTCTAACTGTGGCCTAGTTGGGCTCCTTTGGTCAATGGAAGACCTGGGTGAGAGTGTTTCTCTACCACTGGCTGGCAATGGGTGACTGTGAGAAGTGCAATTCACTTCCCAAACCTCAGCTTCCTCTTCTGCAAATTGGCATCATATTAGATTGAGCCATGTGGAATGGCTGTTTTTGCAGGTTAAAAAAAAAAACCAAAAACAGTTAAATACTGTCTGTCAATTTCATACAGTTTAGCCTGACAGCAGCCCTGCCTGCTTCCAAGGCAGTTGGAGAAACAGGAAGAGACAAGAGAGGAGTATTTTCAAAAGTCCTAGACTGATACAGGCACATTGTTTTATTACTACTTCAAGGAGCTAAGTACAGACCCACCTAGAACTGTGAGATAAACCAATGACCCAAAACTTGGAGATTTGGGACTTGGAATTCTGGGAGAAAGCCACCTGCTCCAATGACTAACAAAGTAGATCTTCCTCCTGGCCTCCTGAGCGACTCCAAAGGGCCTTTGGTCAAACATCATTGAAGTGTCACAAACTCCTAGCACCCCTCACTAACCTCTCCCCAAAAAATTGGATTCCCCCCCCCACCCACACACAGAGATACACAGCCTCAGGCTCACCACCAGCAAGGACCCAGCATGCGACAAAGACCCCAGTGGTACCGCAGAGGGAGCCCCAGAAGATAGGTGAAGGTATAGTGTCAGGAGCGCTTGTCTACGTCCAGGATAAGGAGACTCTGGAGAGAGGGGGCGATCTGACCTCGGGAAAGTATGATCTTCCAGTGCTATGTCCCACCAGGAATGGGGGCGGGGCAAAGCTCAGGTGTGGGTGAGCCCTGCTTATCGGATATATTCCCACACAGCAACACAGTGCACAGACCCAGACCCATTCACAGAGAGAGCCGCACATGCACATGCACATGCACACGCACGCCCATTCATACACACTCAGACACCTACATACACAGCCACACAGTGACAGTACACACTCATCCACACATATGTCGACAGACTCATGGACGGTAACACCCTGCACGCTCACTGCATTACACTCACTCACCCACAGAGCCACACGGCGACACCCTCATCACAGACACACGCACGCTCACACACCTGCAGAGGAAACTTCTCTCCGGATCTCCCCAACACCACGACTTCCCCCCCCCATATCCAGCAGGCTACTCCCTCCCAGATCCAAGCTTCCATTCCAGCCGGGCAAGGGCTGGGCGGGCGCTGGCCGGCCTCCCGAGGCCCCAGCGGGACAGCGCGTCTGCGGAGCGCTTAGTCCTCAACCCGTCGCTGGGGTCAGTCACGCCGGCCTCCAGGCCCAGGGTGAGATCCGGGGTGGCCGCCGAGGCCCAGCCCCTCCCCCCAACCCCATCTCGGGGCCCGAGCCCAGGCCGCTGGAGCCCCGGGCGTGGGCGGTGCCGGGGCTGCAGCCCGACCGAGCCTGGGGGGCGCTGCAGAGGGCGCGGCGAGCGCGGCCCGGTCCCCACCCCTCCTGGCTGCTTACCTGGCCCGGTCGGGCTCCGGCCGGGGTTACATGGTGCCGGCGGCCCGGACCGGGGGCGCTGCGGCGGCTGCGGGTGCGAGTGCGGGCTCCCAGACCGGGCACTGCGGAGCCCCCGGCGGAGGGGCCGCGCCGGCTGCGGAGCCCCGAGCGAGTGCTGAGCGGCCGCGGGCGCGGGAGCCGGAGGCGGCCAAGCCACGGAGGCTGGATTTCCCGGGGACCAGGACGGGGAGGCGGGGGGATCCCGCCCGCGCGCTCCGCCCCCGCCCCCGCCCCCGCGCAGGGCGGCCGAGCCAGGAGCCGGCGACAGGGAGGGGGACCGCGCTCCCCGCCCCCGCAGCGGCTCCGCGAGGACCGAGGTCGCGGCCGGCGGGCGGCCTCCGCGGTCCCGGAGGAGCGCCCGCGTCGCTGAGCGACAGCGCCGGGGAGGCCCAGCTCGAGGGTGCGAGCGAAGTCCCCCGGGTCGGTGTGCACCGAGGGCCCAGGAACCAGCACATTCGGTGTCACGGCCGCTCGCAGCAGACCTGGGCACGGGGACCCAAGCCCAGAGCGCAGGCAGCTGGGGAGACACACACAGCCTCACCGAGGCAGTCACACCCTGAATGTCACACACAGCCTTCCCCTCCCAGGCACGTCCTTTAGGCTACTGTCGTTAGTTTCCCGGGTCTGCTCCCCGACTTCGGCTCCTGGCCTGGGCTCGACCAGTCCTAAACCCTCCCCGCTCCAGTCCCTTCAGCCCCACCCCTGCCAGGGCGGGGCGCTGTGCCCAGCCTCCGAGTCACGGACAGGCGTCCCTCACCACCCACAGTTGGCCAGCGGAGGCAATCCCCAATGTGCCGGGAGAACCCCGCTATACCTGCCGTCTTAGCTGGGGGCCCCACCCGTGCCCACTGTGCCCGCCCACCTCTGGGCCCTGAGCCAGGGGCTGTGCTATGGCGGGGGTGGGGGGAGAGGCGGGGGAAAGGGTACTGTCCGAAGCACAGCGCGAAGCTGCAGAGCCAGGACACAGGCTGCAGAAGCGCGGAGAGCTGACTGCAGCAGTCCCTGGCTGGAATCCGTCTTGGCGCCCAGAGCGATGCTGTAATCGGGGGGAGGGGGCCGCGTGGGGAAGCCGCAGGGGGAGGGGCTGAGGAGATGGGGGAGGGGCCGGCTCTGGATTCTGACTTTTCCCGGTGGGTGGGAGGGCACGCTGCCTCAAGCTCTCCAAGTTGGGGTAGAGTACCATCTACATCCTCCACCTTGTCTGGTATTGAAAACTTAAAGGTGAGGTATGGGCTTGGGAGCCTTGAGAGACAGTCCACCACCTTAGGGATAGACCTTGAGAGCTGTTCTGAGTCAAGGTCCCCAGGAAATGATTCCTTTCTCTGTATCCTTTTGGGGTCACTGGTTCTCCTTCCTGAGTTACCCGGCAAACTGAGGCACGGTAAAAGAAGTCAGCGGCCCTAACAAGCTAGAACCTGGAGCCAAGCCCACACCCATTCCCCGAGGAGATGTCTTAAGGTGCCACATTACATAAATGACATAAAGGGGCCTGGAGAGCCCTTCTCCCGTGGGAAACCTAGTAGTCTAGCGGGAGATGAGCAGACTGGCCGGCCAACTATCTTGCCGCCTAGGAGACCACTTCATTGTCCCTTCAATCATGTACTGAAGCTGCAGGCAATTCCCAGTTCCAGCGTTCATTCAGCCAAGAGCAGATGTCAGAGAAAGTAAGATAGAAAGTTGGTCCAGGAACACTTAGTAGAACTGAGAGAAATGTCTCATTTCCCACGGAGCATAAGAACAGCCATCATGTAGGAGGCTAAAAGGTACCTCCATGCTCTGTCAGTTCTGAGATGTATTTTGTAAACCGGGAGGCATCTTAGAATGAACAGGGACATTCAGTACATAGTTTGTCTTTTCTGTTACCAAAGAACTGTGTGTTAAAATTGAGAACCTAGGGGCTGGTGAGACGGCTCAGCAGGTAAAGGTGCCTGCTGCCAAGCCTGATGACTGAGCTGGATCCCCAAAACCCATCCGGTAGAAGGAGAGAGTAACTCTCCCAAGTTGCCTTGGCGTTTAAGCAGCACCTTGGCACCTGCGTACCCTAGCCCCCACCCCCATACACACTAAGTAAATTGTTACAGTTTAAATTTCCAAATAACTATAAAAAGAACACATTGGAGTTTTCATTTGTTCATCCAACAATTATTTACTAACTCCACCAGGCACCTTGTTACTGTCCTGGAACTTACCAATTACCTCACATAGAGAACACCTACCCAGTCATTAATAAGGACAACGGCTATTTAAGCCCTTAGCAGTGCCTTTCCAAGCCAGCTTTCTGGGAATTTGTCCTGTGCACACAAAGGACCTCATTCTTGCTCTCCCACCACGGTCTTTCAACTGTGTGTGTGAGAACATGTGCATGGGGATGCTCATGCACACGTGTGCACATGCATGTAGAAGCCTGAGGGCAATCTGTGGTGATCCCCTTCAGACGCTATCCACTTCTTTTGGGGCAGGGGTGTCTCACAGGTGTTGCCGGCTGACCAATGAACTTCAGAGATTGACTTATTTCTGCCACCTCAGTCCTGGGATTACAAGCACTCACTGCCATGGCTAGTTTAGATTTTGTTTGTTTGTTTGTTCTGTTTTGTTTTAAAATATGCGTTCTGGACATCAGCCTCAGGACCTCATGTTTGTAAAGCAAGCAAGCATTTTAACACTGAGCTATCTTCCCAACCCATCTTGAAATTCTAATATTTTTTTAAACAAGGGGCTTTATGCTCTGTAAATTATGACTCCTAGATTAGACATTTCATGCCTAACAGAGGTAGACACAAATGTATTTTTTTTTTTTTTTGGTTTTTCGAGACAAGGTTTCTCTGTGTAGCCCTGGCTGTCCTGGACTCACTTTATAGACCAGGCTGGCCTCGAACTCACAAAGATCCACCTGCCTCTGCCTCCCAAGTGCTGGGATTAAAGGCGTGCGCCACCACCGCCCGGCCACAAATGTATTTTTATAGTCTAGCAGTAGAGGCTGAAGAGATGGCTCAGCAGTTAAAAGCATTGACAGCTCTTCCAGAGGACCCAAGTTTGACTCCCAGCACCCACACAAATGACTCCCAAAGGTCATTTGGGGAAATACAATACCAGAGGATCTGACACCCTCTTCTGTCTTCTGTGGGAACTGTACACATATTTACAGCCAAAACACCCACACATAAAACAACAAATTTTAAAGTCTGTATGAAATTCTAGCTCTGTCTAGGTGAAGAAAGGAAGGCAAGGACACATAAAGAAATCATTTTAGTAGAACCATAAAGATTCAGCGAGTGTCAGGTATAAACATATATATAAAGATACTCACTCAATTGTCAATCAAGTATGTTGCCACATGTCTGTTATCTAATCCTTCCAAATTAAAGAAAGAGGTTTGTTTGTTTGTTTTTGTTTGTTTGTTTTGATATGGGATTCTCTGTGTAGCCCTGGCTGTCCTGGACTCACTTTGTAGACCAGGCTGGCCTCCAACTCGCAAAGATCCACCTGCCTCTGCCTCCCAAGTGCTGGGATTAAAGGCGTGCGCCACCACCGCCCGGCAAGAAAGAGGTTTATTATTTCTAAACCATCCTGTTATACATACTGTCTCAAAGCACCTAAAGTGGGGGGGGGGGGAGGCCAAGCAGAGGTGGCACATGCCTTTAATCCCAGCACTTGGGGGCAGAGGCAGACAGATCTCTGAGTTTGAGATCAGCTTGTTCTACAGAGTGGGTTCTAGGACAGCCAGGGCTACACAGAGAAATCCTGTCTCGAAAGGCCTACATACATACATATATACGTTATAAAATAAATCCTAGAGGCTAGAGAGATTGCTATTAAGGGCATTTGCTGCTCTTGCAAAGGACCAGGATTCGGTTTCCAGCACCCACATCGTAGCTCTCAATCACCTGTAACTCTAGTTCTAAGGGATCTGATGCTCTCTTCTGGCCTCTGGGGGCTCCAGACATGTATGTGGTACATATATGTATGGCAGGCAAACACTCATATACATAAAATAAAAAAAATATATCTTTAAAGTGATAGGTAAAAGCTGGCTATGTGTCTGGTGGTAAAGTGCTTGCTTAGCATACATGAGGCCTTGAGTTTGATCCTTAAAGGCACCATATAAAGCTAGGTGCAGTGGTACCCACCTGCAATCCCCAAACCTGGGGAGTAGAGGCAAGAAGATCAGAAGTTCAAGGCCATCCTTGGCTATTTAGTGAGTTTGAAGCCCTCCTGGGATACTTGAGATCCTTTCTTATAAAAAGGATGTGTGTGTGTACATATATATTAAAATGTAAGTCAATATTTTTAAAAATATTCTTTTTTTTTTAAAGATTTATTTATTATGTATACACTGTTCTGTCTGCAGGTATATCTGCAGGCCAGAAGAGGGCACCAGATTTCATTATGGATGGTTGTGAGCCACCATGTGGTTGCTGGGAATTGAACTCATGACCTCTGGAAGAGCAGCCATTGCTCTTAACCGCTGAGCCATCTCTCCAGCCCTAAAAATATTCTTAAATATATCAATGTACTAGCAAGAAAACTAAGTCCCAAATATAAATGAAGGCAGAACCAAAAAAGAATAGAGCATGAAGCCAACTTTAGCACTGAAGTCTAGGTAGATCTATTGCAAAAAGGGTATCATTTAGGACTGGCCAAGCTTGGTTACATGGAGAATACCCAAGAATTTGACTTCTGTGGAGCAGCCAGTTCTTGGCACACAGTAGCTGGCCCATGGCTCATGATCTTCTTTGGTGACTCCGGCTTCAGCTCTTCCCGTATAATTGAGCATTGCACAACATTCTGAAATACTGTGGGCATTGCAGTGTTCATGATTAGAAGAGAAAGCAACACTTGAAAAAGTAATACTTAGAGAAAGAGATCAGGTGCGGGGAGTGAGATGGGAAAGACATGTCCGTATTCTAGAGGTGTCTGAGAAATAGGGGGTACTTCTCACTCGATGGCTTGGTCGACAGAAAACCTTGAGGACTGTGGATTGGTGGACCTTTGTCCTCCAGAATCTTTTAAATGGAAAGAAGCCCATGAAGAACTAACAGAGAAACAGGAAAATGTAGATTTTGGATATTCATTGAGCCCAGGACTGCAAACTCTGCCAACTAACCTCCCTTCCTCCATTTATCTCCCTCAACGAAATAATTTAAGTAGATAAAAATAGAGTGATGAATTCTTCGACTGTCTCTGAATGGCGGGGTGGGTTTTTTTTTTTTTTGCCATGTGACTTTGCAACTCTATGACTGAGAGACAGATTCTGCTTTCTCCCCTGCAGTCTGGGTGAATCTATGACTTTTAGCTAGTTTTGGCAGTCTGCAATGTGGAAGTCCACTTTTGTTCTTGGTCGCCAGCTTCTGCAAGCCTAAGATAGCACACTGGACAATGAAAGGCAAGATCTCAGAGAGCCACACCAGCCCAACTGTATCAGTTACTTTTCTGTTACTATGATAAAACACCATGTCCTAAATCAACTCATAGAAGAGTTTATTTTGGGTTACAGTTTGAGAGGGAGAGTCCATGGAAGAGGCAGGGCTACAGGTAACTGGAGTAAGAAGCCGAGAGAGTACATCTTCAGCTGTCAATGTGAAGCAGTGGTCGAACTGGACATGAGGCAAGGCCATAAAGTCTTCCAGACCTCTGGAAGTGATATGCTTCCTCTGATGAAACTCTACCACCTAAACTTCCCCAAACAACACCACCAATGGGGAACTAAGTGTATATGAGCCTATTTGGGTATATTTCTCATTCAATGGACCACATTAGCCATTCCAGGCAAGACCATGATAGATCAGCCTACAGCCTTCTGACCTCCAAATGTGGGAGAGTGCCCTGCCAGGAGCAGTGGAGAGAGACACACAGCGGGTGACCGGGTACTGTGGCAAGTCAGTAAACCCACTTGAGTAGGAAGACCTACAGAGCCAGGTTGAGACCTCACACGCAATAGTAAAGGTTTATTATTATTCACTCATGGAGCTTTGAGTTGGTGTGTTACACCACAGCACCAAGCAGTAAATAATCAATACAGCGATATCTGCTGAAATATGAGATTTAATCACTTTTTATGACCTCTTAAAGCAAGAGAGAATGAAGATAAAACCTAGAGTATGGGGGGCTGGAGAGATGGTTCAGTGGTTAAGAACACTGGCTGCTAATCCAGAGGCCCTGAGTTCAACTCCCAGCATCCACATGGTGGCTCACAACCATCTATAACGTGATCTGTTGCCCTCTCCTGACATGTAGGTGTACATGGAGATTGAGCATATCCATTAAATAAATAAATCTTTAAAAAAATTAAAAACCTAGAGTATAGGAGCTGGGGATTTAGCTCAGTGGTAGAGTGCTTGCCTAGCAAGGGCAAAATCCTGGGTTGGGTCCTCAGCTCTGAAACAAAATAACAAAAACCCAGAGTCTGTCCAAGTGGTCAGAGATTCTTCTGTAAACATGTAAGAGTCTTGAGGGCTGTTGTTTGAATGTACAGAATCATCACATGAAGAAAACTTCAAGGAAAATGTTTGTCATACACTTAGCAATGAGTATGAGAGAAATGATCACTTCCTGAGAATAAAAACATAGCCAGCATAGCTCACTCTTATCTAGAGGAACTAGAAAGACTCAGTGCAGATAGATGTTAGCATAAAATGGTTCTGGAGCAGGGGTGTTCCAGGTGCCTAGCAAAAGCAAATATCAATTTTTGTTAAATAGCTCACTTCAGGAGGCTGGGGATCTCTGCCTCAGTCACTACAGTGCTTGCCTTGGAGCGTGGAGATCTGAGTGCAGATCTGAGGGCAGGAGGCATCTGTAATCCTCGTGTTGGGTAAGTGGAGACTCATAGATTTCTGGAGCTCGCTGGCCAACTAGTGTTACTGAATTAGTGATGCCAGGTTCACTGAGATACCCTGCCTCAAAAAATACGGTAGGAAAAAAACAACATAGATCACAATAGAGGAAGACACCCTATGTCAACCTCTGGTTTTCACAGACACATGCACACACATGTGCGTGTGTGCACCTAAACGGAAGCGTATATACACATACACCACACACACACACACACACATACACACACACACACACACACACACAATTCTCCTTAGCAGAACATGATAGGATAGTTCCTCACTTTAATTTCAGTATTCAGGAGGATGAGGTAAGAGGGTCATCATGAGTTGAAGGCCAGCCCGAGGTACATAGGGAATTAAAGATCAGCCTGAGCTATACATGGAGACTTGTGCCCTCAAAAGTAAACTCATCTTTTTTTTCTAAGACTGGAAATTATTCCCACTAATAAAGTTCCAAAGAAAATGACTGTCTCAATCAAATGTCACTGAACACACAAGGAAATAAGGCATTATGCATAAGAACTCCTGTGAGGGTTAATTTCATGTGTCAACTTGAGGAGTTTAAGAAATACCCAGCTAACTGGAAAACAACAACAAAACACCTAAATATTATTTCTGAGTCTATAAGTGTATTTCTGAAAGAGATTAGCAGGCTGGGTAAAGATATACTCTTACTTATGTTGGAAGGCATGATCCAATTCATCAAGAGTCCAGTGGAAGCAACAGGATAGAAGAAATATCATCTTTCTTTTTTCTTGACCTTGAGACATTCATCTTCTATTATTGACTTTAGATACTGGGGATCGATTTCTCCAATAGATCTGATTCACCTTGCCAGCTTTCCTTGCTTTCCAGCCTCAGAGACTCATCAGGAAATCTCAAAGCTTCCACAGCTGTGTAAGCCCACCCTTCCGGAAGACCTACTCCTGCATATCCGCACACAGTTCTGTTTCTCTGAAGAACTCTAACTAACACAACCAGTGAAATCAGTAAGTCAGACTGGGGATGGCTAGCTGGGAGAGTGATTGCCTAAAATGCATGAAGCCTTGCGCTCAATCCCCAGGACCACATCAACTGGGCACAGTGGCTCACATCTGTAATGTCAGTGCTTAGAAAATGGAAGGAGGAGAATTGGGAGTTCAAGATCGGCTGTGAGGTTCATAGTGAATTCAAGATTAGCCTGCGATACCTGAGACCTTGTCTTCTCTAGACTTCACAGATTAGAGATTGACCTGAAGAGAGGATGAGAAATGAAACAACAGATATAGCCTGGTCTACATAGTGACTTCCAGGATATATATATATATATATATATATAGGGGATTTATTACATTGGCTCATGAGGTGAATTATGGGTAGTCCAACAATGACTGTCTCACACTGGAGATGCTGAGAAGATGGTGGTTGGTTGTTCAGGAAACTGATGTCTCAGCATACTCAACCTGGCACTGAAGGCATGGAGGATTCCCAGAGAGCTGTTGGTCTTCAGCATATGTTAGAAGTCCGAAGAAGTTAGTTCTAATACTGAAGGAATGCTGCAACAGCAGGATAAATTGATTTTCCAGTGAGAATAAGGGCAAGCAGACAAAGCTCAAAACTTCCTTCTTCCGTGTCCTTTTATCTGGACTGCCACAAGGTGTGGCCTAAATTAGCACGGGTCTTCCCAGCATGAAGTAATTGGATTAAGAAAATTCCTCAAGCCGGGCATGGTGGTGCACGCCTTTAATTCCAGCACTTGGGAGGCAGAGGCAGGTGGATCTCTGTGAGTTCAAGGCCAGCCTGGTCTACAAAGTGAGTCCAGGACAGCCAGAGTTACACAGAGAAACCCTGTCTCGAAAAACCAAAAAAAAAAAGAAAATTCCTCACAGGCATCTCCAGCATCTCTCTAGTTGACAACAGACGCAATCAGATTGACACTGGAGATGGGCCATGAGACACCCCAACTGGAAATAACCAAAAATGTCTGCCAATGGAAAAAAAAAAAAAACAAGATTAAAGTATAAAACGGTGAGTGTTAAATTAGAAAAAACATGCTGCAATAGAAACTTTTAAAAAAGAAAATGATAGTTAACATGCTACCACGGACCAAACATGGTGCCTCATCCCTGTGTCCCCAACACTTAGAAGGCGGAGGCAGGAGGGATTAACAGGAAGTTGACATCAGCCTGGACTACGCAGCCAGTCACAGGCCAGTTTGGGCTGGACAATTAAACTCTATCTCAAAAAAAAAAAAAAGACAATGATACAAAAAGCATGCTGACCTATAGAACTTGGTAGTCTAGCCTCACAAGATGCAGTCCATAGGGGGCTGGAGACAAGGCTCAGTGATGAACACTTGCTGCTCTCCCAGGGGTCCCTGGTTTGGTTCTCAACCCCCACACATATGGTGGTTCATAGCCATTTATAGAGTTCCAGTTCAGGTCATCTGACACTCTCTTTTGACCTCTCTGTCACCAGGCATGCGTGAGAGATGTACATGCATTCATTAGGGGAAAACACTTATTTATACACACAAGATAAATCTTTTCTCCAACTTTTTTTTTTTTTTTTAAACAGTGTGATCCACAGACCAGCATCATCTGCATTAATATTCCCCAGGGCCTTCTTACAAACACAGACTCTGGGCTGTAGAGATCACCAGATATAGTTCAGCTGGTAGAGTGCTTGACTAGCAAGTACAAACACACACACATATAAAATATAATGTTTACAAATAAACTTTTAAAACAATCCAAGCATAGCAAAGGGAAGCTATATGCTGGCCTACTTAGGGAGCTGAGGCAGAAGGATATCCATTGAGTCCAGGAAGTGGAAGCTAGCCTAAGCAATATAAATAAACCTAATTTCCAATAAACAAATAATCAAAATGAAACATTTAACATGTATTTTGCTATCTGTCCTTTTTAGAAGGACTTAGAAAATAAAATACCAGCCCAGCGCTGGTGTTGCACACCTTTACTCCCAGCACTCAGG
The DNA here is from genome assembly GCA_907164525.1 of Lophiomys imhausi. NCBI lineage: Eukaryota > Metazoa > Chordata > Mammalia > Rodentia > Muridae > Lophiomys > Lophiomys imhausi. The sequence goes on along the minus strand of CAJQZJ010001750.1, from coordinate 9,609,992 downwards.
AGGCAGAGGCAGGTGGATCTCTGTGAGTTTGAGGCCAGCCTGGTCTACAGAGTGAGTCCCAAGACAGCCAGGGCGGCAGAGAGAAATCTGTCTCCAAAAGCCAAAATAAAATATCTTGAGTCTCCAGTTTATAGCAAAGGTGACTGATAAAAGCTACTTAGTATCATAACAAACATATTTGGTTTATTTTATTTTGTCATTATTTTTAAAGGTTAGTTTCTATTTTTATTAACTTGCTTGTGTTGTGCCTGTGTGTATGGACGCCAGAAGCCAGAACATTGGATCTGCTGGTGGTGGTTTGAATGAGAATGGCCTCCATCGGCGGCCCATCAATTAGAATGCTTGGTCCCCAGTTGTTACAACTGTTTAGGGAGACTTAGGAGGTGTGGCTTTGTTGGAGGAGGTGTGTCACGGAGGGTGGGCACCCTGTCTGCCTGCCTGCTGCAGTGAATGCCGCCATGATGGTAATGAACTCTAACCTTCTGGAACACTGACAAACTCTCCCATAAGAGAGTCCTTGGTCACGATGTCTCTTCACAACACTAGAAAAGTAGCCACCACCTCTCTAACCCCACACACAATGTCTTGATGCTGTATGTTCTTCATAAGTTCTGATATGTGATAGGGAACAGCATATCTCTTTGGTATTTTTTCAAAAGTGTTAGAGTAATTAATGCGATCTCTCAGTCTCCAGTTTGAAACTTTGAAGACCATTTCTAATTAACAGCACCCTGGATCGTTTAAAAAAAAAAAAGTTCTTTTCAGACCTGGTACAAAATGAGTTGGAATACTTTCTTATGTTATAAGACAAGGAAAGCTCCAAACACCTTGGAGTTTGTGGAGGACCCAGAAACCAATTTGAGGAGCCATCTTTATGAAAAAAACAAACAAACAAACAATCTGGGTATGGTAGCACACATCTTTCATCCCAGGACTCAGAAGGCAGAAGCAGGCCAAGCTCTGTGAGTTCGAGGCCAGCTTGATCTACAAATCATGTTCCAGGACAGCTAGGGATGTTACACAGAGAAACTGTGTCTCAACAAAACAAACAAACAAAGAGGCCACCTTAGGCCCTGGTTGGGAAAAGAGCACATAACTCACCTTGAAGGTGAGACTAAGGATGCTTCTCTCTCCATGGTGAGTATGGCAACCAGCAAGAGGCTCTCAGGGCAGCTACTGGCTCCAGCCGCTCATTGTGTCACAGGTCAGGGACATATGTGAACAAATTAATCAGTGACAAGAAGAGTCTAGGGAACTAATGATCTTTGTTTTAGAGATTTACAGAATTGAAGAGCAGCTCACGCCTGTGTCTTTAGGATCAGAGGTGCATCTTCTAGCCCACCCCCATAACAGGCAGTCCACCAGCCTGTGGCTATCTATTAAGTCCCTACATAAACCATTCTTCAGCTGGATGGTGGTGACTCACACCTTTAATCTCAGCACTTGGGAGGCAGAGGCAGGTGGATCTCTGAGTTTGAAGCCAGCCTGGTCTACAAAGTGAGTTCCAAGATAGCCAGGGCTACACAGAGAAACCGTGCCTCAAAAAACCAAAAAAACCAAACCCACTCTTAAGTCAGCTCCCCAGCAAGGCCCCCATCTCCTCCTTGCTTGCCTCAGTACCCCGCCTCTCGATGTATTTGGCCTGTTATGGGAATCAGTAGCTGGATCTATACCCAGTGTCTGAAGATAGTTTTCAATGGACTGAAATATACCAAAGGGGGAGGGGGGCTGTAAAGATGACTCAGTGGTTAAGAGTGCTTGCTGTTGTAAACACCCATGTTGGGCAGCTTACGCTGCCTGTAACTCTAGCTCAAGGGGATACAATGCCCTTTTCTGGCTTGAGGGGCCCACACTCACATACCCACACATAATAAAAATAAAATAAAATACTCATAAAGAAAAACAACATAAAATTTAAAAAAAATTTAAAGGTGGGGGGACCCTGGAGAGATGGCTCAGTGGTTATAGCGGTTGCTGCCCTTCAAGAGGACTAGAGATTGTGTTCCAGCACCTACGTCCAGGGGCTCCCAACCACCTGTAACCTGAAGTTCCAGGAGATCTGATGCCCTCCTCTGGTCTCTGCTGGCTCCACATCCACAGTCACAAACCCACACAAGAGACCCATAAGTAACACAAATAAAGAATGAATTTTTTTTTTAAGGCCATGTGGTCTGCGCTGGCTTGGAGAGGCAAGGCAGTTACTACAATAGACTAGAGATTATAAACAGGTTTATATATGGAAACTGGATCAACAGAAAAGGCACAGCAGACAAGACGAGAAAGTAGAAAATGACTAATGATTTGGAAAAATAATTAATTGAATCCCAGCTTCAAACACAGCATGGGTAACTCAACTCCACTTGCATTGGATTAATGAATTAAATGACAAGTACGAAGTTATTAATAGAAATCGCATTAATCTGGGGTTTGCAGAGAAACAGACTAGGATTTATTAAAAGAAGATGAATTTATTATAAGTGTTTGACTCTCATGATTATGGAAGCTGAGGAGTCTGAGGGCCTCTGCTAGGCAACCTGGTGGCCCAGGAGAGCCGATGATGAGCTCGTTCCAATCTGAGACCCAAACCAAAAGACAAAGTACTCCAAGGCAGTCAGGCAGAGAGAAAGAGTTCTTCCTTACTGTCATGAGAAAGCTACAGCAGAAACAGGCAGACAAGCTTGTTTCTTTCCACAGTGTCAGAATTCATTGAATAACAGAAAATGAAATTTCAATGGTTTGAATTCACCACGTACTACTGGCTTCACTTGATGGTTGTGGCCATTGGCAATCACAGATTCTTTCATTCCAACCTTAATTTTTAACTGTTTATAAAATTACAACTATGTACTTATTTATTTGTGTGTGTGTGCATGTGCATGTGTGTGGATGTGTGTCTGGATGTGCCTGTGTGGATATGTGTGTGGATGTGAGTGTGTGTGTGTGTGTGTGTGTGTGTGTGTGTGTTCGTGCAGTTGTGATTTGTTTTAGTTACCTTGGGGAAAGCCCCCAGACTTATTATTTTGCACAGTAAAGGTATATTTATATTTAGCCACAGAATCTCCATTTTCTTTGTTTTTTTTTTTATTAATTCTGTGCTGTTTGTCTTATTTTGTGCTTGTTTTCATTTTGGTCAGTTTCTCACTATGTAACCCAGGCTGTCCTCATACTTGAAAACATCCTCCTGCTGCAGCCTCCCTAACTGTGGAATTACATGTCTGTCCTAACACACTTGGTCTGTTTCTCATTGCTTTCTGCACCATGGACCTTCAGTATTTTGTTGGGGGTGGCAGTAGCAGTTATTGTTGTTCAAGACAGCATCTTGGGTAGCCCAGTCTGTTATTAAACTCGATGTATAGCTAATAATGGCCTTGAACTTCTGATCCCCCTGCCTCCACTTCTTCAGTGCTAGAGTTTACAGATGTGCATTGCTATGCCCAGCCATAGATCTTCATGCTGAGAAATATTTTATACAATTTCTCAAAGCTAACAAAAAACCTCAAGTATTACTGGTTAAATAAGACAATTGTCATCCGCTTGGATACAACCAAATCTTAGGAACTTAAGACACTGAATTTTGCAAGCAAGAAAAATGTGAAGCGTTTAGGCCATCCCTAGCTGAGCCAGCAATGTGCAGGAGGCCATCCCTAGCTGAGCCAGCAATGTGCAGGCTCAGGACTCAATAGCTCAGGGAAGGGAAGCTGCCCAGCCCTGGCAGCGACTTCCATTGCTGCCCTGTGCCATTGTTAGTGGAACTGAAACACTGCGGCTTTGGTTTGAGGCCCGAGATTAAAGTTGTCTTTTGTGAAATGGAGAAAACAGTTTTTCTGGGCTATGCTCAGTTGGAAAGGTCCTGGAGTGAAATTGCTTGAACCATTGGTTATATTGCTCTTTTGCTCATTGCTATGGACAGACGACATCCAGGCAGGGACTCCATAACCTCGGGCCCTAATGATTCGCAGAGTCATCTTCCTGCTGAAAGTCCGTTCCTGCTGATGTTATCATCGCTGCTGCCACAAGGAACCAGCAAGGCAGGAACCCAGCTTCGCTACATGCTGGTGGAGCTGCAATTCAGCCATAGCCCGAAGGCCACAGAACTTGGACACTTCACTACAGAAAGTCCTTGGAAATAAGAGAGTGACTCCCGATGGATGCTTAGTGGAAGAAGGGAGCCATAATAGCAGGGCTGACAGAGCCCACATGAGGTTTGAGGCCTATCATTCAATTCTTCCAGTGAAAACTCATAACCCAAGTCCCTCGGGATACTCACCTGCTAGCAGAACTGAAACTGGAGTTCGCTTCAGGTTCATCACTGTGTTTTGAACCCAGAATCAGTTATCTGGGAACTATTGATAGAGCTGTTCCATGAGTCTCACTCGTTTCAGGCATAGCTGACTTCTCAGTGGCTTCTGGAATTCTTCTCTGTCACTTCCCTGATCCATCTGCCACATCTAACTGTGTCTAAAAGAGCTCAGAGCTTCTCTTTGGAGCCCTTCAAGCCCTGGATAAATCTTAAGTAGAAATGGATCCAAAGGAAGGAGAATTCTCTTCTAACCTAACTTCTCTCAGAAAGACCTGAGCCCTAATCTGTGCCTAACTATGCCTTTCTGTTACATTTATATAATTTAAAAGCAGCTTTCGAAATACATATAAAACTATGGTTTTGTTCTTAAAGATAACTTTAAATTTTTCAGTTAAATTTAAATTATTTATTGAATCACAGTTCCACTGTGTGTGCACGTAAGTATACACATGTCTAGATTGTGGAATATGCTTACAGTCTCAGCACTAGGAAGGTGAAGGCAAGATGAATTTAAAACCAGCCTTAGCTACATAGTGGATTTGGATGAGACACTATCTCAGATGCCTGTGGCCTCCCAACCTGAGTCTGAGTTCTGGGATCTACAGGGTGGAGAGAACCAACTTCTGAAAGTTGAACTCTGGCCTGCACACAGGTAACATGATATGTGTGCAAGAGCGCTCCACACGCACAAGAGCATGAGCACGCACACGCACGATTCCAATTGGCCCCAGTCAGAATGGCAATCATCAAGAAAATGAACAATGACGAATGCTGGTAAGACTACAGGGGAAAAGGAATCTGCATTGTTGGTAGAGTTGTAAATTACTCCAGACACTATGGGAATCAATATAGGAATTCTTTAAAAAATAAAAATAGACTTACCATATGATCCAGCTATCCCACTCCTGGGTATCCACTTGAAGGAATGAAAATCAACACAAAGTAGAGATACTACATACTTACCACTGTACTGTTTACAATAGTCAAGTCATGAATCAACCTAGATGCTCATCAACAGAGAAATAAATAAATAAAACATGCTAAATATATGGAGTGAAGTAGTACTCAACTATAAGAAAAATTAAATTAAATCATGTGGGTGGGAGACATAGCTCAGTTGCTAAGGGTGCTTACCACGCTTCCACAGGACCCAGACTTGGTTCCCAGCACCTACACTGAGTCACAGCTCTGTCTGTAACTTGACTTCCAGGGTACTTGATGTCCTCTTCTAGCCTCCAGGGGTATCCTCACACAAGTGGCATACACACACACATACTAAAAATAAATCTTAATTTTTTTAACATTTAGTATGTGATTCTCAAGACAATAGATCCAACTTCAGATCCCCATATTAAGTGAAATAAGTCAGACTCAGAAAGGCACATATCACAACTTATCTCTCATCTGTGGAATCTAAAATTTTATTTTTAGAAACACACATAATTGCTGGTTTTTTTTTTTTTTGGTTTTTGGTTTTAGTCTTTTAAGGCTAATAAAGGATGGAATACTTGTCGATGTCTATTGTGTCCCTCTGATCTACAATTGACTCTGATATTTCATTGTTGATTTTTTTTTCTAGATGATGTATGTTGGTGAAAGTAGGGTATCATAGTCACCCTCTAGCATTACATTGGGCTTGTCTCTCCCTTTATGGTGTTTAGTTTTTGAAATTGAGTGTGGTAAATTGTGTGCGTATTTATAATTGTTTTATCTTCTTGCTGGTTTGTTCCCTGTATTAATACATAGTGACCTCTGTTTTTCCTGAGTAAGTTTGGCATAAGCTTTTTTGTTGGAATGTCACTTTCCATCCTTTTACTTGCTGTTTCTGTGTCTTTTCTGGTGAGGTGAGTTTCTTGCAGGCAGTGAACAGTTGCATTTTATTTTTAAACCTAGTTATCCAGTTAGCATGTTTCAGTTGCAGAATTACAACCTATTCCATTAAAGGTTTTTGTTAAAAGGTATATACTAATTATTGAGTAAAATGAAGGTAGTTTTTTTTTAATCTAATCAGATCAAAGTTGTATCTTTCTTTAATTTTTTTTAAGTGTGTTTTTAGGGGCTGGAGAATTGACTCCATGATTACAAGCACTGGCTGTTCATCCAAAGGGTTCAATCCCCAGCATCCATATCGTAGCACACAACTATTTTTAACTCCAAGTCTAGGGGATTCAACACCCTCTCCTGGCCTCTGTGGGCACCAGGCATGTATGTGGTACACATACAGGCAAAGTACTCATAGACATAAAATAAGAAAAAAATATTTTTAAAGATTTTTAAAATATGTTTGAGTATTTTGTCTGCATGAAGTCTGTGCACTATGTGTGTACCTGGTGCCCATAGAGGCCAGAAGTGGGCATCAGATCTCCTGAAACTGGAGTTACTAATGATTGTGAGCCACCATGTGGGTGCTGGGAACCTAACTCAGGTCCTCTGGAAGAACAGCCTTTTAACCTCTGAGCCATCCATCGTTCCAGCTCCTTTTTTGTTTGCATTTTGTTTTGTTTTTTGTTTTATTCTGTTCTGTTCTGTTCTTTGAGACAGGTTCTCTGTGTAGCCTTGGCTGCCCTGAAATTTTCTCCAAAGACCAGGCTGATCTTGAACTCACAGGGACCTGCCTGCCTCTGCCTCCTGAGTGCTGGGATTAAAAGTGTGCACCACCATAGCCAGGTTTTTGTTGTTGTTGTTGTTGTTGTTGTTTTCGGTTTTTGTCTTTTTGTTTTTTGAGACAAGGTTTCTCTGTGTAACAGAGCCCTGGCTGTCTCCTGGACTCACTCTGGAGACCAAATTGGCCTCAAACTCACAGAAATCTGCCTGCCTCCCGAGTGTAGGTTCTCTTTAAATATATATATATGCTTTTGTGTGTTTGTGTGTGTATAAGAGAGAGGGAGAGATTTACACATAGTATAGTGCTCATTAGGAAGACAAAGAACAGCTTGTATGAGTCAATTCTCTCCTCCCACAATGTGGGTTCCAAGTATCAGGTCATCAGGCTTGGTGGCAAGTTCCTCTACCCACTAAGCCATCTGACCAGCCCCTGATATGTCTCATTAATTAGATCATTTAGTTCATTTATCTTTGCTCTAAAACCAATAAACTTTGACTTAAATCTACCATCTTGCTATTTGTTTTCTTTAAAAAAAAGATTTATTTATTTTTATTTTATGTGTATGAGCATTTTGTCTGAATGTAAGTAACTGTACTTCGTGGAGCAAAGAGCTACAAGCAGGTGCCAGAGTCCCAGGAACTGGAGTTACAGATGGTCGTAAGCCACCATGTGGGTGCTGGGAACTGAACTTGGTCCTCTGCAAGATCAGCAAATACTCTTAACGAGTGGACTCTCTCTCACACTTAACATTGTTCCCTGTGCTTTTGTTTTCTATTCTCTTGTGTTTTTTGTTTGTTTGTTTGTTTGGTTGGTTGGTTTGGTTTTGGTTTTCCAGACAGGGTTTCTCTGTGTATCCTTAGCTGTCCTGGACTCACTTTCTAGACCAGGCTGGCCTCAAACTCACAGAGATCCACCTGCCTCTGGCTTCCAAGTGCTGGGATTAAAGGCTTGCGCCACCACAGCCAGGCTATTCCCTTGTTTTATAAATCCCCCCCTCCCTTTTTTTCTTGAGGCAAGGCCTCATTATATAGCCATGGCTAACCTGGAACTCAATATGTAGACCAGGATGGCCTCAAAGTCACAGAAGTCCACCTGCTTCTGCCTACCAAGTGTTGGGATTAAAGGCGTGGACCACCATGCTTGGCTTTATGTCTATTACTTGATATATTTAATTAACCAGGTAGTCTTACTTTTTGTACTTCTAGCTTTTTTATTATATCTTCTTTTATAGTTATTTCTCTGTTTAACTAAGAGATTACAATATGCATTTTTATTTTTTGAAATAGAACTTGCAGCATAACCCAGGCTGGCTTCAAACTTTTGTTTGTTTGTTTTGAGACTAGGTTTCTCTGTTTATCAAGCCCTGGCTGTCCTGGACTCACTTTGTAGACCAGGCTGGTCTTGAACTCACAGAGAGCTGCCTGCCTCTGCCTCCCAAGTGCTGGGATTAAAGGCATGCACCATCACACCCTGGCAATTATGGACATTTGTGAACTGCCATCTGCGTGCTGGGATTTGAACCCAGATCCTTTGGAAGAACAGCCAGTGCTCTTAACCTTTGAGCCATCTCTCCAGCCCCTGACTTCAAACTTTTGTTGTTGTTATTTGTTTTGTTTTTCGAGACAGGGTTTCTCTGTAGCCCTGGCTGTCCTGGACTCACTCCTGGCCTCGAATTGGCAGAGATCTAATTGCCTCTGCCTCCAAGTGCTGGGATTAAAGGCGTGCGCCACCATGCCTGGCTACTTCAAACTTTTAATTCACCTGCTTCATCCTAGTTGCTGAGATGCGAGGCTTGTGCTGCCACACCCTGCTCCTGCTGCCTCCTCTTCTTGTTGGGAGCCATGCAAGAGGGACAGCAAAACAGCTTTAGAACTCATGGACTGTGGCCCAATGGTTAGTACGGCCATGATGGGTATGCCTCAGAGAGGCAGAGCACCCAGGACTACATGTCCTAAAGACTTTATGCTGCTGTGGAGTTTTGATCTGCTTGATGCCTTCATGGACATATCCCTCCCAACCTATCGGTTGTATGAAAACGCTAAGGAGGCTTCCAGCCCCTCACTGGGCAGTGTCCCTGGTACTTACAATAACAGTGCTTGGTCTTTTTCGGGCACTGCTGCTGGAGCAGATTAATGATTCAACCCCCACCCTCAGAAAGAACTTAGAGATGTAGTTTCTTAGCAATGAGCCTTAGAAAGACTTGGGAGAAATAGATTGTTAAAGTTAAGATGTTTTTGTTAGTGGCTTTGATGTAGAAAATCTTAGGGAACAATTTGAAGGTCAGAAAGGCACACTCTTAATAGTTGAGCTAGAGTTTTTTGTTTTTTGTGTTTTTGTCTTTTTGGTTTTGGTTTTTTTTGAGACAGGGTTTATCTGTGTAACAGCCCTGGCTGTCCTGGACTTGCTTCGTAGACCAGGCTGGCCTCAAACTCACAGAGATTTGCCTGCCTCTGCCTCCCAAGTGCTGGGATTAAAGGTGTGTGCCACCACGCCTGGCTAGAGATTTTTTTGTGTGTGTGTGGTCATGGGACAAGAATAATAGGCACTGAATGATGTCTCTCCCTTGCGGAAGCTGAGATGGTGGTCAAGGCAATGATTAATTTTTGTACCCATTTTTGCTCTCAGCTTCCTGATATGATTTAACAAAAAAATATTAATAACTAGATATGTACCTTGAGGATTTAAAATAGAAATGACTGTTTTTTATATTGAAGTTTAGATTTGTGATCTTTAAAAAGATTTTTGTAAGATTGTTTTTTGGTAGTTGTAACCTACAAACTATATTTATTAATAATTCTAATCACCTACCAGTCAACCAATCCTCACACTTTAGAAAGGCTTCCTAGATCAGGACCATCCTCAGGGGCAGGTGCTTTGAGGGGAACTGGTCAGCAGTCTGTCTGCAGAACACCGCAACCAGCAGTCACACTCGGTGGTCACCTGGCGCTGGCGTTGCTATGGTAACCCCACTTACAGCTTGGGTCCGTCTTGCCCGAGACTGCCAAGCTTACATGGGGTAGGGGCTGCACTCCCACTTGTTTCTTAAGTCTGGCGGTTTTTCCAAACCCCCTCTTGTGCAGCCTTGGCCTTGGTGCTGACAGCCCAGGCACTGGCTTGCCTCCTCGGGGCTGATCCCACCAGAGGCAATGATCTCCTCACCCTCTGTGACTAGCGCTGCAACTGCCTGCCGGCCTGCGAGACAAGTCTGCTGTGGCTCTACGCCACATCTCTTCTGGTAGCTACTGGCCTCCGTCGCACCTCCACGGGAGGTTGGGCCTTTTCGGTTTCCCCCACGGGCAGTCGACACAGGCCTGCTTGGCACCAAGGTCTCTGGTGGATCTTGGGTTTTATCAAGCCACACCTCTTCTGCCACCCCCAGCTTGCTCATGGCAGCTTGTCTTGGCCTTCCCGGACTCCGCCCACCTCGGCCACAATCTTCAGCAAGACTTGGCAACTAAAGTCTTTTGAAGTTAGGGAGCAATAAGCAGCCGAGCAGCGCTCAGAAGTAAAGCCCGGCGAAGAGCCCCTTCTCTCCAGTTTCCCGGGCTTTCCTTTAAATATGCTGTCTCTTAATTATGCATCACATCAGGCTGTTTTCTCATTGGTCAGCCTGATGCCCTCCTCCCGAGGCACACCTGTTAACCAGGACCACATTCACTGTCAGGTGTTCCCAACAGAAGCAAGTCTTTTTAGGCTGATTTCATATATCTCTTCCAAGAGTCCGTACTTCAGAAGCCCGTAAGTAACTTTTGCATATTAGTTCAACATAACTGTGTCTGAAAGAAATCCAAGCCTCCACCACAGCTTAAGACAAAAATAATAAGGCAATTGATTCTTTCTTTGTAACTGAAAATTGCAGCCTGAGAAAATTACCTTGCTTGTTTACACTTTGTTAATCTATAACAAGTTGCTTAGTTATGAATGTGTGTGGGTTCGTGGGAATAAATTGGGTTTTTCTTTCCATTTGATCATGTGATGGTATTGGGGACCACAATTTTCTATATATACTCATTGTAATTGTTTGCTTAAGGAAAAGTAAAATGTAACCATGCTGTGATTTTTTTGTACTTCTCCAAAGATTTTGTTGGGATATATAACATGTGAGAGAAAAAATAAAGTCATTGGAGCTTGCTCTATCCACCAAATATGTGTGTAGGTGTATCTATGTGAAGTGGTTGGAGCTTTGCTTTATCCACCTTATGTGTGAATGTGTGTGTGTGTGTGTGTGTGTGTGTGTGTGTGTGTGTGTGTGTGT
>CAJQZJ010001750.1:9544860-9598822 GCA_907164525.1 Lophiomys imhausi | reverse complement strand
TGTGTGTGTGTGTGTGTGTGTGTGTGTGTGTGTGTGTGTGTGTGTGTGAAGTTATTGGAGCTTGTCTTGCTTCATCCACCGAGTGTGTGATATTCCCCACCCATTCTTTTTTCTTTCTCACTGTCCCCCAAAGAGTTAAAGGAGTTCATAGTCTCTCACTGGTCACAGGGAGTACTGACCCCAGTGAATCAGGCTTTATTCCCTCAGAGAAAATTCTGAGTGCTCAGTCGATTTTTCACCCCACCTCGGTTTACTCTGGGTGTTGAAGCTGGCCTTCAACATCTTCTCCTCTTTTTATTCTTCTTCTCCTCTTCTTATTCTCTCTTTCTCTTTGTGAATTTAGAGAAAGTTTTCTTACAGACTGAAAGTACACCTTTGTCCCATCCCACACAGCTTGGTCCTGGAAACCTGATTAGGTGCTATGAGGGAATGAAGAAAAAGACATGCAGACACATGGACAGAAAAGCTGTGCATGCTCTGATGGCGCCTCTGCTATTTCCATAACAACCCAACCAGAACCTCAGAATCTTTATTATGAATAGCATAGAAGGGTTGGCTAGTCTTGACACAAGGTCTCTGTAGGGAGCAGGCTCAGGCTGTGGTTGCTAGTTTTTGCGGACACTTCCAATATTCCCACTTGAACAAGAGGAACGTTTTGCTAGCTGAGGCCTTGATTCTTGACATGGTGATGCCCGTGTCAGACAATACACATTCACTCAGGTCTTCATCGGCTATTTCTACCTTCATTCATGGTTTCCTCAGCTCCCCCACACACTGTCAAACGGGTGAGTATACACATCCTCATAGTGAGCTGTGTCCACCACAGTTTGGGGCAGCATTTCTCATGGCAAACCTAAGGAGGAAAAGATCATTCATGAGCTAAAGCAGGAAATTCCCAGAGTGCATAAGAATAATCTCAGAACTGGATCTGCTCCCCTTTTCTGTCCTTACAGGTGGCTTCTGGGTCTGCCATGTTTTGAGGTGAATGATGAGAGCCAAGACCTCAAAACCAATGACGTGGAGAAGCCCTTGTAATGTCACAAAGGACGGTAAGGAGTCATCTCCATCTCAGTGCCTTAAATAACCACTTTGATATATAAAGGAAGACCAAAGGACAAATGACCCCTGTGCTGAGTTCTATTGTTTATTTATTATTTTTGCTGTTGCTGTTGTGTGTTGTGTGTTCTCATTATGGAGACCTCACCTGCCTGCAGCGACCTATGTAGACCAGACTGGTCTTGAACTTCTAATGTTTCTTCCACCTCTGGCTCCTGGGTACTAGGATTATAGAAAGCCTCTGTCACCATGCCCAGCCAAGTTCTATTTTTTCAAACTTTTCTTATTACTTTTACTAGTAAGTTTTATTGCCAGCTGGATTTTAAAATGTCTCTTCAGAATCTTTTTTATTTCCTTAGTCCCAAGTCAGTCTGATTATTAACTCTTGCATGTCACATTTCAGCTAAAACTAACTTGAGATAAGGATCATGAATGATTCCTCTTTCTGAGAAGAGAAAGTAGAAAGAAAAGAGAACACTCCCAAGTAGTTGGAGGCTTTTAAAAGCCTCTATATTGTGGTTGCAGAGTCCACAATTTCACACAGATATGCACACAAAACACAAAATACCAATTTAAGTGAGTGTAGGATGAGCTCAAAAAATGTACAAGGGAGACAGGTCTCTCTGTGTGGCCCTGGTTCACTATGTACATCAGACTAGCTTCAAACTCACAGAGCTCTGCCTCCCTCTACCTCCCACATGCTGGGATTAAAGGTGTGACAAACCATGTCTGGCACATGTTGGTATTTCTTGTTCTTATTGTTGTTTGAGACAGGGTCTCTATGCAGTCCTGGGTATCCTAGAACTTGCTTAGTAGACCAGGCTAGCCTCAAACTCACAGATACCAGCCTGCCTCTACTTCCCGAGTGCTGGGATTAAAGGTTTGAACCATAACACATGGTTAATGTTTATTTTATTTTATTTATGTATACAGATCCTGTATACCTATGTACCACATTCACTCCTTGTGCCTTTGAAGGCCAGAAAAGAGCATGAGACATCCAGGAACTGGACTTACAGATGGTTATAAATCACCTTGATGGGGCATGAACTTTAATTCCTATCATTATTTGACTTATTCGTTTTTAAACATTGTTTACATTTTATTTCGGAAGGAAGTCTTGCGCATCCCAGGCTGGCCTATACTTCACATGTAGCTGAGACTGGCCTTAGACTGGTGATCTTCTTGCTTCTACTTGCAAAGTGCTGGGATTATAGTCATGTGCCTAAAATTTTATTCATTATTCCAATATATTCTGTTAGGAGAGTCTCTATCACCTACTGTCAATTTTACTGATTTAATAATTGGTGCCCATGCTTGACCATTTTTCCATTCTTATTTGGGCCCCAAATAGGTTTACTATGTCCCAAACCAGCAGGAAGTCATTTTAAGAGAGTGGCGTCCCATCTCCAGAAGGTGGGGTGGGTGATTTTCCCCCCTTTGGTCATTTGATGGGTTATAGATACTTCTTGTTATTTAGGGGGAGAGATTACAAGCTGTTAAATGGCCTTGTTAAATAGGTTTTGGAGATTAGACCCAGGGACTTCTCTCTTTTTCTTTTTTGTGTCCTTCTTTCTCTCCTATGTAGGGGTGAAGACTTGAGAAAAAAAATGGGATATAGACATAATATAGGAATAATAAAGAAAAAAGGACAGATTATTGAATATGCTCTTATACCTTTGTATTTTGATACAAAATTAAGATTATATTTGACTAAATTGGTATTGATCTTTGTATATTGATACAAAATTAAGGTTAACTCTTCGTAAGGTATTGTACCCTAGGTAACACTTAAAATTGAAATGCAAAGTCTTGGCCTTTCATTAGCAACTGTCATAAACTGTTTAGGATAATTAAGAAATGCAAACTAATAGTCATTCAAGCATGTCATTTTTCTAGGTACTAGGACAGTCTATCACAGTTATTTTCTAAGTTAATCAGAAATCAAGTTGCTAAGAGACAAGCAACATTTGTTTATCCAAATATAAGGAGATAGATAGGTGGTCTTCAAAAACCTCAAGAGATCTGCAGAATATGGCATTCAAAGATGTTTTCTTTTTCTTTTTTTTTTTTTGTTTTTTTTCGAGACAGGGTTTCTCTGTGTATCCTTGGCTGTCCTGGACTCACTTTGTAGACCAGGCTGGCCTCGAACTCACAAAGATCCGCCTGCCTCTGCCTCCCAAGTGCTGGGATTAAAGGCGTGCGCCACCACCGCCCGGCTAAAGATGTTTTCTTAACTTAAGATTTTTTGATATTGAGATATGTCAGCTCCTGACAGCACCCCCTATTCTCCTCCAAGTAGAAGATGAGTATCGAAGAATCTCCAGTGTGAGATGGTTGAATTAGTGGCAAGCCTATCTCTTGGCAAGAAAAACCCCTTGCTTCAACTCTAGACAGAATGCTGTCCAAACAGGACAAAACTTGGAGGCAGGTAAGTCAACAGCCTAGCTCTGCCAAGACAGGGTAGGCAAATCCTTCATAATTCCTGCTCTACAATCAATGTCTGTCAGAGAAATGGGGCCAAACGGCTGAAGATTGATGCAGTAATGTATGGAGAGAAAATGGGAACTGTCCAGGCAGCCATTGGTATGTCAATTCTTAGTTTTGGAAGCTGCGGGCCCTGCACTTCCTGTATAACCAGATATATTTATCCCTCTCAGGTCTCTGAGGTGGTTGAAGAATAGATAGCTAGAGTCTCATAGTTAAATTTTGAGTTGTTTAGGAATCAAGAGGGTGTTCTGGATCTAAGAAGATGTTTTTAAAATTGTGATGCAAGTTAGTATGGAAGCTGAGTTGGATATAGAACTTTAAACTCATGGAGATGGTTAGATAGTAGAATGATAAAGTCAGGTACCAAATACATATGGACTGGACATTGGGAATGTATGCTAAGCCCTATAACTCTCATAATTGTGGCCTAATTATTTGTGATGTTTTGTATTGTATTTGTTGTTATAAGAGAAAGAGCCATTGGTTGGACTGAAAGGGGGAGCTGTTGAGGGGAAAAGATATACCTTAAACTTGAAAAAAAAAGGAAGGGGAGGGGGGGGTTGGGGGGAAGAGGGTGGGAGGGTGGGACGGGAGGGGGGAGTAGGAGGGGATTGGGATGGAGATGTAACTTGAAGAAATAAAAAATAAATAAATAAAAAATAATTGGTGTCAGGTCTGTTATTGATCCCAAGCAATTACTAATTTCAGGTATTACATCTTTCAGTCCTGGAATGTCAGTTTGATTGTTTGGGGGTTTTGGTTTTTTAAGGAAAGAAAAGGGACTTGACTTTATTTTCCATTTTTCTTGGGAAACAGTGCAACCTGGGGGATTTTAGACCCCCTCACCCCAAAAAAGAGCTTTAAGGTATTTGGAAGCTTCAACTCTTACCAGTCCATAACTAGTCACATGACTGCCACAGGGTAGTATTGAAAGGGACCCTCCTGTGTGTGTGTAGAGAAGGTGTGGGTGGGTGGGGAGAATGTGGGTGGGTGGGTGCTGTGGGTGTCACTCCTCAAGAGCCAGTGACCCTTTTTTGAGACACCATTGCCATGAGTTAGAACTTGCGAAGTAGGCCAGCCTGGCTGGCCATCAAGCCCTAGAGATCTGTCTGATTCCGTGTCCGGGGATTACCATCATGCCTCACCAAATCTGGCTTTCTTAACACGGGTTCTGAGGATCTAACTCAGGGTCTTGTGCTGGCAAAGTACTGAAATGAACAAGTCATCTTCCGGGCACCACCACTCCTTCTTCATGTTGGGGGTCAAACTCAGGGTCTTGCACATGCTCAGCGAGTACTCTACCACTGAATACCCAACCCTGATCCCTCCTTTAAAAAAAATTCTCTGTTTTTCTCACGGAAATCCACAGCCACTCCTCTTGGGGAAGAGTATAAGTTGGTGGTCTATTTGTTTAAACCTGTCTTGTGTTGACAATAGGCTTTTCAGAATAGCCATTCCCTGAATTGGCTTGAGGAAGAAGTCTTTCTTTCTTTCTTTTATAGCACAGCCTTTGTTTTAGTTAAAATTCACAATGCACAAGATAAATTAGAGTGCAGAATCTCAAAGGTCTCCACTTCTGACATTTGTGCTGATAATTAGTTTCTCCTTTTTGTTACATTCCATTGTCTCTGTTTCATTTGAGAATATATATATATACATATATACACACACATACATATATACATATATATATATATATAAATGTAAATACATCTTACCTATCCAGATTCCCATTTCGATATCCTGATGTATAATCTCAGGCTTGTCCTGAGCCTGTACCCAGAGCTAACCCGTCATAATCTCCATCCTGCCATCATGGATTTTATCCATGTTAATACATCACTGTATTAACAAACAAATCTTCCAGAAGATTAAAATTTAAATTTTTTTCAGGATAATTAATAATCACTTGACCTTCAAACATTAGTGCCATCACAGCTCCTGGGGTCACCACCTGTAGATGCCGTGAGATGCCTGAGCACTGTTTGGGAAGCCTGATGAATGCTAGCCTTTGCAGCTACAGAAAACTAGACTTGGGATGGGTCACGCATTGGAAAGGGCTCCACTCGGACACGGTGGAGCTATGAGTTTTACCTCCAGGTCTCTTACTTCTAGATGCTGTACTTTTTTCTAGATGTGTTCCAGGCTTTTGCCATGACTTAATTTTCCAGAAGAACTTGGCAATCCAAAGGGGAAAAAAATTGAACTAATAAACGAAATATTAGGCTTTGTGGGTTTTTCTAATCATATATATACAATTTTAAATATACATTTAATATATAAATATATTATATTTAATATATAATTTTTTCCTTAGCTGAAACTTTTCTGCTATGGCTTGCCCCAATCTATGAA
Organism: Lophiomys imhausi; assembly: GCA_907164525.1. Taxonomy (NCBI): domain Eukaryota; kingdom Metazoa; phylum Chordata; class Mammalia; order Rodentia; family Muridae; genus Lophiomys; species Lophiomys imhausi. Next base: position 9,592,921 of record CAJQZJ010001750.1, on the reverse strand, counting down.
ACAGTGACTATTCTTTGAATTAAACTCTAAGGGAGCCCATTCTATGATTTCTCTCAAACACCCCAGGACAGAAACCTGGCAGTCTACAGTACAGCTGAGGAAGGTATTTAACCACCCAGACTGCTGGATGCATAGGCCAATAAAACACCTGAGGCTTAAGAAAAAGTCCTGTTTGTTTCCATCAGTACTGAATGCTAATGATTCCTTCTTCCCAAATATCTCAAGTAAAAATGTATAATGAAACCAGGCATAGTGGCGCACACCTTTAATCCCAGCACTTGGGAGGCAGAAGCAGGCCAATATCTGTGAGTCTGAAGCCAGCCTGGTCTACATAGCTAGTTCCAGGGCAGCCAGGACTACTTAGAGAGACCCTATCTCAAAAAAACAATTAAATTATTATAACGAAACATAAACTACCCATGTTTACTGATTGATAGATTTGCTTCTAGCAAGAGGTCAGTTAACTTGTCCTATTATTATTATGTTATTATTATTATTTTGGTTTTTAAGTTTTACTTTTACTGCGTGTGTGTTCACACCCATGCATGAGCTTCAGCACGGATGTAGACATCAGAGGACGCCTTGGAGGAATCAGTGCTTACTTTCACTTTGTGAGTCCCAGAGATCCAACTCAGGCCACCAGTCTTTACCTGTTCAGGCATCCTGTCAGCCCTGTTTTGGTTGTTTGAGACAGGGCCTTTTGTAGCCCAGGCTGTCCTCTGACCTGAGCCAGCAGGTTGTTCTTCTGTGACAGGTTCCTGAGAGGGAGGAGACCAGGGGACGAGAAATAAAGAAGACAGGAAAGTTTGGGATCAGGAGATCATGCGCACGCTGATGGTTCATACCAGCAAGTTTATTAAGTAGTACAGCAGCTTGTATACAGTTTTCAGGGGAAATGGGACAGAGTCAGGAGAACGCTATCCTACAATGGGACAAGTTCAGAAGGAAACTGATCAAGCAATGTTGCGGAAGGGAACACAGACTACCTCGAGCGTCTCAGAGACAGTACACAGTACCCTGACACACATCTCCCTTTGGAGGGAGAGTTGGGTTAACAGGATCTGAACTTGAAGCTCCCCCAAGGCTCTGACCCCAGGCTGTTACTGAGGGAGCTTCAAGTCCTTGTCAAGCACGTTCCTGGTTTAAACAAGGAACTGCATTCCTTCTCCACACATCAGGCCTGAGGAAAGAAAGCCTTGGATCAATCTGGCTCCTACTAGTCCTCAAACCAAAGACGATGTTGAACTTCTGATACTCCTACTTCTACTTCCTAAGTGCTAGAGTATGAACACGCATCTCCATCCCAGAAATGATAGTTAGTTGGTTCGTTTGTTCTTTCTTTCTTCTTCTTTCCCTCCCTTCTCTCCCCACTTCCTCCCTCCCTGCCTGGATGCCTCACTTCCTGGATACCTCCCTCCCTCCCTCTCTTTCTTCTTCCACTCCTCATACTGACTATGTACACACTAGGCAAGTGCTCTGTCACTGGGCTGTATCCTCATACTTGCTAACCTCAAATCCATAGGGTTCGGACTAGGATAAATTCTACAAGAGTTCATTTCTATTTATTGCCTATTGCCTGCTGTAAAAGAATTTTGCCAAACTTATAGTCTCCGTAGTTCTGAGGTCATTTGATTCCCTTTCATGAACTCCAGTTCTCTGTTAAAATTATTTATTTTCATTCATTTGTTCATATTTTCTTTGAACATTTTAATTAATTATAGTTATTTAATTATACTAAAGAGCCCTTGTCTTATTATTCCAATAATGGCTGGGTCTGTTTATATTGTCTATTTATTTCCTTGATTATCAGCACCATTTTCCTACATGTTTGTAAACCTAGAGACTCTAATCTCTGTCATATAGTATAAGCATTTGTAGAATCAATTAAAAAAAACCATAGTCACCTGTATATAAAAGACTTTCAGGGACTGGCAAGATCACTCACTTGGTTTATAGCTGTCTTTGCAACATGAAGACCTGAGTTTGGATCTCCAGAACCTATATAAGAAGCCACATGTGATGGCATGTTCCTGTAATCACAGTGCTGGGGAAGAGGAGACCAGAGGACCCCTGAGGTTTTCTGGCAGCCAATGAAGCCAATCAGTGATTTCCAGGTTAAATGAGGGGTCCTGTCTCAAAACACAAGATGAAGACACTAGCCTCTGCTAATATGTTCACACACAAGCACACATATGAACTCTCTCTCTCTCTCTCTCTCTCATTCCCTTCCTTCTACTTCCCTCTGTTAGATAGACAGGATGAGGGATTGGTTTCATCAGGGAAAACTGAAGAAGAGCTGGGGCACAGTTTGGGGGGCATCTGGTTGACCTCCGGTGCATTTTTGTTTGTAGGCTGGTGCCTCTCTGGGCTTTTGACTAAGTACCCAATGGTTTCCCATCTCTCTGCAGAATATTCAGTTCTACTCTTTGGAGGATCTGAGCTTAATGATTAATCTTTCCCCCATCTCTCTCTTTTGACTGCAGCTTCAAACTGGCAGATGCTTTTGAGAACACCAGCTCTGTCTTTGCTTCAGACTCCACTTCATCCCATTCCTTGTCTAAGCATCTAAAGGTTTCATATCTGTATCTGGTTTTGGTTGTTGTTGCTGCTTTGTCTTGCTTTACTTCTTTTTGCTTTCTTTCTTCATTTGGAATATCGTCTCAGCCAGGCGTGGTGGCGCACGCCTGTAACTCCAGCACTCGGAAGGCAGAGGCAGGCAGATCTCTGTGAGTTCGAGGCCAGCTTGGTCTACAGAGTGAGTTCCCAGAAAAGAAGCCATGACTTCATACACACCACTAACTGAACGACATTCCCAACCCTCAAACTAATTTCTATAGAGACTATAGACTGAGGTATAATCTTGCTTAAAGAGAGATTTGAACAATTTAGTAGTCAACTGTCATTTCCTGGTATATATAAAATAGTTCACTGTTGAAATTTTAAAAAATGAGCCGGGCGGTGGTGGCGCACGCCTTTAATCCCAGCACTTGGGAGGCAGAGGCAGGCGGATCTCTGTGAGTTCAAGGCCAGCCTGGTCTACAAAGTGAGTCCAGGACAGCCACAGCTGTTATACAGAGAAACCCTGTCTCGAAAAACCAAAAAAAAAAAAAAGAAAAAAAAAAGAAATTTTAAAAAATGATCTGGAGACACTTTGTATGAATATAAATATGTCTTGAAGTAATGGTTTTTTAAAAGCTCACATTATGAATGATGCTGACTTACTTGATGAAATTAAAATGTTATATTTTCTGTGATAATAATTTATCACATATGACCCACATATAATGCTTAAATATAACATATATAATTGAATTCAGTCATCTTTGATAATTTGCTGACTTTCAGCCTGAAAACCACAGCTTTACCTACATTTTTCTAGTTTGTCATTACTAAGGTGCACTTGTCAAGGCAGGAATATGGAATCTATTTTAACTAATAATGTGTCAGCTTAATTTATAGCTTTTAAGTGCTTACACATTAGGGTGGGAACCTTCACTGTACTCTTGCCAAGGGTCCCCACAAGCACTCGGGACTAACCTGAGGGCAGCACCCAGCCACAAGTACATCCCAGAACCAAGTACCTGTCAAGAACTGCAGAGAAGGAAGCCTTGTTTGATGACAAAAGCCTGTTAGGACTAGGTGGCTGACATATATGCTACACCAAGAACAGGAGAACCAGCTATGGTGGCTAGGAATGATCATTCTAGAAAGGAGGTCATAGGTCCCTGGAGCTGCAACATAGTCCAAAGAGGTGCCCTCAGGGTCAGTGAAGGGCAGTTGTAGCTACAGGTCCCCCTCAGAGGGGGAGACACTTCCACTCCTCGGGCCAGAAAAGAGACAGACAGATGTCAAAGTAAAGAATCAGCTGCAGCACAAGGGGGTGCACGGCTTTAATCCCAGTACTTGGAATGCAGAGGCACACGGATCTCTGTGGGTTCAAGACCAGCCTGGTCTACATGGTGGAGTTCCAGGTCAGCCAAGGCTACATAATGGAGAGAGACCCCTGTCTCAAGAAATAAAAAATGAGCTGCAAGGAGAGAGCCTTGAGGTCTAATGACAAAGGGAGAAGACCAAGCAGGCTTCCCTTCAGAGGCCAGAGAGAGAAATAGATGCAACATGAACTGAAAAGGAGAGACTTTAGCAGCAGCAGACAGGAACACAGAGCGTGCTGGGCTGGCAGACAAGCCCCAGAGATCATGTGCAAGCAGGTGCTGACAAAGGACAAGAGTAGTGATGGGGACTGGCAAACCATCAGTGGGTAAAGTGCTTGTTCCACAGACCTGACAACTTGTTAAATCCTGGCAGCCTGTATAAATCCTGGGGAAGAGAGAAAGAACCAACTCCACAAAGTTGTCCTCTAAACTCTTCCTCTTCGAGTGAGGCATGTGTGCAACTGTTCTCACACATCATTCACACACACACACACACACACACACACACACACACACACACACACACATTTTAGTTTAGTTTAAAGAGAGAATAGTGTTGGGGCGGGGTCAGACACTTAGGCTGTAATTGAGGAGAGAGCAGGTCAGTAGACAAGAGGACCCTCATTCATTCTCTCTGAAGGAAAATGAAGACAGGACCGCTCCTACGTATGGTCGAGGGGAAGGTTGTTATGTGAGGGAGAGAACAGCCAGAGGGATCTGGAAGAGTTCAGACTGAACGTGACCAGCAGAATAGACCAGGACATGGTAGGAGGAAGGGGAGAAGAAGAAGAGAGAGGGAACTGGGAGAGAAGAACCAAGAGAGGAGCCAAGAGAGTGTGTGGTCAAAATGGCTGGGTTGTATAGGAATCAGAAGCTGTGTGGGAGGGAAGGGAAGCTCAGGGTCTGGAGAGACTTAGGTTAGGGAGCAGACTGGAAGTGCTGAGAAGAGTCGTGATTCTGTAACAGGTACTTGCAACACTGAGAGAGGTTGGCAGCCAGCCAGCATCCGCTTTGACATGTTTTTTGTTTTTTTGAGACAAGATGTCTCTGTGTAGCCCTGGCTGTCCTGGAACTCACTCTAGGCCTGGCCGGCCAGGTGGAACTCAGAGACTCTCCTCCTCTGCCTGGGATTAAAGGCTGCACCACCACACTCCACTTTGAAGTGTTAATAGACACCGCAGTCAGCCATTTGTTTCAGGTTCCTTTGGGACCCAACACTCTCTGTGCTAGGAGTAGCTTACCCACACCACGTCCACTGCCACAGCAGATTGTGACCTGGGTGGGCAAAGCCAGGGAATGAAGATTCCTGACTCCCCGAAAGAGCAGGGGATCTGACCAGCAGCTGCTGACGACCCAGGCAGGTGAGTTTTCCCTGAATTCTGGGGGAAGGAGTGACCAGCATCAAATCAAACAGCAATTTGACTCCCTTCTCTTCCTTTAACTGAAAGGAGGGCCTTGGATCAAATTTTTGAAAGTTTGAAAGAAGCCTGGGGACAAAGACCCAACGGACGGAAAGTGCACTGTGGTTCACTGCCTATTATCATCCTCTCTCAGGCTCTTGCCTCTGGGTATTCATCCTATCCCTTTTTCCTGAGCTGACCTGAAGGGAGGAGGGGATCCACACACACTGTAATTCTAGCCAGAGGATTTCTTTCCATTGTGTCTGACCTCCCAGAAGCAATTGACTCTCGAGTTCTTTTTCCTCCCAGGGTCAGACAGAAGGACCAAACTGGACGTTTCCCAATGGAAGCTGACTACTTTGCTGGAGGAAATGTTACATCAAGAGCAATGATAGTACAAGACCACAGGGATGGATGAGGCCAGCGGGAATCATTTTTTATTCGGACAGAATTGAATTCAGCCTCGGGAGATTCAACTGGCTCTGGTGCAGATGCCAGGTCATTTCTCAGAGACCAGCCTTGCGTAGCCTGTGGGACTGAGCAATTCATCCAGGCATGAGCAAATGAATTCAGGGTGTTGAGGGCCTCAGCTGTCTTTGGCCTTGGGCTGAGAGGCTAGGATGTGCTAGCTTGATTCCCAAGGAAGCACTGAGAAGTAACAATAGTAATAGCATATAGTGGTGTGCTTTTGGACTCTCATTTTAACTCTCCCAATAAGCAAGATAGGCTAAGCTTTGGCCAATGTGAGGGGCACAAATGATATTTTTCCCCTTTCTACTCCTTCTTCACCAGGTTCCAAATACATATCAGAGACTGAGACATCCTCAAGAAAAATAATAATAAGCCAGATATAGTGGCACACGCCTTTAATCCCAGCACTCGGGAGGCAGAGGCAGGCGGATCTCTGTGAGTTCGAGGCCAGCCTGTTCTGCAGAGTGAGTTCCAGGACAGCCAGAGCTACATAGTGAGACCCTGTCTTGAAAAGAAAAGAAGAAAATTAAATTAACTTTGCTCATAGCTGGGAGGTAAATATATTCAGATTTAGAAGAATGAGGCACTGCTAAAGTTTGGACTTTGAATGTCCCTCCGAGACCCCAGGCTGGAGGGCTAATCTTGGTTCTTGGTATACCTAGGAAGAAAGAACTTCAACTGAGGAATTGCCAACGTCAGATTGGCCCGCGGGCATGTCTGTGGGGCATTTTCTTGATTGCTAACCAGTGTGGGAGGGCCTAGTCCAGTGTAGGCAGCACTTTCCCTAGGCAGGTGGGCCTGAGCTGTACAAGACAGCCAGCAGAGGGCAGCAGAGACTGCTCAGTAGCTAAACCTAAGGCCTTGTACATCCTAGGCATAATTATTTCTCCAACCCCAGGTACTTGATATAGTAACAGAAAGTTAACACAGATGGATGTACAAATTGAAGAAAGCAGGTGACATCACCTAGTGCTGGTGAGGGTCCACATCCTCACCAATGCAGGGACTGTTATATACTGTTGGTGTGTGTGTGGGGGGAGGTGATTGTAAGTGCATTTGTTTTGGAGACAGTATAGTGATGTTATTAAACAATTCAGTTGCACACACATGCCCTGTGACACAGCAATTTCTCTGCCAGGAATTCATTCTGTAAATTTGCAAATATGCAGAGGTTCCTGAACAAGGGCATTCGTTTCAGCATTGCTTATAACAGTGAAATAGCAGGAACAAATGTCCATCCACGGGGGCCAATTGAGTAAAATAGGGGCAACATGTAGCAAAACGAAGGGGCTCTACATGTGCAGATATGGGGAGTTGCACAAGACAAACTGAAAGCAAATGACAGAAGAGCCTTGTGACACTCTCCCCTTTGTAGCTTTCTCATAAGACTTGTTCCTGTGCATCAGATTGAAATGGCAAACATCTGGAATGAAGCACGCACATGCATAAACCACAAGGTTTACGGCTACCCCTGGGGAACCTTCATGTTTTACACTTTTCTCTGTTGCTATGAATTTACCTTCATGAACATTTGTTACTTTTAAAACATAAAGAAACAAATTAAAGAAGGAATAAGGGAACAACGAGAAGGTAATTTATCAAAAAGGGAAGAAGGAATTTACTGAATTTATCACTAGAAGGCAAACTCATCAAAAGGGCTGAAGGGGCGAGTAGTAAGGAGTGGGGGAGAGGCTTGGCCTGCTAAGCTGGAACTCCTTGGGACTTAAATGGCTCTGCTGCAGGACTTTCAGTAACATGATGAAGAGCAGGGCGTGGTTTTCTTCCCCACTAAGAGCAGATGGCCCAGTTGTCGAAGCACAGGAAGGAGTGAATTACAGCCAGAGTCACTGACAAGGATCTGTGTACCCTGAGAGAGTGTCAGGTCAGCTGAAGCTGATTGTAGCTCAGCTGGTTCATTTCTGTCCCAGCTAATGGCAGGACGGAGTTCCAGTGTGATTACTGCCAAGTCTTGCCGCAGTGGAGGTGATGGCAGAGTCACAGGTATCCAGTGAGAGTGGGAGGAAGTAATCCCAACTCTGGGTCAGGGATGCACCAGAGAAAGACAAGTTTACAGAATACCAGGATGCTTGAGGGGAAGTTACTGGACACCAGGATATCTGCATCCTAAATTTTAAAATTAATGATAATGATATTTCATTCACTCATCTGAAACTGAGTTCTTCCTGAGTCCAAGACACAGTACGACACATAGGAAATAATACACCGAGCAAGATAAATATGGGTTTTATTAGGTTGAATTTAATAGAAATACAACTGTCAATATCCAACATGTGAAAGCCCACAGAAATGGCAATTCCTTATGGATCGACATAAATACATTCTGACAAGAGAGAAACAGAAAAAAAAATCTATTACCTAGTTAATGGCTTATTTATAATTGTGAGAAAGAACAATGAAGAAGCAATCAAACTGGATCCAGTTTTGTGTATGTGTTGGTAGTCAAGAATGGTTTCCCTTTAAGAGTTAATTCTGTAAATTTTGGATATTAGCCTTTGTTGGATATGGGGTTTGTGGTGGGGTTAAGTGATAGCATTTGATAGCATAGGGATCTTACAATAGCAAAAGCCTGGACTTTAAGGTAAAAGATTTATGTCCAATGTGACATGTCCTTGGGATCCACCAAGGACGGATGACATTTTTTGACCATGGGACTTTGGGCGGAGGCATGCAATGAGGTGCCCACCAGGATCCATGGTAACAGATCACGTGGTCTCCAGCCCTCTGTAAGAAAAACTTATGGAGGGACACATTGCCCAGGGGCATGACTTGGAATCGCGCGTGAAAGCTTCTGCTGAAAATCATGGTGCCAATTCATTACGACAGATGAAGAGATTTAAATCAAGATTCATGTGGACACAGGTTCCTCCTGACTCATCCGTCTTTCTCCTCATCTGGCAGAGAAACTGGCATCTCAGTCTTGCCAGGAGGCTTCACCATCTTGCACTGACCTGTTGCGGGTCTGGAGATGGATTCTCTCTGGTATTCTGGAGCGTCTAGACAGGGAGTTATCTCCCTCGGAGCCAAGGGGCATCAGATTGGATGGAGCACTGAAGCGAGACCCTTGCAGGCCTAAAGCATCTGAATGGTGAGCCTAAGAAACTTTTCATCTTGTAAATACTTGGACTGTAAGACTGCAGAGGCAATTCTTGCTTGATAAAAACTGTCTTAAGATCTGATGAACGAGATTCATAGACTTTAAAAGTGAAAGAATGCTGGGGACCAACCACTCATACGGATCCACACCCAGAGGAAAATATCCTTTTGAGAAACCTTAGGTTAGTGTTAAATGTTTGTATTATAGGTATTAGGGTGTTATAGATTAGATTTTAGAGTTAGGGTTTGTTCTGCCTGGTTCTCGAGACCCCAAATGCCACCCAGAAGCCAACTCCGATGTAAATACATGAGGGTTGTTTATTCAAGCTCAGAGCTTGGGCTCCCAACACTCACTGACACAGCAGTTTGAGTTGAGAGCCCCTAGACCCAAAAGTACAGAGTTTATATATATAGAGACTCAGACAAAGAAGCAGGTTCTTTACCATATGATTGGATGACATTTGGGTAGCTAGTCATGTCCATTTCTGATTGGCTCGTTGTTACTGACTAACGAGCTGAGGTCTGACCACCAGAAAGTTTGTTTAGACTTTTTGGGTGCTTTCTCAGAGTGAGCTGTCTGATGATGATGAGGGAACACCCCTGGAATGCAAGGTTGGGTACATTTTGTTGTTGTTCTGGAACTGGAGGTCAGCTCTGAGTCAAACTTAATGCAAAATGGAATCTTTTTTTCAAGATGGATTCAGTCAAACTCCACAGGTTCAGGCTTTAGAATTTAGGAACTTGGGCTGGAGAGATGGCTCAGCAGTTAAGAGCACTGGCTGCTTTTCCAGAGGTCATGAGTTCAATTCCCAGCAACCACATGGTGGCTCACAACCATCCATAATGAAATCTGGTGTCCTCTTCTGGCCTGCAGATATACCTGCAGACAGAACACTGTATACATAATAAATAAATCTTAAAAAAAAGAATTTAAGAACTTTATAGGCAATTGTTAGGTAATTGTTAAGTTTTAATAAATATATGTTTGATAAATAAAAATTTACTGCTACAGGGGTTGGTGAAGAACTTTCCCCAATCTGTAGGTTGCTGTTTTGTTCCATTAACAGTGTCCTTTGCCTTACAGAAGCTTTTCAGTTTCATGAGGTTCCATTTATTGATTGTTGGTCTCAGGTCCTGAGCTATTGGTGTTCTGTTTAGGAAGTTGTCACCTGTGCCAATGAGTTCAAGGCTTTCCCCCACTTTCTCTTCTATTAGATTTGGTATGTATGGTTTTATGTTTAGGTCTTTGATCCACTTGGACTTAAGTTTTGTGCAAGGTGATAAATATAGATCTATTTGGATTCTTCTACATCTTGACATCCAGTTAGACCACCACCATTTGTTGAAGATACTTTCCTTTTTCCATTATATCTTTTTGGCTTCTTTGTCAAAAATCAAGTGACCATAGGTGTGTGTGTTTATTTCTAGAAAACAAACTTTCTTCAGTTTGATTCCTTTGATCAACCAACCTGTCTCTATGCCACTACCATGCTGTTTTTTATTATTATTGCTCTGTAGTATAGCTTGAAATCAGGGATGGTGATACCTCCAGATGTTTTATTATTGTACAGGATTGATTTAGCTATTCTGGGTTTTTTGCTTTTCCATATGAAGTTGAGAATTGTTCTTTCAAGGTCTGTAAAGAATTATATTGGTATTTTGATAGGAATTGCAGTGAGTCTGTATATTGCTTTTGGTAGAATGGCCATTTTTATGTTAATCCTACCTATCCATGAGCTTGGGAGATCTTTCCATCTTCTGATCTCCTCTTCAATTTCTTTCTTCAGGGACTTGAAGTTCTTGTCATACAGGTAGGTCTTTCACTTGCTTAGTTAGGGTTACCTCCAGGTATTTTATATTATTTATGGCTATTATGAAGGGTATTGTTTCTCAAATTTTCTTTATCAGCCCATTTATCTGTTGTGTAAAGAAGGGCTACTGATTTGTTAGAATTAGTTTTGTATCCAGCCACCTTGCTGAAGGTGTTTATCAGTTGTAGGAGTTCTCCGGTGGAATTTTTGAGGTCACCTATGCATACTATTATATCATCTGCAAATAGGGATACTTTGACTTCTTCCTTTCCTATTTGTACTCCCTTGATCTCCTTTAGTTGTCTTATTTCTCTAGCTAGAACTTCAAGTACTACATTGAAGAGATATGGGAGTATGGGCATCCTTGCCTTGTCTATGATTAAGTTGGGCTTGGAGCAAGCCTTTAATCGCAGCACTCAGGATGCAGAGGCAAGTGGATCGCTGTAAGTTCAAGGCTAGCCTGGTCTACAAATTGAGTCAGGAACAGCCATGGATACACAAAGAAACCCTGTCTCAAAAAAAGAAAAAAGAAAAAATAAGAGTTAATTCTGGACCAGGCAATAGTGGCAAATGTCTTTAATTGCAGCTCTCAGAAGGCATGTGTAGTTCTGAGTTCGAGGCCAGTATGGTCTACAAAGCAAGTTCCAGGACAGCCAGAGCTGTTACACAGAAATCCTATCTCGAAAAACAAAAACAAAATAAAACAACACAAAAAGAAGTAATTCTGAGGAAATGTAGATGAGGAGATATTGATTTAGTGAAGAAGATAGATTATTTCAGAGCAACTCAGGTGCAAAAGTACTGGAAGAGTAAGAATCTGTCATGTTCCAGAGACTACATCAGGAAATGAAATGCAGAGGTACAGGAGAGGTAAAGAGGTCCCTGGAGAAGCAGGGGCCAGCTCAAACAGGGCCTTTTAGACCACATTAAGGATTTTGGATTTTATCCCAAGAGGTATCCAAGACCAGCAGCATACAACTTATATCCCAAAGCTGGCAAATTTCAGGGACCATGCTGAACTCAAACAATGTTTCATCCCCTTGAGTTTTTGCTTTTTGGTTTTGTTGGAGATTTTTTGTTGTTGTTGTTGTTGTACATGTATCTGGTATGTGTGTATACATATCTCAGCACCCCTGTGGACCTCAGAGGACAGCTTGAAGAAGTTCATTGTCTCCTCCCCCCACGAAAGTTTGACCTGGGTGCCATGTTTTGCTCAGGTGCTTTTCACGTACTGATCTACCTCAAAGGCCCCCAAATTGATGTTGTTAATGGCAGGGCTTCCACCCCACCCTATCCCCCCCCCCCCTTTTTTGTTTTTTTTTTTTTTTTTTTTTTTTTTTTGTTTGGATGGTTTTGGTTCTTCCAAGACAAGGTTTCTTCGTGTAACCTTGGCTGTCTTGGAACTCTGTAGACCAGGCTGGCCTCGAATTCAGAGATCCACCTGCCTCTGCCTCTCAAGTGCTGGGATTAAAGGGGTGGGCCACCACCACCCAGCCCATTTTTATTATTTTGAAACAAAGATCTCACACTTGAGTCTAGACTGGAACTCACTATATAGGGCAGGCTGGCCTTGAACTCACAGAGATCCACCTGCCTCTGCCTCTCAAGTGCTGGGATTAAAGTTGTGAACCACCACACCCGGCCTTTCAGTTTTTCAATGCAAGGTTTCTCTGTGTAACAGCCCTGATTGTCTTGGACTCACTTTGTAGCCCAGGTTGGTCTTGAACTCACAGAGATCTGCCTGTCTCTGGGATTAAAGGCATGTGCCACAATGCACGGCTTTAAATTGCCTTTGTTAATCTGAACAGACCTTTATAACTTTAAATTTTCGTCATATGCAGTATGTTGTAGCAAATATAACTTTGAATTTCTATCATCATACAAAAATCCATACCAATCTGAAATATTTGAGACTTCTTGTTGTTTTCTTAGTCTAAAAGGAGATATAATAATAAACAGAGTTCATTAGGACTAAGAAGTTTCACAACTGTTACTTTAGACCATGTGGTAATCGTAAAATGGTGAAGTTACATGACAGGCTGCAAGCTAGTTGACTAACATAGATGCTATTTCAAAACATTTTCCCCCAGTAATTCTATCTATCTATCTTTTTTTATAATTATTTTTTATTTCTTCAAGTTAGATCTCAATCGCAGTCCCCTCCCTACTCACCCCTCCAGTTCCACCCTTCCACCCTCTTCCCCCTCAACCCCCCATCCTCTACCTTTTTTTTTTTTTTTTTAGTTTAAGGTATATCTTTTCCCCCCAACAGCTCCCCCTTTCAGTCCAACAAATGGTTCTTTCTCTTATAACAATAAATACAATACAAAACAACAGAAATAAATAGGCCACAGTTATGAGAGTTATATGGCTTAGCATACATTCCCATGTCCAGTCCATATGTATTTGGCACCTGACTTTAGCATTCTACTATCTACCCATCTCCAAATGAGTTGCATCCAAGTTACATACACATAGAGTTAAATCCAAGTTACACAAATATGGATTTGAATCCAAGTTACATATGCACACACACAGATACACACACACACATGCCCTAAACACGAGTTGTGTGTATATATATTCTCAAATTCACAGAGATCTGCCCAGCATGTATATATTTTTAATTATAAGCCCTTTTCTTGTAAGTTTAAAGTCAAATATTGTTGCAGATTATATAGATTTTAAACCATACCCAATGCCCAATGAGTAACTTAAAAATTCTTAGCTAAAAGTTTAAAACATGCCAGGCGTGGTGGCACATGCCTTTAATCCCAGCACTCAGGAGGCAGAGGCAGGAGGATCTCTATGAGTTCAAGGCCAGCCTGGTCTACAAAGTGAGTTCAGGACAGCCAGGGATACAGAGAGAAACCCTGTCTTGAGAAATATGAGGAGGAGGAGAACTAGCAGCAGGAAGAGGGGCTCAGGCTTTGGAATCTGGCCACACAGTACTTATTTCCCATGAGGCCCGGGCTAATTTCTCAGCCTCACTGAGCCTGTCTTTGCTGTTGTAAAATAGAGGTTTAACTTCCCCATGGGGATATTTGATGAGAGAACAAGTAAAACTCTGAGTCTTGGCTGCCAATGGGAAGAGACTTCATAATTAGCCTCTGTCCCTTCTAGCGCTACCTAGACAGATGCAGACACACACACACTCCACACACAGCACAAGAATACCCCCATGGAGTCTCACCCTCTCCCTAAGGGCGGAAGTGCATAAACCAGTATCTTTTGCTGGTTTTGACACTTACATATACTCCCAGTTCCCAAACCCAGTCTCTTCTAGTATCAAAATCTGAATTTCTTCTGCCTTTGAGCCTCTCAGGCAAAGTTGGTTCTGTCTACCTTGGTCCTAGCCCCTAGAAGTCCCACCCTAAACCTCTTGCTGTCTTACCACCAGATTATTCCTTTCTCTTGCTGTTCTAGTTGCTAGAGCTTGCTCTAAGATCCTGGAGTTTAAGAAGTTGAGCTGAAGCCTGGTGATGATGGCACACATCTTTACTCCCAGCACTAGGGAGGCAGAGGCAGACGGATCTCTGAGTTTTGAGTTCTGTCGCGTCCCCCTCAACCAGCAAGGATGACGCAACTCGCAAAAGCTCTTCTCCAGCAGTTTATTCAGGTCCCTTGAAAACAGTCTTCCGAATAATGGGGCAGACCCAACCCACAGGCTAAGTACTATATGAACAGCCAGTCAAGTAAAGCCACGTGGTGCTATCTTAGAGGCCCACGTATGCGGAAGCAAGCCAGATCAGCGGTCCCAACCAAACATGGACCTGTTCACCACCGAGAGCGCTCACCATCGGGCTGGTGGAAGGCGGAAACCGGCGCCATCTTTAGGGCGCGGCACGTCGCAGCTCTCTACAGTTCCCCCTTTTTTATTTTTTCTAAAGTTGGTAGAAGTCCCTGGAAAGGCTTCGTAATCCCCATATCTGGGGATCTCACGGTGGGCCTGAGCCTGTAGGAGGGCGGTGCTCAAACTCTTACCCGTCTCTGGGTCAGCCTCCCCACTCGGGACTGCCCTGTCTTAGGTGGCCGAGACTTACCCGTCTACTCCGTCATTGACTTGCCAGACCCTAATATCTGTGGAACGAATACCTCAGTGGGCAGGGACTATGCTCAGTAAAGATTTAAGGCTTCATGGCAGCGAGCCATGCCTGAGGGGACTGGCCCGCCTCAATGGTGACAAGGGCCTGTATAATCATGGCTGCATTACACTTTTGTGTGGCTCTCATCTTGTAGATGCACCATAGGCAAACCAGAGAGGCTAGTATCATCAGTATCGCCAAAGAGCCTATGCCCGCCCACTCCTTAAGATGATCCATAGCCGTCTGTATCCAGGAAGTCAAACCAGTAGCCAGGCTCAAATCCACCCAAGTGGAGTTGATGTGGACGATTGTCGCTCTCAGCTCTCTCATCAAATTTTCAAATTCAGCCGACCAATCCTGTAAGAGGAACTTTGACAATTGTCTAGACAGATTAGCAGCCTTTGTAAAATTTTGATACTGCACGGAAGTAACACACAAACCTTGCATTTTCCACTCACACCCCAATTGTGCTAGTTGCCAAAGAGAATCAATCTGTTCTTGTATTAAATCTATGCGTTGATTAACTATCATAAGGCCTCCTTTGAGATGAGAATTCATAGAGGTCTGGGTATCCAATGCCTGTGCTACAGTGGCTGAGATGTTATTCAGGGCATTGGCAGTCTGTATAGAATTAGACAAGGCAATAGCTGAGGCAGTAACAATAGCTGCAGTGATGCCAAAATCTCTTTTAAACCTGAATAGCATCATGGTATTAGGAGCCTCTACAGGAACTGGTACATATCTAGGCATTCTAGTCACCACAGCCACAGGAAAGGCTGTGGCATTCCAGCATAGGGCATAACCCTGGCCGCCTGGGGTGTTGTACACTTCCTGTACTTTCTGTACTCCTTCCCCTGGGGCACTGTCTTTTAAAGTGTCCCATCTTGCCACACTTAAAACAAACTCCTGAACTTCCTCCACCTTTTCTGGTCAACTGTACTACTGCGGCAGCAAGACCAGCATTAGTTAACGGCCCTCCAAGTTCTCTACACACTTTCATCCAGGCTTCTAGCCCTTTGTTCTTGTAAGGGGTGATAGCGGCTCTACACTCTTTAGTACAATGCTCATAAACTAACTGTTTTATTAGTGGCAAGGCAGCATCCGGGTCACCAAAAATCTTCCCTGCTGCTTCCACCATTCGTGCCACAAAGTCTGAAAAGGGCTCCATGGGGCCCTGTAAAATCTTAGTTAAGTTCCCACTCACCTCCCCTTTATTAGGAAGAGATCTCCAAGCCTTGATAGCTATCTTGTTTATTTGCTCATAAACCTGAATAGGATATCCTATCTGCTGGTTGGCAAATCTCCCCTGCCCAAGCAGCATATCTCTATCCCAGGCTGGATTTCCATCTCTCTGATTAATGGCTGCTTGCTCAGTGGCATACTCAATCAAGAAAGCTTTCCAGTCTAAGTATTGCCCTGGACTTAAGCAGGCGCGGGCCAGGCCACTCCAATCACTCGGAGTCATACAATGTCTGCTTAATGCTTCCACTTGAGCCATTGTAAAAGAAGCGGTAATACCATAGGTACGAACCGACTCTGCAAGGGATTTAACTCCCTTAAAATCAAGCGGTTCCTCGTACCTGTTCCCTTGTGGGTCTTGGTATACCGGATAGGCAAACTGTAATTCTGTTCTTACTTGTGTCCACATCCCCGGGCAGAAAGATCTCCCTACTTTCAGGGACTGAACAGGCTGATCTATCTGAACGGCTTCTGGATATGGAGGGGGAGTTGAAGGCGCCGCGGCAACGGCTTTACTTACACCGACCGCCGCCAACGTGGCTGAAGGCACTGCGGCAATGGTTTCACTTACACCGACTGCCGCCAACGTGTCTTTCTCTTTTACCCTTTTCTTTTCCCTTTTTCTAATAGCAGTCCTCTCCAACTGTTCTATTAGAGCGTGTAGCTCCTCTTCAGAATCCGTGCCCTCTGAGTCTTCAAAATCTCTAAAATCTCTAAGATCGGGATAGAGAGGAACCTTCTTTTTGCTTCCCTTTTCACTGTCTGCCTGCTCAAATCTTTCGCCTTTGTTACTTTCCTTTTCACTGTCTACCTGCTCAGATCTTTCCCCTTGCAGCAGTTCCAAGGCTGATTCTCCCTCCTTGATTGCGTTACAGCATCTCTGATCTTCTAAACAACTCCTCACCATCTTCCAAATCGGTCTTACTCCATGCTTCAGAGTACCTTGCTCCCAAGCAAAATCCAAATCCCTGCCTAATTTGTCCCAGCAGGATACCGTAAGATTCCCGGACACTGCAAACCACAGAGCCACAGAATCGCATTCATTCAAAAAATCTCTCTAGGGTAGACTTCTTAATTTTCAAATTCCTAGCTAAAAGTAGCTCCTGAAGAGCCAGAAAAATTGGATGTGACTCAGACAATCCCATGATTAAAAATTTACTTTTGGTTCGCAGCTTCCCCGCAAAACTTTACCTTTTGTTCGCAACTTCCCGCGAAACTTTACCGTTTGTTCACTATCTCCGCGAAACTTTACCTTTTGTTCGCTATTTTCCGCAAAACTTTACCGTTTGTTCACTATCTCTGCAAAACTTCACCTTTTGTTTGCTATCTCCGCGAAACTTTATTGTCCCAATTTATCCCAGGAACTTACCAGTGCACTGCCCCTGACTGCAGGAGTTCTGAGTCTTTTCTGGTTCCCCGTACGGGCCACCACTTGTCGCGTCCCCCTCGACCAGCAAGGACGACGCAACTTGCAAAAGCTCTTCTCCAGCAGTTTATTCAGGTCCCTTAAAAACAGTCTTCCGAATAATGGGGCAGACCCAACCCACAGGCTAAATACTATATGAACAGCCAGTCAAGTAAAGCCACGTGGTGCTATCTTAGAGGCCCACGTATGCGGAAGCAAGCCAGATCAGCAGTCCCAACCAAACATGGACCTGTTCACCACCGAGAGCGCTCACCATCGGGCTGGTGGAAGGCGGAAACCGGCGCCATCTTTAGGGCGCGGCATGTCGCAGCTCTCTACAGAGTTCAAGGCCAGCCTGGTCTACAAATCGAGTTCCAGGACAGCCAGGCTACACAGAGAAATCCTGTCTTGAAACAACACAAAACAAAAGAAGTAGTTGAAGGTGAGTGAATCCCGTCACTCACATATCCCAGACCTTCCTAGTCAATCCCAGAATATGACATAAAGCATGGACTGAAATGCAGGCCAGGCAAGGACTCACACATGGCAGCCGAGTGCTGCCAGGGCCCCAGGGCATGGAAGTGACATCTGGAGGCAAGAGGAGGTCAAAGACCTGGAAGTTGTACCGAGCTGTCTTAGACTTCCACTCTGGTTTCCTGAAGCTCGGCTTCTTGGGCTTCTCAAGGCATCCCTGATGCCTCTGCTGTTGTCAATCCCAGCTGCTTCTCTCCACCAGATGGCTGACCCCCTTCCAGCGCCCTGCCTATCCCACAGGTGCTGGCCTAGCCCCACAGCCATGCTTTGGAGTCCATAACTACTTATCAGCCTTGGTAAACTGGATTCCCCGGCACCAGCTGCAAGAGGCTTCACTCGTACTGGCTGGGGAAGGGCTGGGCATGGCATCCCAGAAGGGGCAGGTAACGTGTAAGGCCAGGTTCCCAGGGGCTC
The DNA here is from genome assembly GCA_907164525.1 of Lophiomys imhausi. Classification (NCBI taxonomy): domain Eukaryota; kingdom Metazoa; phylum Chordata; class Mammalia; order Rodentia; family Muridae; genus Lophiomys; species Lophiomys imhausi. The sequence goes on along the minus strand of CAJQZJ010001750.1, from coordinate 9,574,516 downwards.
CCGGTTCTACTTTCATAGGCTTTAAAGTGTTCCTGCACACTGCCAATTCTGGAAAGCAGGGAGATGCTGGTAGGTCATCATCCTAGGTCTCCTGCCTGTAAACCTTTTATCTTGGCTGCTGAAGCATTCAAAAAACCTGGGTTCTGGAACCAATCAAGCCTTAGTTCTAGTCTCAGCTCTACCACATAGGCACAGTGTCACGAGCACACAGAACTCCCCTGTGATCTCAGAGAGAAGGCTAAAAGGATCATACGAGAGGCAGAGTTGGTAAGGTTTTAGTATTTACTCCAATTAAGCATAAACTACAATAAATGCAAATGAACACAGCAATCTCAGTTCCAGTAAGTCCTAAACTTAATCCTAGCATAGCCACATACTGAACTTGATCCTTAGGCTTAGGGTCTGCAGGTAAGGGCTCGGGCGTGTTTGCCTTCTTTGTAGTGATAATGAGAGCTTGACCACAAAGCAGGCTTGACTGAGTTATCTTGGGTCTGGTCTCTCTTGGGTCTCAGTCTCTGGTGGCGGTGATGCGGTCATTGCTGAGGTGTTGAGGGCTTTCTCTCTGACATTTGGGAACTGTCAGTCGAAGTGGTGACCAGCGGCCATTCACAGCAAACTGTAGGAGCCATGATGTGCACCTTTCTGTTTCAAGCTACCTGAATTTATATGTCTACCACCAGGGTTACACCCTGGGTCTTACGGCCTCCTTTGCACTGCAGCCGAGCTCTGATAAGCAGCTGTCAGCTATGCTAAATTGCCTTCTGCTTATCTTGAAAACATTACATCACTTCAACTTATACTTCAAACTTAAACTATTAACTTAACCACCATTTTAGGTGGCTGTTTTACAGGCTCCTTACACACAGTGTTTTCAGACCCATATTCTCATTGATAAAACAGATTCAATAACAGCATCTGATGAGCACCCATTGTGCACCACGGCTGTTTACTGCCATTTTCCATATTCTGTAAATAAACCAGAAAAAAAAATCACCATTACCCCCCTCCCTTTTTGGTGACGAATATAGGTGGGATTTTTAGTCAGTCACAGTCCATCTTGGGCATTCCATTCTCTTTACCAGTGATTGGTTTAAGCATGGAAATGTAACTTCATTCTGGCCAGGTAGATATAAGAAATGATCTGGAGTTTTCCAAGAGAGCTTTCTATTCTCTATTTGCTCTTGGATATTATGGGCCATTATGCCACCTGGAGCAACTGCAGCTATTTTGCAACTCTGAAGGCAGTAGCCAATAAATTGAAGGCTGAAAGAATGCTGGCCCTCTAGGTCTTCATTAAGTAACCCAATTAACCAACACTGAAACTAAATCATCTCTGGACCTCTGAGAGAGAGAGAGAGAGAGAGAGAGAGAGAGAGAGAGATGGGAGAGAATGAATTGAAAGAATAAGTATACCACAGGGCATGTGAGGGTCAGAGGACAATTTTCCAAAGTTGGTTCTCTCTTTCCACTATGTAGGTCCTGGGTGAAATGGGTTATCAGCCTCGGTGGCAGTCACAGGCAGAGGGCATCACTGTGATTTCAGACACAAGAATATCCAACTAAGAATTATCAGCTTGCCTGAGATTCACGCATGTGAGGGCACAGTGGGAACTACCACTCAGTACTGAACATGAAATGGACTAATACAACTTTCACCTGTGTGTTCCCTAAAGTTAATATTCCTATATACCCAAAGCATCTTACAGGCAGGTAGCTAAAACATGTGTACAGACAAACTCCAGCTGGCCCTGTGTAGTATAGGCCCTACAATCCCAGCTACTGGAGAGGCTGAGGCAGGAGGTTCCAGTGCAAGTCTTGTTTAAGCTACAAAGTTCAAGGTCAGCCTAGGCAACTCAGCGAGACCTTGTCTCAATAAAGGCAACTAGAGGTAAGGCTCAGGTGAACTGTGCTTGCCTATCGTACGTGATGCTATGAGTTCAGGCTCCAGGACTGCAAAACGTAAATTCTCTCTCCTCACTATCTTCCCTCCAGGAAGAATCATCACTTTCCAAAAGGACTCCAGTGGACTCAGGCAAAGATGGGCTGGGGACATGACACTAGCTACCCTGACATTTTTCCCAAGAGCATCTCCCCAGTGCACCCATAACCCCATTTAGACACTGCTGAGCCACTGAGCATTACCAGAGCTGGCTGTCCCCCAGCCTCCACTCAGGTGTTGACATCGGATTAAGTGGCATTTTAGCAGGTGTCTGTCATCTCTGCAAGTGTAAAAGAGAAATGGCAAGAAATCCCTCAGGGGACCCAGGTGAGCACAGGCAGAAATCAGACACTCTGCAGGGTCAACTTGTAAATTTTAAAGGGTGCTTTAGATGTGCATACTTTTTGAAACAGCACCCTTACTTCTTAGGAAAGGAAATATGCAGAGATGATTTACTGTGAGCTTTATACACACACACACACACACACACACACACACACACACACACACACGACAGGAGGAGGAGATGACCCAGATATTCCTCATGGACAGGAGGAAGTGGAGAAAATATATTTTAAATATTTAAAAATATTTTATGTGTGTTTTACTTTCGTATATACCTGTGCGTGATACACACACACACGTGCACAGGTATATATGAAAGTTGTGTTAGTTGTTGTTGTTGTGTGTGTGTGTGTGTGTGTGTGTCTGTGTACCATGTGCATTCTGGTACTTCAAGAGTCCAGAAGAGGGCGCTAAACCCTCTGAAAGTGGATCTTAACAATAGCAATAAAGTAGGCTATATTGTTTAACAAGAGGCTTTTATTATTTTTGTATTATATTAATTATACATTCTAATTTATTTTACTATCCTTAATATTTTATGCCTCCCTTCCACCCTTTGTTCCTCCCAACACTATGCAGGAGACAAAGAAGATTAAAGGTGAAAGGGGGTCTAGTTCTCTTTAGGCTACTTCCTGCTGATTAGGGTCGTTGGGTTCTTTGGGGTTAATACCAGTCTCAGTAGAAGTCCAGCAAACCAGGAGACAGCAGCAGGAAGAACAAGCAGCAGTTTGGGGGAGCACCAGCAGTGGGGAGAGCAGAAACCTCTTTCTTCTTTGTAGCCCTTTCTCCTCTTTGTAGAGCCCCCTCTCTTCTACCTCTTTGTAGAGCCCTTTTCTCCTTGGGGCTCTGGCTTTTTGTCCCTTTCTCAAGTCCTCTGAGTTAAACTTAGTTAGCTGGCTAAGCCACACCCCTGCTAGCTCATGAGATAGTTAATACTTTATACCTGTGTCTTAAGCAGCCTCACACTTGGGATTAAACATTCTCATAATTGGTTATTTTAATAAACTCATACCACATTTCCCCCTTTTAGTTCAAAAAATGGTGTGTATATATATGTGTGTGTGCTACATATAATAAATTTATCAGATCTATCAAGAATTATATTTGCAATGTGCAGTCCATTTGTATTTAGCAACCTTTGAGAAAGCATTCATTATCTATATCTAGCTTAGAGTTCTGTACCTACCTATATCATTTTCTATTTTAAAGAGAACTACGTCCCTTCTCCCTCTAACCTTCTTTGTCTCCCACTTAGTGTTGGGGAGTTGGGAAGAACAAGGGGTGGAAGAGAAACAGCAGAATTAAGTACAATAAAATAATTAGAGTGAGTAATATAAAAAATAATAAAAGTCACTTTGCTACAAAAAAATGCTTGGTGAGGGATGTTATACTGATTTGCAGGAACAGATTCATTTGGAAGATATTGCAATAGAACAATGTCAGTTTACAGCTCTAAGAGCCTGGTATATGGTTGCAGAGGCTGGGGGGAAAAAGAAAGAACTACTTCATATACTAAAATAATACAAGGTCCTGAGGAAACTTTCTCAGACCTTTTAGGGAAGTTGTCTTTAGCTGTGGAGAGAGCTGTAGGTAACCCTGATATCAGAGAAGAGTTGATAAATACCTTGGTATTTGAAAGTGCAAATCCTGAATGTCAAAGAGCAATTAGACCATAGAAAGTTTGTGGAGCCCCAGTAGGTGAGTGAGACAACTTAATAGTTGAGAGACAAGTCAACAATAGTACGAGAAACAACTGAATTGGTTCCCAGTAGCATCAGGCTATTACCATAGGACAAGCCATTGCTAGGGATCTTTTTTTGTTTGTTTATTTGTTTTGTTTTTTGAGACAGGGTTTCTCTGTATATCTCTGGCTGTCCTGGACTCACTTTGTAGACCAGGCTGGCCTTGAACTCACAGAGATCGGCCTGCCTCTGCCTCCCGAGTGCTGGGATTAAAGGCGTGCGCCACCACCGCCCGGCGCTAGGGATCTTAATAGGTGCTTTAAGTGTAGTGAACTTGGTCATTTCCAAAGAGATTGTATGGCTAAAACCTCCAGAGTGTGAACTGACTTCAGAGCTCAAAATGACAGAGTCTTCATAAAAAGGGAACGAAGGGTTTATGGTAACAATAGAATGTCAAGGCCTCCAGAATTTTGTACTCGCTGTGGTAAAGGTAAACACTGGTCCCTAGATTATAGAACCAAAAAGGATGTCAGAGGTAACCTCTTGCAGGGAAACAAAGGGAGGGGCCTGTTGGTTCAAGACCCCACAGTAAAAAAAAAACCAAAAAAACAAAAAACTGTCTTCCTGTAGCCAGCCAGAAGGTAACAAACAGGCAGGAAGAACAAAATTAACTGTGGTCAATCTTTTGCATGCTACTGAAGGCAATGCAGCTCTAGATCTGGCCACAGATGGGTCCATTACATTATCCAAAACAGATGAATGTTATATGTTAACCACTGGTGTTTATGGTCCTTTACCATCAGGGACAGTAGGATTAATCTTTGGAAAAAGTGGATTAACTTGTCAAGGATTTTTTTTGTGTATCCAGGTGTTATAGATAGAGATTGCAAGGAAGAAATTAAAATTATGGTATTTATATGGAAAGAAATGACGAGTAATTGCTCAGCTGCTGCTATTTCCTTACACTAAGGGCAAGACTGCTCCAATAGAAAGAACAGGAGCATTTGGGAGTACTGGAAAAGGTGTATTTTGGCAAACAATGGTGAATGATCAGAGACCAAAATTAAAAGTACAAATGAATGATACTGAAATAGAAGGATTGGTGGACACAGAAGCTGATGTCATTATTCTATCTCAAAATTCTTGGAACCTAAAATGGCCACTTCAAAAAAGTTCTTACAGGCCTGGAGAGATGGCTCAGAGGTTAAGAGCATTGGCTGTTCTTCCAAAGGTTCTGAGTTCAATTCCCAGCAACCACATGGTGGCCAACAACCACCTATAATGGGATCTGGTGTCCTCTTCTGGCCTGCAGGCATACATGCAGACAGAACACTGTATATACATAATAAATAAATAAATCTTATAAAAAATTTTTTAAAAATTTTAGTTCCTACACATTTTATGGGAATTGGTAAAGTATCACATGTTAAGCAAAGTGTACAGTGGATTAAATGTGTTGGACTGGAAGGGCAAACAGCAAAATTGAGACCATATGTGGCTGACATACCCATAAATTTATAGGGAAGAGATCTTTTACAACAATGGGGTACTCAAATGAATATTCCTGCAATTCCAGAAACAACAAATTATGAAAGAATGTATGTACATGTGGAAGGTATTGATATGGACACTCAAAAACAATTACAATCTATGTCCAATGTCCAAATACAGGACACCACAGGAATTGAGTTTCCAAATTTATACTAGGGGCCACTGCTGAAATTCCAACAGCCCTACCTTTGAAATGGTTATCAAATGCCCCTGTGTGGCAAGAGCAGTGGCCCATCACAAAGGAAAAATTACAGGCATTAGAAAAATTGGTACAAGAGCAGCTGGAGGCTGGTCATATAGAAGAGTCTACCAGCCCATGGAATTCTCCTGTGTTGATTGTGAAAAAGAAATCAAGGAAATGGAGAATGATAACAGATTTAAGAGCTGTGAATAGAGTAATTCAACCCATGGGTCCTTTAGAGCCTGATATTCCTTTTCCTTCTTTACTCCCAAAGTAATGGCCTATAATAGTAATTGATTTAAAAGATTGCTTCTTTACAATTCCATTGGATAAGAATGATAGGGAAAGATTTGCTTTCTCTGTACCTACTTTTAATAACAGTAGACCAATCAAGAGGTATCATTGAAATGTGCTTCCACAGGAAATGTTGAATAGTCCAACTCTATGTCAATATTTTGTACATCAACCATTAGAAATAATTTGTAGGCAATTTCCTCAATCTATTATTTATCATTATATGGATGATATTTTATTGGCTGATTCTGATGCAGGTACTTTAGAGAACTTATTTAAGGAAATGCAGAAAACTCTGCCACTTTGGGGGTTAAAAATTGCTCCTGAAAAAAATACAACAAGGAGCCGGGCGGTGGTGGCGCACGCCTTTAATCCCAGCACTTGGGAGGCAGAGGCAGGCGGATCTTTGTGAGTTCGAGGCCAGCCTGGTCTACAAAGTGAGTCCAGGACAGCCAAGGATACACAGAGAAACCCTGTCTCGAAAAACCAAAAAAAAAAAAAAATACAACAAGGAGATTCAACTAGTTATTTGGGTTATAAAATAAGTCAACAGAGAATAAGACCACAAAAGGTACAGATCCATAGAGACCAATTGCAAACTCTTAATAATTTTCAAAAATTAATGGGTGATATTAACTGGTTGAGACCTACACTTGGATTAAGTACTTATAAGTTAAGTAATTTGTTTCAAACATTACAAGGGGATTCATATCTAAATAGTCCAAGATGTCTAACTGCTGAAGCAGAAAGAGAACTAATTCTAGTAGAACAAAGATTTCAGGATGCATATGTAGATCAAATTGATCCTAAACTTGATTATATTTTGGTCATTTTACCATCAACTCATTCTCCTACAGGATTTATTATGCAATGGGAATGGATTTCCTTACCAAATAAACAAAGTAAAAAATTAAAGGCATACATAAAAAGATATATGAATTAACTGTAAAAGGTAGGATAAGACTATATCAGTTATCAGGAATGGACTGGGCTGAAATAGTAGTGGCTCTTACTAAATGCTGAGATTATGTCATTGTAGATAATCAATGAAGATTGGCAAAGAGCTTGGAGTAACTATTTTGGAGAAATTAATAACAAATTTTCAAAAAGCAAACATATACAATTTATAAAAAGAGCTAATTGGATTCTTCCACATATTGTAAAGGGACACCAATTCCTGATGCACCAACCTTCTATACTGATGCAAACAAAATGGGAATGGCAGGTTATAAAACAGACAAAAATCAGCAAGGTAATTAAAAGTCCATATACCTCAGTTCAAAAAGCAGAATTTGTATACAATCCTTATGGTGTTATTAGACTTTTCTGAGCCTCTTAACATAAATACTGATTCTCTATATGCAGAATTGTGCATATAGAAACTGCTGAATTTATTCCTGATAACTCAGAACTAACTTATTATTCAGTTGCAACAGGTCATCTAAAGTAGAAACAATCCATTATATGTTACTCATATTCGGTCTCATACAGGTTTGCCAGGTCCATTGGCACAAGGAAATGAGGAGATTGACCAACTACTAATAGGAAATGTGTTAGAAACCTCAAATTTTCATGAGAAACATCATGTTAACAGCTCAGGTTTAAAGAGAAAATTCTCTATCACTTGGCAACAAGCCAAAGAAATAATTTTAAAATGTCCTACATGTTTTTTTTAATAATCAAACTCCATTACGTGCTGATAGTAACCCTAGAGGTACTAAAAAAATGAAATTTGGCAAATGGATATGTTTCATTTTGCAGAATTTGAAAAACAAAGATACGTACTGTAAGACTGTAAAAATTAATGAATATAAGGCCTTCTCCTCTTTCATGAGACACTGACCTCACTTCTTCAGGAGACATTCCACAGAACTTAGTCCTTGAAAATATCTGAACTTGCATAGCTGGCTGGTTTGCTTTCACTCCCCTCTGATCCCTCATTTTCACTCCCCACTTGCATCACCATGTAACTTAACATACTCTTTGTTCCTTAATCTCCACCTGCAGCTGTCGCCTGGTGGGCTAAAAAAAGCTACTCCTTTGTGCCCCCACCTTTTTTGTAGCTGCTTGTGTGCTTAAAAGGGCCTGAAAACCGTTTTGCAGCGTTCACTCCTCTAAGGAGGTAGTAGAACCCCAGCAAACCTCTTGTATACTACAGCGAATCTGGGACTTTGGTGGTCTCTGGGCGTCAGGATTTCGGGGAGCCCCCTCGCGGGTTCAACAGTACATCATACATAGTCAGGGTTTCAATGGGTAACTGCTTTAAGTTCTGAAAAGGCTGATTGTGTTATTACACATTTACTAGAAATAATGGCATTTATGGGTATACCTGCACAAATTAAGACTGATAATGCTCCTGTATATGTATCTAATAAAATGAAACAATTCTTTGCCTACTATAATATAAAGCACATTACTAGTATACTACAATCCTACAGCCAAGCAACTGTAGAAAGCTAATCGTACCTTAAGAGATGCTTATTAAACAAAAAGTGGAATTAAAGAATCCCAGGGATATTTTGACTTTAGAATGGAAACCTGCACTAGTTTTAAGATGCGGACGTGGATATGTATATGTATCTACAGGAAATGAGAAATGTGGTTACCAACAAAACTTATAAAGATTAGATCTGCCCAGGGAGAGCCTCTTAATAGCTGAGACATAAATGTCTTTGTATGGTAAGAACTGTCCAGTGTTCATAATATTCCATTCTTTCATTTAGCATGGATGGAGTTTATGCTTCAAATGGACTTACAAAATTAATCTATGCCTTTCTCCTCCTTAAACTTAGAGAAAAACATTATTTTCAGATCCAAAGTTTGAATGACAATATCAAGACAAATAGGCCAAATGAATCAGCCTAACACACTGCTTCAATTACTAATTTTTCAAAAAAGAAGACAGCACTTGGGAGGCAGAGGCAGGCAGATCTTTGTGAGTTCGAGGCCAGCCTGGTCTACAAAGCGAGTCCAGGACAGCCAGAGATATTCAGAGAAAACCTGTCTCGAAAAACCAAAAAAAACCAAAAAAACAAAAAAACAAAAAAAAAAAAAGAAGAAGAGCATACAAATCAACTTTAAAAAGGGCTAGCCCAAAATGATCGATCATACAGAGATTGGACAACAAAAAGCTATAGCTGGCTATCCCGGGAACTGGCCAATACCTAACATTTTTAAAGGGTGCCCAAAAAATATTTTCAACTTCATTCCCAGGAGGTGGAATGAAAATTTTTTGTTGTCATATCTTAGGTATTGTGACTGTCTATTGTTTGTGATGTTTGTGATGAATGGATATAATGAATGGAACTGTAAGAATTGGAGTGAAAGATTATTTTGTTTATATTGTTAGAAATGTAAGATTATGGGGCTGGAGAGATGGCTCAGCGGTTAAGAGCACTGCCTAGTGCTCTTCCAAAGGTCCTGAGTTCAATTCCCAGCAACCACATGGTGGCTCACAACCATCCACAATGTGATCTGGTGCCCTCTTCTGGAATGCAGGTGTACATGCAGATAGAGCACACATATGCATAAAATAAATAAATCTTTAAAAAAAAAAGAAATTTAAGATTCTGTTTATTGATGCAAGTTTAAAAAATGTTTTGTATGTAATAGAAATTATGTTTACTGATAAGAATTTAAAATCATTTTGTATGCTTTAATGTCTTTTGTCAAAAGATGTAAATACAACTATGTATTGTGAGAAGTTTAAGGTTATTTTAACTCTTGCTTTAATGTATACTGATAAAAATTTAAAGTTAGTTTATGTATTGTACATAGACAATTTATTACATTGTATATGTAGTTATAATTGTATATTTATTTTTTATTTTACTAGAAGGGGGATATGTAAGGAATTCGATTAAATTAGATTTAGAAAATATATAGGGGTTTCTGATACAGTCTCTCAATTCGGGGCATGAAGATCAACTTGGCTGTGAGCAATTTAGCTTATCAGCTTGTGGAAAAACAAGGATGAAATCAGGTGAAAACAGGAAACAAACAGGAGACTTAATGGACTGAAAAACAGGTTGAAGTCAGGAAAAACAGGAAAGACTTAATGGACTGAAAAAACAAAGTTGAAGTCAGGAAAACAGGAAAGACTTAATGGACTTAAGAAACAAAGTATTTGGCCTGGCATTGTTCTCAGCTGCTAAGTGGGCGGAACCCAAATTAAGCTAAAACAGAGTTCCTCCTATTTAAGGACAGTGCATGGAGCCCCGTCAGGAAGAGCCCCGAGAGTCCTGCTGAAAAAAGTGCTGGCCATCATTTGATGGCCAGATCTCCCTGAGGCAGAAAGAAGCTGGTGAGCAAAGAAAGCCTGAGCAAGACACCAAAAGGCCAAGGACTAAACCCTGTGGCTCAGCTTTTGCCTAGAGGGGTTTGATCTGTCCGAACTATAGGCCTAAAGGAAACTGTGCCTGGCTTTAAGGACTCTGAGGCAGAGTGGCAGAGTTGCTGATGCAAAGGAGCTGGGGTCTCCCAGAGAGAAGAAAGCCTCAAGCCTTATTTAAGGTGAGACTGTGATGGCCAACTTACCCTGACAAATCTGCATCTGAGATATTCCAGAAAAAGGACTGCTAAGTGTGTCAAGGGTCTACTACAGAGACTGTGTTCCTGATGACTGAGGACCTGCCCCAGAGACTGTATCCTTCTAAAAGGTTAGGATTAGTTGTTAGATAATGGTTGTTATAGGTATTAAGGTATTAATATGTTTAGCTGTTAAGTAACTGGGGTTAAAGTCATTCTTAAGGTTAGTAGTTAGGTAATTATTTATATTTGTTATAAGTGCATATAGTTATTAATAAATATATATTGGATAATTAAAAGATTCGTCATCAATATTATCACACTTTTATTTTTAAAAATATGCATCTATATACAATCATAGGAAAAGTCAAGAGGTACAGTCACACCAAAGCACTGAAATGATTATTGTGATATTACAATGTGGAATGGCTTTAGTTTCTTTTCTGCTTATTTTCTGTTTTCCAATGACATGAAGAATACTAACACTCCCCTCAGAACAGAGCAACATAAGTTATTAAGGGAGACTGGGGCCTAGACAAGGTATCTCCTTTACACTGGATGACTGTGGGCCTAACAAAGTGCACACACTGTCTGGACCGTCCCTGCTGTGGTAACTGCATGGCATGAAGACTCAATTCCCAGGGTTCCCAAGTGCACCAGGACTCTTCTTGCTAGGGCATATGACCACTTCCTCAGTTTGAGCTAAGAACTGGCAGACATCCAGCAGCAGGAGGAGGTTCAAACAGCAAAAGGCTGGGATGTAAGTCCTCAGTGACTCTTCCAGAACCACCAAAGTGAAGATGGCCCCTAGAACGAAAGGAAGAGTACCTAGAAGATGCAAGATCTCAGAGGTTACAGCCCAGGCTGACCTGTTCCAGCTCAAGCCCTCCCACTAAACATCCCTCCTCCACACACCTCTTCCAGGAAGCAGGAAAAAGAATTAGAAGCCTTTTGAACTAATTTAAGCCCTGGAGTAAGGGAGAGTCAAGGTGGGAGGATGGGGATGTGGAAACTACCTTTCCCTCAACTCTAAATATTCTTAAATCTACTGGAGGATTCAAAAAATTAGGTCCAGGGACTTGAGGTGAAAGTGTGTTAATCAATGATCTGAAAATGGGGAAAGCTTTAGAAATGGAAAGAATGTTTTAGTGGCAATAATATGACACTAGCCAGGGGATGCAAAACAGCACAAGGGCATCTAGCCTTTGAAGCAGCAGTTGTACTGTCTGTATATTGGCACTTCTTGCTGGTGGAACTTCTGAGAAAATGCCTTCTAGAAAAATCCTCTGCCTTTGGTCAGGGAACTCCAGCTTTCCTGCTGGCTGTTCCCACACCGAAGATACATCATCCATGAAGTGGCAGCAGCTGTTCCACACTCTCCAGGAGTGAGCATTTATCAGTGAGTAGGAGCTCCTCAGGTTACATTACCTGCTCACACTGGAGCACTGTAAGGGCAGAAATGACGGGGAAAGCATTTTACAATATTCCAATGGCCAGGATATGGTCCATGGCATTCCAAAAACACCTAGTTTCAAGATTATGGAAGCTATGGCAGAGCAGAAAGTGTTCCTAGTCCCAGAAATAAAGAGGGCAGCATTAAGGAAGAACAGTTAGATTTTTCTATCATCCACGGGAGACCCCAGTTTTCCCCTTACCCATCATGAGCAGGATCAAGAGCCGGTTACTGATCATCTGCAGCACAGGTGGACCCACGACCAGCAGCAACCCAGCCAGGAGTTCCAGCCAGCCCATAGCTGTTTGGTAGTTTATAGGATCTGGCTGGTAACCAAACAACTTCAATGGAAACACCTCAGCAAATTGCTCGAACAAAGCTTTCTATGAGTCAGAAGGAATGCCTGTCAGCAGTGTTCCTCAAAGATGCAGTACCTGGAGGTAGCACACAGAGACCTTCTCTGCCTGTAACCAGCTCACCTAACAAAACCACTACAAGTAGAGGCCAGATCCAGGCTTAAGAGCCTAGTGAAGAGGCCACCCTATGGGTTGGATCAGAAGCAAGACACTCCCCAAGTGAAAAGGTGTAGAGATGGTTCTATTTCCTCATAGGACCTCTCCATAGATGATAAACCAGCCTCAAATCTCAGGAGAAGAGAACAGGGCCTGGGCCTTCCCATCTAGGGTCAGGGCCTCGGAAAGGCCACATTCGTTGTGCCAGGCCTAGTTTCCTTTATACTGAAGACTTAGAGGTGGGGTGGAAAGAATCCTTAGAGAATGGTTTCCACTTTCAATCTACTAGTCGGGTCGTGATCCCACTGTGGCAGACACAAGGGATAGCTGAGGGGGTCTAAAGTAACACCTCTTACCCACACCCTTCCACTCAGTCCTGCTTCCTATGGCCAAACAGCAACCCTGCCTCTCCTACTCTACCCTCCAAAAATGAGGTTCTGCCAGGTGTCCAGTCTTCTTGACAACATAACACCATGTTGTCATCTACAGAGTTGCCCCAGAATCCCACAGCTGAATTAAAAAAAACATTTTAAATTTATGATTTTGTGTTGGGCTACAGTAATAGCTATCCCGGAGTACATGTGGCCCAAGGGCCACAGATGAGACACAGAGAGTTTAAGCTGTCTGGCTTTTCCTATATCTGCCCAGTTGAAACCTGCTTTAGCTCTCAAGCATAACTGCAGCCATTTTTGTCTTCAGTCTCCATTTCAGTTATGAAATCACTCACACTTTGTTACTTTGTAACCTCGACACTCTGAAGAGTCCCCAACTACAGCTCCACCTTGGGACCGAATTAAAGGTCAGTTAGAAATGCTTTGTCTAGCTCGTCAAAATGATGCAGTGCTGCCCTCCCCTTGCTTCCTACACCTGGTTACCTGGTTGTTATCTGGATGCGGTTTGTTTCATACAGAACCTGGTTGCTACCTAGATGTGGTTTGTTTCCTAGACCTGATTGTCTGGTTGTTACCTGGATGTGGTTTTTCTTATTAAAAGCCTGTCTTGGAAGCAGACAGACATCATAGTTAGGCTCCGAGATTTCTGTAGGGTGCTGTGGAATCTAGTTAGCTCAGTCTACTTTGGGCCTTGCTAGACTATCTATGTTATCTTTTGGCAAATCACATTCTACCCTCAGGGCTAGTTTCCAAGCTTTAAAATGGAGATTTCTAAGGTGGTGCAAGTCCTTAATAACAAGGTTCAAGAGGCAGAGGCAAGTGGATCTATTCAAGTTCAAGGCCAGCCTGGTCTACACAGTGAGTTACCAGCCAGCTAAAGCTACTTAAGTGAGGAAACTGTCTCAAAAATAAATAAAATAAAATCCAAAAAAACAAAATTCTTCCTCACCAACCTTCTCCAAACTGGAACAATGTGTGGTGGGTGTGGGAAGTGGCTAAGTCACTTTCCCACTTGGTCTTCATGGGTCCCCTGGGTCCCATCATTTCTCCAGCTCTAAATCGGCCTGGGGACAGCATGCTGGGCCCAGAAGTGGAAGTCCCGTCCCCTCCCACCTGGAGAAGATGCAGAACAAGGGAAGGCCCAGGCGGCATCTCCCCAAAAGGTTCCCCGGGAACCGAGCACACGCCGTCCTTCCCTGGATGCAGCTCACCATCTGTTGTGACACGGGGGCCGACACCTGTAAGAGCTTGGAAGCCCCGGTGAGCGCAAAGAAGACGCCAAGCAGGACACGCAGCGCGCAGAGCATGAGCGACATAGCAGCAAAACCAGCCTTCCCGGACGCCTCTTCCTCCCTCCCTTCCGGGAAGACCACAGTCGCCCCCCCCCCCCCCCCCCGTTACTCCCCGCTTCCAGACCCGCCCAAGGACGCCCCCAACACGCCCACTGGGGCCTCCCCCTCACACACACTGCAGGCCAAAGCAAACTTGCGAGGGTCGGGGAGGGTAGGGGTGACATCTGACTACGTGACCCGGCCTTCCTGCTGGAGGAATATGACACCACCCAACCCCGTGTGCCTCTGGGTTTGCATCTGTAAGGAACTTGCACCCTGGCGTTCAGAAAGTTCCCTGTAAATGAGCGAACCAAAGAATTAATGAGCAATAAAGCACTAAGCAATAACTACAAGTTTTTCTTGTCCACCTATGCCTAAAATACCTGCCCCTCCCAACGATATTTAAAGATTAATTTACTTGTCTGCACCCGCAAACAAAGGGCCAGATTTGGCCAGTTGTCAGTTGTTTTAACACACACCAAAAAGGAAAATAATAATAATAAAATTCTAAAAATGACTAAACAAGGTTCAAGGAATTTTCGCAACACTTGAAAATTATATAAAACTAACATCTCAGTGTACAAGGGTAAGTGTTGACCAAAGCTGGCTACAGCCAAGCATGGTGGAACACACCTGTAATCCCAACACTAGAGAGGATGCGCCTGAAGACTGCACAGCAAGAACTAGGCCAGTGAGAGCTACACGGCAAAGCCCCGTCTTGCTGTTGGCCACCTGCTCCGATCTCCTTTCCATCTACACATAACTTTCTGAGTGCTGGTGTCTTGGCTGCTGACTAAAACTTCTCATTTTAAAAGTGCATCTGCCTACCTGGTTATACAGGGGAGCACTGCTTGCTGGCCCTAACATAACTCTGCTTTATTCTGCCTTTTTTTTTTCCTGAGTCACTTTCTCCTGTAATTACCTTGGACTCTAGGAAAGACAGAACTGGCCCATAAACGTAATGTACAGTGACAGACCCAAGCCAACCCCAAGCAACAGGGGGCCCAGCAGAGACCACTCCTTAAATGAGGGCAATTGCCGTGACGGTGAGGCCGCACCAGTAGTGGTCATCTCACAAAACCCAGACTGTTCCCCTAAAGTGATGACAGTGGGGACTTCTCCAGAACCAGAGCTGAAAGAACGATTAGACACCGGCCTTACCAAGAAGACCCTATGTCAGGCATACCCCAACCCTCCGGTGTTTCCTTTTTCTATGATAGTTCAAAGTCCCTGTTAGTCCCTTCAAGACTAAGGTGGCACTGTGTTGACCGCCTTTAATCCCGGCACTCAGGAAGCAGAGTTAGTCTGATCTCTCTGAGTTTGAGGCTAGCCTGACCTACATAATGAGTTCTAGGACAGCAAGGGTTACATGGAGAGACACTGTCTCAAAAGCAAAGCAAAACAAAATTGCTGAGGTGGGATCACTGAATCATAATCTGTTCTTCCCAACCTGGTCACGCTGACCTGATCTTTCTCTGCCCTTCACCACTGCTAACCTCTGCCTGGTGGACTGAGACAAGTGGGTTGGCCTGGTCTCCTGGGGAACTCCCTAAGCAAGACATTTCCTCTGAAACTCAAGACTACATTTTTTCCCTTGTGCTATTAAAATTATATATATATATATTTTAAGCAATATATATACATATATATAGCTTAAAATCTGCAATTCTTAAATCCCTCTACAACAAACGAAAAATATTAAAACATTTAATCACTGAAAATACATATACATTAGCAAATTGTATTTTGGAGTATTTATACAAAATTAAACACAAAATTATACTCTGGCGATCAGCAATATGGATACTACTCTTTCTCCTTTACTAACTTTTCTATCCTCGGAACAAATGACGTGACTGCAAGTCGTAGGGCAGGACCAAAACCCATCAGGTTTCTTTGTTTTGATGCAGTCAGGGCTGAAAAGGTGGCGTCGCACAGACAGAAGGTGGAAAAGGGAAGTAAGAGTTTCATTGCCTTTTCATGGAGTTCTGGGTAACTTGTCTTTGCATTTATCCAAAACTGAGTGACAGACATTGATTTATAAGCTGACTGTAATCTTGTATCTGAAGATAATGCTGCCAGTTTTTCTTCTTCAGAGTCAGTGAGATTGTTATTCTGGCAACTGGCAAAGGGATGGATGAGCCACAGATTTCCTGAACGCAAGTCCTTTTCTGGTGGGTAACAGTCATGGAATATCTGAGAAAGTCCTTTCAAGTGCTCACAAATAACACTAGTGATGTTTCCCACACTCACATCTGATGAGTCTAAGAACTCAGAGAATAAAGGGAACATATCATGATCATTCTCTTGTGTGCGCTTCAACCATGTTTTTAGCTTTTTCTTAAATATGTCAACTTTATTATACAAATTGAAAAAAGTAGTCATAGTTCCTTGGAGACTTGAATTTAATTGATTTATAAGTGAAAATATATCTGCTAAGTAGGCTAGCTTTGCAACCCAGTCCTCATCATGGAAATATCTAGCCAAATCTGAATGCTTTTGATTTAAAAATATTTCAATTTCATGTCTCAGTTCAAATAATCTTGTTAAAATTCTCCCTCTCGACAACCAACGTACTTCAGCATTAAGTGGTAAATTCACATGCTCAGATCCTAATTCTTCACACAAAACTGTCACCATTTGTGAATCTGAGGCACTGCTTTTTACAAAGCTTAAAATTTGTGCTGACTGCAAAAGAATTTCATGTAAACATGGAGATAGCTTTTCAGATGCTAAGTGTTCACGGTGAATAAAACAGCATGTAAATGTCACTGTGTTCTCAGCCATCTCTTGGATTTTGGACCTTAGACGAGAGCACCTGTCAGTCATGCTCATGGCCCCATCAGTGCAGAAACCAACACAATGGGTCCAATTCAGAGATCTGCTGTCAAGATATTTATTGATTAGTTCAAAAACTTCAAGATCTGTGCTCGGAGAAGGCATCTCAGCGCAGAACAGTAACTCCTCCTTCATATCACCACACTCATAATCGATGAAACGCACATAGCAGAGGAGAAGGGGGACGTCTGAGGTCTCTGAAGACTCATCGATTTGAAGGGCAAACCACCTGGACGCTCTGACCTTCTGAACCAGCTGCTCTTCGATGTCTGCAGACAGCCTGTTGATCCTGCACCCAATTGTGTTATTAGAAAGAGGGACGGTTTTCATTTTGTCTCCAGCATTTGAACCCACAACTTCCAAACGCATCTCTACTAAATATGGTTTAATTAATTCTTCAGCAATCGAGAATGGCTTCTTCCTGGCAGCAATCTGGAAAGCAATTAAATAAGAGGCTTTCACAAGTGACTCTTCAACTAGTAAACACTTCTTTAAAGAACTGTTTTGACATTCCATTTCAAGTGATTTTTCCTCAAAAAACTCTATTGGCTTGTTTTCTAATTCTGAATGTTTCGCCTTCAAATGGTTAGAAAGACTTGCTGGCACCATGCTGTCACTAGGTAAGACCTCTCCACAAATGACACACTGTGGTCTTGGTGAACTTTCCTTTGATCCAGAACAGATAATGAAACCAAATTTTATATATTCTGCATCATAAGTCTGGAAAAAGTCTATTTTTTTTTTCTTTGCAGGTGGAGAGTCAGGTTCTTCATTTTTCCCATTTGGCAGAGGTGAATCTGAAGGAAATATGTGAATCACTGTTATGATATGAATATGTATGATATAAACACGTTATGAAAAACTGTACAAAGATCCATTAGCACAGCTTGACTCAATTTCTAGAAGCTGGAAAGAATATTTGGTGGCTAGAGTATAGCTCAGTGGTAGAGCACTTTCCCTGGGATATATGAATTCCGGACATCAGCAACACTCACACACAAACACACACTCTGGGCAGAGCTGGCTACTAAAGTAATTGATAACAGAAGGTGCCACTGTTTGGGGCAATGCTGTGCAGCTTTTCCATGTAGGAGCTCACCCAATTTTCTATCACCGACACCCCAGATCTATTATCTATTCTTTCAGTAAGTGATAATTAAATAGTTAAATGCAGAGTTTAAAAGAAAGAAAGAAAGAGGAAGAACTAAGGCTCAATCAGTAATGCTTTTAAGCAAATATACATGTCAGTAATTATAATGGCTTACCTGTACATTTATTTGAAAGAGCAATGTACACATGTATGAAATGTTTAACTCTACATACAATTCTCTGTGAGCATATGGATTTAATGTATATAATCCAGGAATTAATATTTCACACTCAAAAATTACTGTCTT
The DNA here is from genome assembly GCA_907164525.1 of Lophiomys imhausi. Lineage (NCBI taxonomy): Eukaryota > Metazoa > Chordata > Mammalia > Rodentia > Muridae > Lophiomys > Lophiomys imhausi. The sequence goes on along the minus strand of CAJQZJ010001750.1, from coordinate 9,556,074 downwards.
TACCTTTTTATTAAAAAACAAAATAGAAAGTACAAGCTATACACAGTGCCAGGACACTTTACCTGTCTGGCATGCAGCATGGTGGGCGTATGGTCTGCAAGAGGTGGCCTTGGTCTGTGTGACTGGCTTGCACAATATCCCTTTGTTCTTCAGAAGCTTGGAAGGCTGTGAAGACTGAAGTCTCTCAGCAGCTGCCTGTGCACTGCCCTAGTTAGAAACATCCACAAACCAGAGTGGTTTTTAGTACCTTACCAATGACTGTACTGCTATCATAGGAAAAGCAGGGCTATCCTCTGGAAGAACAGTTACAAACAGAAAGCACTCTGTGAGTTCGAGGCCAGCTTGGTCTACAAAGTGAGTCCAGGAAGCCGGGCGGTGGTGGCGCACGCCTTTAATCCCAGCACTTGGGAGGCAGAGGCAGGCGGATCTCTGTGAGTTCAAGGCTAGCCTGGTCTACAAAGCGAGTCCAGGACAGCCAGAGATATTCAGAGAAACCCTGTCTCGAAAAACCAAAAAAAAAAACAAACAAAAAAAAAAACAAAGTGAGTCCAGGACAGCCAGGGCTGTTACACAGAGAAACTCTTGTCTTGAATAAGCCAAAATAATAATAATATTATTACATAATATATATATATAAAATCATTATTAATTAAAGATCTCAATTGGAAAACACAAAACAAGGGAAAAAAGCCTAAAAATTTTCAAATGGCCAGAACAGACAGGAAGCACTTTTTTTTCCTTTATTTTTTATTTCTTCAATTACATCTCAATCGCAGTCCCATCCCTATTCCCCCCTCCAGTCCCACCCTCCCACCCTCAACCCCCCATCCTCTTCCCTTTTTTTTTAAGTTTAAGGTATATCTTATTTCCCCCTACAGTTTCCCCTTTCAGTCCAACAAATGGCTCTTTCTCTTATAATAATAAATACAATACAAAACAACAGAGGTAATTAGGCCACAGTTATGAGGGTTATATGGCTTAGCATACATTCCCAATGTCCAGTCCATATGTATTTGGTACCTGACTTTAACATTCTACTATCTAAACATCTCCATGAGTTTAAAGGTCTATATCTGACTCAACATTCATACTAACTTGCAACACAATTTTAAAAGTATCTTCTTAGATCTATAACACTCTCTTGACTCCTAAACAACTCAAAATTTAATGATGAGACTCGAGCTATCTGTTCTTCAACCACCTCAGAGACCTGAGAGGGATAAATATATCTGATTTTATAGGAAGTACAGGGCCTGCAGTTACAGGAAGCATTCTTAAGAGCAATGTAAAACCAAAGGAAAAAGACCAATAGATTTGACTATTTGGAAATTAAAACAAAACAAAACAAACTTTTGTAAACAAAAATCTCCATTAAACAAAGTTAAAGAAAATGGAGTGGGACATTTATTTAAAACACATTTATTTCATTCAGAAAACATTTACTGAAAGTTTACCATAAACCAAGCACTGTCTAAGCCCTGAGGAGACAACAAAAACACAGACAAGAGTCCTGCTCTCATGTGCCTTACATTAAGATTTGACACAAAAACAAACAAATAAAACAATCCTACAACAAACATGGAAGTCTAAAGAGTAGCAAGAGCTGCAGAGGGTGAAGGACTGTTACAGAGCAGAGGGTGACTCCTTTGAGAAAGGGTGTGAGAATATCACCCGAATTCCTGAATTATTCAGAGAAGCAAGCCACCATGCTGGATGACCACCTGACCCTGACCACCTGAGTTCAACCCCTCCCCCAGTCTGACCTCTGGAATCTCTATGGTATAAGGAAAGAGCAGACCGCCCCAGAGTTGTCAGTATGTGAAGTAAAATTAAAGAGACACAAATGTGCACGCGGCTGACTGCCCTCTATCTAGACTCAACTCTGAAAAACCACTGCTCCCCACGCTCCCCACTTCAGATAGATTGGTGGACTGTGACTACAAATGGCAGGGTATATGGCAAGTTTCAGCATCCTGCTCTTATTTATCAAGCTACCTTGCGGTACACTTACATGACTTTGTATGAAGCTGCCTAGCCCCTCAAATAGTATTCTATTACTAAATGAGCCAGAAGTAACTGGAAGAGTTCTTGCTTATAAACAATATAAACCTTGTGCCATTACAAACAATGCCACAATGCCTATCCTTCTTTACACATAAATTCATCCTACATGTGTTAGTGTTTCTATGGAATAAAGTCTGAGCATTACTGGCAAGTTACAAACATGTGATTTAAATTCTGATGGCATCAGCACACTACTCTTGAAAAAAGTTGTTATCTAACTTTGTGGTCATAAACAATATCAGTGAGCTCATTTTCCAACACCCTAGTCCACAGGTCAGGTCTCAGTCAGTGGATACTTAGCCTACTGTAGAGGGTTATTCTTTTGTTGTTGTTGTTTGTTTTGTTCTTTCGAGACAGGGTTTCTCTGTGTAGCCCTGGCTGTCCTGGACTCACTTTGTAGAACAGGCTGGCCTTGAACTCACAGAGATCCTCCTGCTTCTACCTCCCGAGTTCTGGGATTGATTAAAGGCGTGCACCACCACACCTGGTGAGTGTTATTCTTTTTATGTAACATTACTCACACCCCTTTGCTTGTGAATAGTCCATTATCTTCCTATAAAATAGTCTACCATTTTCCTATAAAAATATTTACTCATCATAGAGCACATGTCTTTAATACCAGCACTATGAGGTAGAGTCAGGCAGTTCAAGTCTGAGTTCAAGGCCAACCTGGTACAAAATGACTTCCGAGATAGTTAAGACTACTTAGTAAGATGTTTGTCTCAAACACCACCATCCCCCCCACAGAGTGATGCACATCGATAATCCCAGCACTCAGGAGGCTGAGACAGACAGATATTTCCTAAATCCAAGATCAGACTGAACCACACAGTGAACATTACTCTATCTCAAAAACCACAACTCTATGTATATTTTCAAGTAAATGTGCCATGAAATTCAAACAGTAAACAACTGGAAATAATTTGCCCTGTTCAAAATCTTCCCCAATCAATTTTTCTCAGGACTCACCTACTCACTGGTACCTTCCAGAATGTCCTCTACAGATGGACGAGCAGATCCACACATGTATTTAAAGCACAAATGGGAGGGTGCTATACTAAGGTTTACACCTCATTCTTTCCAGAAGCCTGTACACACAGGCCCTGTTCTTTTTAACAAGGGCATAGTATTCCATAACATGAATAGAACATGCTTACTTTAACTGTAACTCAGGCCTCTTCTGTTTGTGCAGACCCTAGCGAGGCTATATAAACAGATGTAGGACTGGAAAGGGGCACATTGCAGACTCTCCTTTTGTGGGATTATGTTTTGGCAGCTCAGAGTTCTAGGACAGCCAGGGCTGTTACAGACAGAAACTCTGTCACATAAAACAAAACAAAAACAAAAACCCCAAAACCCTTCTCTAATTTCTACTAAAATGCTCTGAAGTAATTTTACCCATACATACTCCTATCAACAACATGTGAGAATGTCTTCATTCTTCATTTTTATCTTGGTCAATCTGATTAAACAATGGTTCTAAGTTCATTTCTACTTTTTTTTCAAACACCATTCAGTATTGTATATTATTATTATTATTATTATATTATTATTTTATGTTTGAGACATACATACAAACTGAATGTATGTCTGTGCACCATGTGCATGCATGGTGCCCATGGAGACCAGAGGAGAGCATGGGAGGCATCTCTCCTGCCCCAATTTTTTTCTTCTGATATAGGGTCTCATTAGATAGCTCAGGCCAGTGTAAAACTGTTGTGATCCTCCTGCCTCTGCCTCTGAGTGATGAGATTACAGGAACATGTCACCTAGCCAAGTTTCACTTCTCAGTAACAGTGAAGTTAAATATTATTAAGGACTACTTTTATGTCCAGGTATGTAAAGTGATGGATACTCTTGCTTGTTTTCTATTGGTTGTTGGGTCTTTCTTATTCTCTTTATGCATTTAAAAAAAAAAAAAACTAGTTTTGGGGGCTGGAGAGATGGCTCAGAGGTTAAGAGCATTTCCACTGGTGCTCTTTCAGAGGTCCTGAGTTCAATTCCCAGCAACCAAATGGTGGCTCATAAACATCTATTATGAGATTCTGGTACCCTCTTCTACCATGCAGGCATATATGCAGGCTGAATACTGTATACATAATAAATAAATCTTTTTTTAAAAAACTAGTTTTGGGGTTTGGGTATTAGAGCTTGGTAACAGAACACTTGCCTAGCACTCTAAGACTCCAGATTCAATCCAAAGCACACATGCACTCATGAAACAGAAAAATACTGCAATCTTTGCATTTACCCACTTCTTTGCTTTCCCCACCCTAAGGGAGTCTTGATATTTAGTACTAGGTAGCACAGAACTCGCTAGAGTAGTCTGACTTTCAACGCAGTTATCTACCTGCCTCTGCCTCCCAAGTGCTGGGATTAGAAGTGTGGTAAGCCAGCATGCCCAGCCCACTTGTCTTTTGCATTTGGAATACAGATGAATTTCCTATATAGATTCCTTTCTGAGTTTTGTGACATATTTGTGGCATTTTCCCTACATATTTCTTTGTTCTTTTGTTTCTTACATTTAAATCCCCATTTGAACTTCATTTTATTAAAACTGGTTGGTAGAAATACAAACTAATTTCTTCCATATGCCTATTTAGTTGTCCCATTATTATTTGTTAAATGATTCATATTTCTCCTACTGATCTGAAATAGCACCTTTTATTCTCACAATATAGAAATATATTTGAGTCTATTTCTGGTATTTTTCCTGGTGCCTTAAGAATGCTATGGGTTTCTGAAACTTCAAAACCCGCCCTCAGTGACACACCTTCTCCAACAAGAACACACCTCCTAATCCTTCCTAAACAGTTCCACCAACTGCAGATCAAGCAAATATATGCACCTTTGGGGGCCATATTCATTCAAACCAGCGCACAGTCATGCTGGCATTTTCAACTCAGGTTGCTGGGAATTCAGACTCACAGTTGTTGAACAAACACTCTTACCACTCAGCCAGCTCCCGGCCCCTTGTTCTGGTTTTTGCTCCCACTTCCAACAGTCTCACCCTTGTTTACTGTAACAACTGAACATTGTTTTTGTCACCATGCTTGATGATTATCTCCTAATTTTTTAATTTTGTGTGCCACTGATTGCTAATAGTTTTACTTCTATTTCTGTTTTTGCTTTGTTTTGTTGGTTAGTTATCTGGATTTTCCTTGAATTTCCTGTTTTTAACTTACTACCTATTGAAGTGTTGAATTTTTCTTAATGTTTTAGGGGTTTTTTTTTTTTTTTTTTGGTTTTTCGAGACAGGGTTTCTCTGAATATCTCTGGCTGTCCTGGACTCGCTTTGTAGACCAGGCTGGCTTCGAACTCACAAAGATCCGCCTGCCTCTGCCTCCCAAGTGCTGGGATTAAAGGCGTGCGCCACCACCGCCCGGCTTAGGGGATGTTTATATACAGTGATTTCGTATTCTTCATGGCTTTTGTTTTTCAGAGTTTCAGTTACCCACATCATCTGTGGTCTGAAAAAAAAATTAAACAGAAAATTCCAGAAATAAGTAATTCAGAAACTAAATAGCATGCATTATGATACCCTGAACCACTCTGTCCTTACATGGTGGTGGATTTTTGAGTTGGCTGACTTTTTCTTTATTTAGTGGTGACGGTGACGGTGATGACGATAGGGATTGAAACTATCAGAAGCCTTGCATATGTTAGGTAATTGCTCTACCATTGAACCACATCCTGAATACCCTTAGGTTGTTGAAGTCCTCTTTCCTTCCCTCCCTGCCTCTCTCCTTCCTTTCTTTCTTACTTCCAGGCATTAATATGTAGTCCAGCCTGGCCTGGAACTTTGGGTGACTCTCCCACCTCTGCCACCCAAATGCTGAAATTAAATGTGGGCCACGATAGCCAGTTTCCTTAGATCTTTTAAAAACACCACATAGGTAATGGCTAGTTTCCACATTGATTTTTCTTACTTTGACTCTACAGCCCCAGAATCATAAATGCACTTGTCTATGTGGTACTTACTCTTGGATGACTAATAAGCTGTCTCAAGTATGTTTTGAAAAGAATCCATTCATCCCCGTAGTCTTCTCTGTAGTGTTCCCAGCCTCTTACAGTCCCTGTTCTGTTCTGAATGGTTGCAATGTCTTCCCACCTGTCTTCCTGCAGCTATTTCTGCCCTTTGCAGAATTTTCCTCCACATTGCTGCCAGAATTCTTTTTAATGAGAAAGCTGTCCTACAACTTGCTGTGTATCTGAAGATGGTCCTAAACTCCTCACCCTCCTGCCTGTTGAGTTTATGCAGCACTAGGCCTCAGACCCAGAGATTCAGGCATGCCAGGAGCACATTCCACTAGCTCCTTCCCTCCTCCCTCACATAGACCTTTGAAAAACACAAACAATGGGAGTCTGAGGCAGGAGAATGATAGTTCAAGAGGTGTCTGAATTAAGACATTTTATTAAATGAAAACAAGATAAACAACAAAAACTCAACCTCCTTGCGTCCCACAAATCAGATCATGTGACTCCTCTGCTCCTAAACTTTAAAGAAAATCTTGGTGTCACATACCTTTAATCCCAGCACTCAGGAGGCAGAGGCAGGCAGATCTCTGTGAGTTCAAGGCCAGCCTGGTCTACAAAGCGAGTCCAGGACAGTCAGGGCTCTGTTACACAAAAACCCTGTCTTGAAAAACCAAACAAAGCCAGGCGTGGTGGTGCATGCCTTTAATCCCAGCACTCAGGAGGCAGAGGCAGGTGGATCTCTGAGTTCAAGGCCAGCCTGGTCTACAAAGTGAGTCCACAACAGCCAAGGATACACAGAGAAACCCTGTCTTGAAAAACCAAAACAAACAAACAAACAAACAAAACAAAAAAAAAACCTGAACTGAAAAATAATAATAAAAGTAGAGAGGAGCTTATTCCCCAAATTAACCCTTCCCCAAGGGAATTTGATCATGAGAGTTTATTATAACCACAGAGAATTAACTAATTGAAGAAAACAGCCAGATCTAATTCTGGATGATGGAGATACAGCCGGTCAGGGTCTGGCAAAAGTGTACCTTTACTTATTTTGCATATAAAGTTTCACTGCAAATGCACTTGCCCACATATTGTCGGTGGCTGCTTTGGCACTAGATTAGCAGAGGCGCCAGTTCCTCCATTTGCAGCAAAGACTATCCAATTTGCAAAGTCTAAAGAATTATGTAAGTGTTTTGCTGACTTCTTCAGGAGATTTGCTTCCATGCGTTTCTTTTTTCTTCTTCTTTTGTTTGTTTGTTTGTTTGTTTGTTGAGACAGTTTCTCTGTGTAGCCTTGGCTGTCCTGGTTTGTCTGTCTGTCTGTCTGTTTGTTTTTTGAGACAGGTTTCTCTGTGTAGCCTTGGTTGTCCTGTGAACTCACTAGGTAGACCAGGCCAGCCTCAAAATTACAGAGATCCTCCAGCCTTTGCCTCTTGAGTGCTAGGACTAAATGCGTATGCCACCACGCCTGGCTCTTATATTTCTTAACATTCCACCAAATTCAAATTATTTAAATAACTTGAGGAAAATTCATATTAATATTTTCAGAGAAACAAAAGATTCTAAAACTGTCATACAAGCATTTTATAGACTAAAACTGAATCAATAAGACCTATCTGGTAATAGATTGTTAAAATATTTTTAAATTTACTTTTAAGTATATAGGTGTAGCCGGGCAGTGGTGGCGCACGCCTTTAATCCCAGCACTTGGGAGGCAGAGGCAGGCGGATCTTTGCGAGTTCGAGGCCAGCCTGGTCTACAAATTGAGTCCAGGACAGCCAGGGCTACACAGAGAAACCCTGTCTCGAAAAACCAAAAAAAAAAAAAAAAAAAAAAAAAAGTACATAGGTGTTTTACCTCCGTGTATGTCTGTGTATCACATGCATGCCTAGTGTCCATGGAGGCCACAGAGGTCAGAAGATGACATCAGATCTCCTAGGACTGGAGTTATAGATTGTTTTAAGCTGCTGTGTAGTTGCTGGGAAATAAACCTGGGTCCTCTGGAAAAGCAACCATTGCTTTTAACTGCTGAGCCATCTCTTCAGCCCCCAGTGGCACAGTTTAAATGACAGGTTAATTACGGTAAGATACACTACATGGGGAAAACATCTATAGGGCAATTGTATTAAATAAGGCGTATATTCCTAAAAACCTGAATAATTCAAAACTAGCATAATTCAAGACTAACTGTTCCATATACATAAAGTAGAAGGATGAATCCTTAGAGTATACAAACTTATAACCAGCACTGTAAAGTGTTAGAAATCATGGTAGATTGAATAAAAATGGCCCTCATATGACTATATGGAGTAGCACTATTAGGAGGTGTGCCTTTGTTGGAGTAAGTGTGGCCTTGCTGAAGGACTGTGTTACTAGGGGCTGTCTTTGAGGTCTCAGATGTTCCAGCCAGGTCTACTATGGCACTATCTTTTCCTGCAGCCTGCTGATCCAGGTGTAGAACCCTCAGCTACCTCCCCAGCACCATGTCTGCCTACATCCCACCATGCTTCCCACCATGGTGATAATGGACTAAACCTCTGAAATGTAAGTGAGCCCCAATTAAATGTGTTCTTTCATAAGAGCTGCCATGGCCATGCTCTTCACAGCAATAGAAACCCTAAGACAGAAATTATAGACTATTTTTACAAATATGTGTTAATAATTACTAATTATATATAGTAACATCTTACTTATACAAGTACCTTTAATGACATAATTATTAAGGGTACAAGTGATTAATCACAGATTTTTAAATGATTTAGTGTATAACATGTAATATATAAATGTATACAAGTTAATTTAATGACTTTCATTAATGAGTATACTGTCTGAAAATAATTAAGTAGATATTATCATCTTCCAACATGGTAAATAAATACTAGGAGAGTTAGGGGGACTGAACTGGACAAGCTACCTTTCTACAACAGTGACTCCAGGTAAGACTTCTGCTAAAGAGTGACATAAATGTGGTTTGAATCCCCAACTGAAGATCTTTGATATACAGATATATTTCATATTTGGATCATTACCTTCAAACATAGTAATTGGTGATAAATATGGTCAAATGTGACAGCAGATAGAGCCTGCCTGCTCATTTGTATCTTAAAACCTCAATGAGCTTTAAACCCAGAAAGTCAACCAACACTTACTGGTAAAATTTTTGCCTCATTGTCACCTCCCTCATTCTAAGGTGTTTTTATTTATTATTATTTTTTGTTTGTGTATATGATATGTGGACATGTAGTATCACCATGCACATGTGAGGGCCAGAAGACAACTCTGTGGAGCTGGCTCTCTCCTTCTACCTTTGCATGGCGTCTGGGTTCTGATGGTCAGGCTTGCGTGGCACGTTCCTTTACCTGCTGAGCCATTCTGCTGGTCCACCTACTTCCATTTCATCAAAAATATCATGCAGGAATTTCCACAGTTTTTCCACTAATTCTGTTCCACTTGCCTGACTATAATTTTTCTAAGTAGGCTAGTAGTTTGGCTAATTTACTATGCTGCTTTGGGGTTTTGAGTATCAAACTGTGCAAGATATGTTCTCCTACTTTAACAGATGAGATATCACAGCAGTGGTTTTGTCGTCTTGTAGATTTTTATAATCTCTAACTTCTGTTCAGAGGCACTGAATGTGGAGTACACTTTCAGCCCTAGCAACCCCATTTTGTGATACTTGAATGACACTGCTACATAAGAAAAGACTTTTAATTATGTCAAGAGCAGACGGTCACCAAAATCATTAAGATCTAACATACGCTAGATCAAACAAGTGACACTGGCGAAGGACAATGGGAATTTTATTCTTCCCTGAAGTGACGACTGGCCCCAGGCAGCAACAGCACAGCGTAACCTTACAGCCTACCAGATCTCAACTTACACATTCTTTGAAAAATTTTTTAATTTGCAGAAAGTTTTACATTTTTCAAATTTGAGACATAAAGTGAGGCACTGAGTAGATACGCACTGTGTAGTATTTTCAGCCTCACACAGTTCAAAATTTTGACACCACACTGAACTTGCCAAAGACTTTCAAGTCTAAAATGAAAATACTCAAATGTAGTAAGTAGCAGCCAGAAGGAGTTAGCAAGCACTTAAACAAAACAAATTAAGGAACCTGAATATAAACAAGATAAATCAAGAATATATCCTTATTAATGATCTAGAGTGATTCAAAATATGATTTTGAATATGATTCAAAATAGACAATGTGTTGCTACTCAACCTTTTGAAAAGAATAAGCTGTAAACAGAAAAGTATTTGTGTAATATGTGTATATGTATATATATGTGCATATATATTAGATTATAACCAAAATGAAAATCCAGGTACATGGGGATTATCAGGTAACATATTAACAATAACTCACATTTCCAATGATTTTTGCTTTCTCTTTAGGACCCGCACCTGTTAGAAATCAAAACATACATTATCATTCCCACAATATAAGTAAACAATGAAAACTAAGGTGTTTGCTTTTCTCTCATTAAGATGGGTTAGAGTCTGGACTTCAAGGGAATACCTGTGGGGTATAGTAAAGTGTGGATCCCTACCTCAGCCCCTGCTACTTCATTAGAATGCCTGGCAACAAAGAAGCAAGGGGTAGGGGCTGGTGAGATGGCTGGGTGTGTCAAGTGATTGGTGTACAAGCATGAGGCCCAGAGTTCAGATCCCCAGAACCCATGTTTCAAAAGAAAAACACCAGGTATGTCTCTGTGCATCTGTAACCCCAGCTGAGACAGGAGGATTCCTGGAGTCCACTTGACCATTCCAGCCTAGCAAATTAGTGAACTCCAGCTTCAGTGAGAACCGGTTTTAAAAACTAAGATGGATTCATTAGTTTATAAGGTGCTTGTCACTCAAACCTGAACACTTGAGTTTGATCCTCAGATACCAAGTGGAAGGAGAGAACTGACTCCCAAAAGTTGTCCTCTGACCTCCACACACAAGGCCTGGCATGTGCCTGCCCACATTTGTGCACACACACACACACACACGCACACACAGACACACACATACATATAAATAGTAATATTTAAATTTTCAACTAAATGGAGAGTGATGACGACACCTGACATCACCCTTTGGCTTCTATGCCTACCACACATGCAGACATAAGTGTGTATGCATACCACACATGCAGACATAAGTATGTATGCCTACCACACATGCAGAC
>CAJQZJ010001750.1:9472750-9537941 GCA_907164525.1 Lophiomys imhausi | reverse complement strand
ACACACACACACACACACACACACACACACACACACACACACACACACACAGAGTTAGAAATAAATCTCTCTTTTTAAATCCACCCAAACAGTAGCTTTCTCTTTAACAAGTCTTTCTCCAGACCAGTGAGATGGCTCAGCAGTTTAAGGCACTTGCCGCCAAGCCTGACAACCCAAGCTCCATCCCAGGACCCAAGAAGGAGAGAACTAACTCTTGTCAACTGTACTCCACATGCACACCATGGAAAGCCTGTATCTGTGAATATACAAAATAAATTTATATTTTTAAGTCAACACAAACTGAGGAACTGTTCAAGATGAAAAACCAGAAATGTTCTTCCTGGATGGTTCACCTGTATCTCTCTCATGCTGTCTCCTTACCTTGTAGAACAGCAGCTCTGGTTTTGTGGCAAACAGAAGGTTACACTGTTGGCACCTCAGTTTCATGGATGAGTTGCTCAAAGCAATGTGCTTGGACTGCTGAGCAAGAGTCGTCAGAGCAGCTGCAGCAGGGCTGCTGAGGGGAGAGTCGGGGGCCTCTTTTTTGGCTGAGACCTCAGACTCCGAGGCCGTGCTCAACACCTCCTGGCCCTGAAGTACGGGTGCCAATGAAGAGTTTCTTCCCTCTGTCTTGTTAAATATATTCTGAAAGAATACAAAGCAAAGATTTTACCAAATAAATAACAAAACTATTTTAATTTTCACATTTGTTTTGGTCTGGGATTTTGGGCTGCTGGTGGTGGTGGTTTGTTTGTTTTGATTTTTCCAGACAGGGTTTCTCTGTGTGGCCCTGGCTGTCTTGGACTCAGTCTGTAGACCAGGCTAGTCTCGAACTCACAGAGATCTGTCTCTGCTTCGTGAGTGCTAGAATTAAGGGTGTGCACCACCATCACCCTGCTAATTTTCTCATTTTAATAAATTCACTCCACAAACATTTTTTTTAAATTTACTTCTAACAGAAAGAAGTTTCAGTGGCATTCCTTACAGAGCAGAAGGGTAAAAATAAAATAAAACACTCAAAGGTGACCGACTAGACTAGAGCAAAGGACTCCTGCATATTTTCCCTGAGATGCCTTCCACATATCACAAACCAACTCCTGACGGCTAGTATGATAGTGATACACTAGGCATTCTCACACTCAGGAAAATCAAGAAACTCTTTACTCTCTGTATACTGCACAGAGGGGGTAGAAATGGGACAAGGGGAAGCTATAACTCCATGCCAAGAATCATTAGCTGCCCAGGACACAAGGGGTCCATGAACCCCAATAAGCTTTTGTTCTTCAGCATTCCACCTCTCACAGCACATTCTAGCTTCTATTCTTTTAAAAAAGAAAAAGCCAAAATGAGTGTGGTGGCACACACCTACAATCCCAACACTTGGATCAGGAATCCAAGGCCACCCTTGACTACATGACAAGTTCCAAGGCTAGCCTAGACTACAGTAGAAGACACTGATTTAAAAAAAGGGGGGGGGGAGGAGAGCCAAGGGAAGAAAGTGGGAAGGAAAGGTACTTGAGTCAAGGATCATGAATAAGAAAGTCCAACATCTTGCCTCAAACATTTGTACAAATGACCTTTGAAACATTGCTTGAATAGACTGTGGGCTTTTGTTGTTTTTTTCTTTTTGTTGAGTTTCTCTGTGTAGGCTTGGCTGCCCTGGAAATTTCTCTGTAGACCAGGCTGGCCTTGAACTTAGAGATCCACCTGTCCCTGCTTCCTGAGTGCTGGGATTAAAGGTGAAGTTTGCAATACCACCACTTGGCTCAATGGGTTTTTTTTTAAACCCTGCATTCAAAATTTTAATACTAAACAGGTATCACATGCTTGTAATCCCATAAATTGGCAGATAGAGACAGGATGATTGCCCCATGTTCAAAGTCAGTCTGACTTTCTACATAGTGAGGTCTCAGCCTTTTTGGGCTATGAAGCAAGATTGCCTCAAAAAGGAAAAAAAAAAATGGGTTGGCAAGATGGCTCAGTCATGCTGTCATGACACACAAACACATACTAAATAAATGTAATAGAGAACAATTTAGATTGGACAGTGGTGACACACACCTTTAATCCCAGTACTTGGGAAACAGAGGCAGGTGGATCTCTGAGTTCCAGGCCAACTGTGGTCTGAAGAGTGAGTTCCAGGATAACCAGGGCTATGCAGAGAAACCTTATCTTGAAGGAAGGAAGGAAGGAAGGAAGGAGGGAGGGAGGGAGGGAGGGAGGGAGGGAGGGAGGGAAGGAAGGAAGGAAGGAAGGAAGGAAGGAAGGAAGGAAGGAAGGAAGGAGGGAAGGAAGGAAGGCAATTCTTACAATGTTTGGCATAGAGCAGTACCTCAGAGAGCTAGAGAGAAATAGCACCTTGCATCATACCTGGAACGCCAACACACAGTTGGAGCTACAGAAACTGCAAATAGTTCCATTTGACATGGCGAGGTGATACTGAGGAACTGCTGCGGTTTTACAACTATGACACAAAACCTGGAGACCTTAATGACAAAAGAACAACAACAACAACAACAAAAATACATATTACACACATGTACAAATGATTTGAAAGTCTAGCAGAAAAAAAAAACAATCAAATACTCAGCACAGTTTCTCCTTATGTCCCTGGGAGATTGGCTCCCAGTTTCCTCCAAGGATGTAGACATCTGTAAACAGATAACTCATATCTTTTTTTTTTTTTTTTTTTTTTTTTTAGATTTATTTTATTTATTTTATGCATATGTGTGCTCTATCTGTATGTACACCTGCATTCCAGAAGAGGGCACCAGATCACATTGTGGATGGTTGTGAGCCACCATGTGGTTGCTGGGAATTGAACTCAGGACCTTTGGAAGAGCACTAGGCAGTGCTCTTAACTGCTGAGCCATCTCTCCAGCCCGATAACTCATATCTTACAGAATGATACCACAGTATCTTCATATCACCTATAAATATTTTAAACATTCCCTCACAGACCATCCCTAGATTACTTATAGCACCTAACAAAATGCAAGTATCATATAAATAGCTGATATTACTTAAGAAAAATAACTTTTAAAAATCTCTGTAAAATTCAATTATATTTTCTGATATAATTTTTCAGTGTAGCTAGGCAAGGTGTCTTGAGCTATTTTAAAATGTACTTGATACCCTCTCCTTAATTTTGGGTTTTGACCCTGGGTTAAGGGTTCCTGCATGTGAACTCTTATCTCCAATTAGTTATAAGGACAGGACCAAACCTTTTGATGTTTATGGTGCTTTTTGTTTGGTTGGTTGGGTTTTTTTTGTTTTGTTTTGTTTTTTGTTGTTTTTATTTTGAGACAGGGGTCTCAGCAGTAGCCCTAGATGTCCTGGGATTCACTACGTAGACCAAGCTAGCCTCAAACGCACAGAGAGGCCCCTGCCCCCCCGCTTCCTGAGTGCTGGGATTAAAGATGTGTATCACCATGGCCGGCATTTGCTGAATACTTTTAAGTGCATTCAGGAAGCATGTGGCGGAACAGCAGGACACCAGCATGGCCCATGGAGAATCCACAAGCTGATGGAAGAAAACAAAACAAAATTTAAAAAAAAAAAAAGAAAAAGGAGTGGTCAGGGAGGAGGGCCAGGAGACACAACCAACAGTTGGTGGGTGCATCCTTGCCATGGCTCCACCGTTCCAACTGGTATGGGTGACAACAACCATGAAAGCAGCAACGCCTGACATGCAAGTGCAAAGCATGGTCACTGGATACTTCTGAGGTGTGTGGTTGTTGAAAGTAAACCATAAACGTGGAAGGTCAACTGTAACATAAAAAATACAACAACTTTACAGTAATTTCTAAATCTAACTACAAAAACTAACTTCAATTAACTTCTACTCACTAAACCCAACATAAGGGCTGGAGAGATGGCTCAGTGATTAAGTGCACTGGCTGCTCTTCTAGAAGACTGGATTAGATTCCTAGCTCCCACTTGGTGGTTCACAGCACAGTAACTACAGTTCCAGAAGATCCAATGCCTTCTTCTGGCCTCCACAAGTACCAGGCACACACATGGTGGATGGATATACATACATGCAAATAAAACAGGCATATAAAATGCAATAATAAAAATAAAAGAAAAAAACTAGCTAAAAACTTTTTATTACTTTATTTTTATATTTATTTTACTTATTTTTATTTTATAATTTAAATTTATTTTTTCATACACATGAAACTAAATATATATTGTACAAAAAAGAATATCAGTGAAAATCCATTTTCCTTTATTATCAGTTCTTCAAAAATAAATCAGTCTTGGGTTTTTAGCCATATTAAATAAATTTAGTCTATAACAAAATTAAATAACAGCAGTTATGATCATCTTCAATATGTTACTAAATCTATAATTTTTATCAAATTTAATCATTACCTGAAGAAATAACAGTCTTAATTCTGTAAGCAGATAAGCAATTAATAGAGCAGAAAACCTCTGTTCTTCCAGGGTCATTTGTAGACTTGATCGGTTCAGCAGACTTCCTCGGTGAATTCCCCAAGGCATAGAGAGGCTTCTGGGCCAAATTCTATTAGGACAGCAATAACATAAGATGTGTACAGGCAGAAGTTAAAGTACAATTGGGACATCCTCAGAATTTATTACTCATTATTATTACTTATTGTTTCAAATAAGAAAGAGCCACAGAGAGATGTCTCAATAGGTAAAGTGCTTGCTTTGCACAAGCATCAGGACTTCAGTTCAGACTTCCAGAGCCCACACAAAGCCAGAGACGACGGTGTGCATACAGAATCCCATGCTCTATGGCAAGATGGAGGCAGAGACAGAGAATCACCAGAACTTCACAAGCATGCCAGCCTGACATACACAGCTATAAACAGAAAAGAGCCCTTGTCTCACACAAGGTGGGAAGGGACAGCAATGGTTGTTGTCCTCTGATAATCACACATATGCCATGATATGTGCACTCGTTCATGAGTACACACACACACACTCACTCACACACACACACTCACTCACACACACACATATGGATTTTAAAAAGAAACAACAACAACAAAAAAAAAAACCCAACAATGAAAAGAAAAACCCTAGCCAGGTGTGATGTCCCAATTGGAAGATGAAAGCAGCAGGATCAGTAGCCTAAGGCCAATCTTAGCAACAAAACTGAAGAAAATCAGCAACTACTCAATTAACAACAAAGCACACCATAAGCAATGAATGATGTACTGATGGAATACTTTTCTAATAATAAACAAACAAATACTAGGTAACACATGAAGCACAGAGTCATCCTCAGTACTGATCTGGACCTCAGTACAGGAAAGCTTATCACTTTTTTTTTTTTTTTTTCGAGACAGGGTTTCTCTGTATATCTCTGGCTATCCTGGACTCGCTTTGTAGACCAGGCTGGCCTCGAACTCACAGAGATCCGCCTGCCTCTGCCTCCCAAGTGCTGGGATTAAAGGCGCGCGCCACCACGCCCGGCTAAGCTTATCACTTTTAAAGCTACCAAAATTAGGTGACTCTTCAGGAAGAGTTAGAAATGATGCTTAATTCATATTAAACATTTCCTTATCGAAGTGGGTGTCATAATAAGTAGGGATAATTATATACTGAATATAGAGTCTACCCATGTTTGAACAAATAATGGCCATCACTTATACAATAGTGATTTCTGAATGCTTACGATAAGCCAAACTCCATAACTGTTATAACACAATAACAAATCTTTTAGCAAGGAAGTAAGTGGTAAGGAAATGTACATTATAAAGTTTAAAAGAATCAAGCCGGGCGGTGGTGGCGCACGCCTTTAATCCCAGCACTTGGGAGGCAGAGGCAGGCGGATCTTTGTGAGTTCGAGGCCAGCCTGGTCTACAAAGTGAGTCCAGGACAGCCAAGGATACACAGAGAAACCCTGTCTCGAAAAACCAAAAAAAAAAAAAAGAATCTTCTTAGTAAAAATGGGCCTCATGAATCTGGAGAAGTACAATGCCAGTCCCAGATTAGTGAAGGAACTGATACTTAGGTCATGGGTAAAAAGCAGTAGTTATTTTCCTGTGATAGTAGTAACTAGACTGCCAAAAGCAGTAATTCCTGAAAAATAAAACTTTTTAATGATAAAAAAACATTTCTAACTGTTCCAAGGAATTAGCAAATCAAAAATTTATTATGTAAGGGAATTGTGTGTTTCTGAGTGCAGATGTATGAGTGTGTCATGAACATGTATGCACACGTGTGTGGAAGTAAGGGGTTATCCTTGGGTATCATTCAGGTGTCATCTACCTTTTCTTTGAGATAGTCTCTTCACTGGTCTGGAATTTGCCAGAGAACTGATGCTAGCTAGCCAGTGAGCTCCAGACATACAGCTTTCTCTACTAAGACTGTATGTGTACACCAACACAACCAGGTATGTGGGTTATAAAGATGATATTCAAGTCCTCATGTCTGCAAGCACTCTATTAACTGGACTATCTCCTTAGTCTCTTAAAAATTCATTATAATTTACATCCTTTAAAGAACTTTGGGGAAAAAAAAAAGAAGCTAGTATGATGGCTCACTGGTTAAAGCACTTGCCACACAGGCACAAGGACTAGAGGTCAAATCCCTGGAGCCCACACAAATGTCCAGGATATCCAGAACAAGAAGGCCAATCAGACTAGCTGAACTGGTGAGTTGTGAGTTCAACTCTGACACCTTGCCTCAGTAAATAAGGTACAAAACAACTGATGAAAACTACTGACATCAATCTCAGACCCACATATGCATGCCCATATACAGAACAAAAAGAAATCTCAAAAAGTAATAATTAAAGTTGAAAGATATCATATTTAACCAGACTATTATTTATTACATTAAATATTACCTAGTAAGTACCTAAAGCATTACAATAGGATGATGGTACCAAATCAACTAAGATTTCATTCCAAAATACATCTTAAGAAAAAAATAGTCCAGGAGCAGCTGTGAACCAGCCAGGCAGGTTGACCATTTGAGCCCCACCCAGTTGAGCCCTGCTGAGGGCTGGAATATCATCTGTGGCACAGATTCCCACTGAGGGTCATGCAAAAGTCCATGGTCCATGGTCCATGCTACAGCCTGGGCCCACATCCAGGCCCAGGGGCCGGGCTGCCACCAGGGGTCACATTGATACAGGTGGCCTGAGCTGTCAAGTAAGACCATGGTGATGTCCATGCTCCTGCTGCAGCAGGGGACCATGGCTGTGATCTGTATTATTACCAGAAACCTAGTGGAGGCCCAAGACCCACTGGCTTGAAGAGCAAAGAGGCTACGCTCGCTGTGATACAGATGACTGCAGATGCACAGTTGAGGAGAGCATGGAAGGATTTTGTGACAACCCCTACCTCCCAACCCCATCCCACCCCAAAAAAGTAACAGCCTAGACAGGAAGCCACCAAAGAGAACTCCTAAAAAGTGTGATGGAGATGCTGAAGAGCAGCTCTCCACAATCGATAGCTTCTGGCAGAGGTACAAGAGGGGAAGGACTCATTTTTATTCCAAGGGGCAGACAACTAAGAATTTGACTATGCTCCAGCAAGTATACAGATAACACAAAGTGAACTTTTTCCCTTTTTCTTTTTTTTTATTATTTTTATCTTTTACTTCCTTTTTTGGGGAATCACAAAATGGGGTAGACATGGAAGGACTGTGAAGGGATTGTGATTGGGATACATGATGTGAAACTCCCAGAGTATCAATAAAAATGTTATGTGGGAGAAAAAAAAAAGTTTCCTTTAGTTTTTATCAGTTTTTGGCTTCTAACTCATGCTCATGGCTTATCTATGAGGAGTTTTCATTCCCAACATCTCATATGACATGTCATGAAGTTATATCTATTAAGTTATGAGCCATGGGTAAATCTGTACAAGTGCCCTAGTTCATCTTAATCATGTCACTATACAATCATCCCCAAATGGAGTCTGCCATTTCCCTGGAGAGAAAGTCACATAAGGATGAACAGGAAGGAACTCCTGCCTTCATTTTACAGCTAAGGAGAAAGCCTACATGCTCCACAGCAGACATCCATACCTGCTTTTACACCAACCAGGACATGTGTTGAACTAAACTCTTCAGGAATAGGAAGGTCAAACCTACTCTAACAATAGCTCCCATGGTTCTCACAACAGTTCAGAGTGAGGTTGTTAGTTGTATGAAACTGAAAAAACAAGCATCACTACAAAGACCTTATACCACATTTCCATCCATCCATCCACCCATCCATCCATCCATCCATCCATCCACCCATCCATCCATCCACCCACCCACCCACCCATCCATCCATCCATCATCTATCTTCCCTTCTTTTTTTTCTTCTTCTTCCTCTTCCTTTTTATTTTTTTCAAGACAGAGTCTTATGTACCCCTAGTATCCTGAAACTCACTATGTAGACCAGGTTGGCTTCAAACTCACAGAGATCCGCCCCGTGATCTTCACTCTGTGGTTTCTCCCTCCCAAGTGCTGGGATTAAAGGTATGTGTCACTGGAGATGAAGAGATGGCTCAGTGGTTAAGAGCACTGACTGCTCTTCCAGAGGACCCAGGTTCAAATCCCAAGGACCCACATGGGAATTCACAGCTGTCTGTAACTACAAAATCTGACACCCTCACACAGACATACATGTAGGCAAAACATCAATGTACATAAAATAATAAATAAATCTTTATAAACAAAAAAGGTATTTGTCACTACACCTGGCTGATATTTAATTTCAAATCTAATCTAGGACATAATACAGATAAACATTCTCATTTTTAGCCAGGCATGGTAGTATTATATTCTCTGCCCTTGGGAGGCTGAAATATGAAGACTGCCTCAAAGTTAAGGTCAGCCTGAATTACATACCAAAATACTATTGAGAGAAAGAGAGAGGAAGAGGGAGCGAGAAGGAGAGAAGGAGAGAGAATATACCATCTCTCCAAGTAGAATTCCAAATTAAAGTAAAAGGTAACTTATACTTACGTCAATGCCCTTCTGACACATACTGCACTTAGTTGAAATGGTGCTGGTATATATGGTAACAACAGGTTTCTTTAGCTCATAAGATAGGCATGACTGGCTGCAGAAATCTTTGCAAAAAGAGGAATTTTCAAATTGGGTTGTGATCACATTCACTGGATTTAAAATGTCTCTAAAAACAAATAACAAAGACAAATGTACAATAAGTCTACCTTCTTCTCTGGGAGCCAAAATGCTATTTTAGCTAAGAGTAACTATTGCATAGTAGAAAAAAATCTGCATAAATCATCTGAAACATAGTTTTGATGATTAGTTCTGTTACTTCTTAGTCAAATGATTATGAGTGAAGCAATTATTGTCTCTATTACCTCGTATGTAAAGTAGGGTTTACAATATCTAATGTGTGTGCATCTGTACAAGAATTATATTTAACAAAAATAGACTTCCAGCTCTCTGCTAGCATCAATGAGACTTGATTCAGTACCCATTCCACAACCTGAGACTACAGGACATGTGT
The DNA here is from genome assembly GCA_907164525.1 of Lophiomys imhausi. Lineage (NCBI taxonomy): Eukaryota > Metazoa > Chordata > Mammalia > Rodentia > Muridae > Lophiomys > Lophiomys imhausi. The sequence continues at coordinate 9,528,487 of CAJQZJ010001750.1, read as the reverse complement.
CCTCTACTCTACAGCTGTCAAAGGTAGAATCATGACTGAAATCATAAAATAATGTTTAATTAAAATGTTCAAGATGAACTATGAAGATATTAATATAAATATTAGCATGCTATATAAAACTTAGCTATAAATGTCAGGAAGAACACAACATAAATAATTTAGCAGTTCTGGGAGATTTCTAGAGCCATTTTATAAGAGCCAGTTATAGCAATGAGCATTGAAAGCAATATCCAGTAACACAGAGGCTAAATACTACTATTCTTCTCAAAAGTATAAAAATTGAAGGAAACATTCAAAATAGGAATACTAGTGGAGGAAGGCCACAAAAAAATCACAATGACTGTAGTATTACATATAAATACACTGAGTTATGACTACATGCCAGTCATTAAATGTCACAGAGAAGACTGTAAGGGAAGTATTACTATCATTTCCACGTTCAGACAGAGACTAAATGAGAAGTTAAACTGCCTCTCACAGTCATACTGACACCAGAATTCAAATCCAGAGAGTCCAGAGTAAATCATTCTACTAGCCTGCACTTTGTACCCCTTTATTTTATTTTTATGGTGTACATGTATGTGCATATGTGTGCAGAGGTCAGAGTCATCCTTCCTCAGGCACCATCCATCTTGTTTTCCATGACAAGGTCTTTCACTGGGACCCGAGGCTCTCCAGTTACCATATGCTGCCTGGTCATCTAGCCCCAAGGATCCTCATGTGTCCATCTCCCCAGTGCTGGGATTGCATTCACCACTATGCCCAGCATTTTAAACAACTTAAAGAGGATCTCACTACAGTCTTGGCTGGCCTGGAACACACTATGTAGACTAGGTTGACCTCAAGTCAGAGACCCATCCACCTCTGCCTCTGTCTCCCAAAATGCTGGGACTAAAGGTGTGAGCTACTGTGCCCAGTAGTATGCCTAACATTTTTGGTAAGTGCCCCTATGCCTGCAGAGCAAGCTCCTTATCAACTGCACCATCTCCCAGGCCCACATGTCTTTATTATTCACAACTACTGCATGGTAAGCTATTAAAGGATAATAAAAATTATCTCAATTATCTAAAAATTCACCTAAACTTAAAAATATATATGCTTCTACAGGGTGTGGTAGTACACTTAGCACTTGAGAAAGGCAGAAGGATTTGGAGTTCAAGGTCAGGGGCTGGAGAGATGGCCCAGAGGTTAAGAGCAATGGCTACTCTTCCAGAGGTTCTGGGTTCAATTCCCAGCACCACAACTGTCTGTAACTCCAGCACTCTCATACAAACATATATGCAGTTGAAACACCAATCCACATAAAATAAAAATTAAAAAACCATTTAAAAAATAGTTCAAGGTCATCCCGAGCTACACACAGAGTTCAAAGCCAGTCTAGGCTATGTCAGATCCTGTCTCACAAAGCAATTATAAAAGCTGGTGAGATAGCTCAGTTGGCAGGGACACTTGCTACCAAGCCTGACAACTTGAGTTCAATTAACGGGGCCCTCATAGTGGAGCCAACTCCCACAAGTCATTTTCTTACTTTGTGTGTATGTGCATGTATATACACATGTACATATGTACTACATACACATACACGGAGAGAGAGAGATAACATAAGATAAATTTAAATATAAAAACATTTTTCAACCAACCAACCATGAAATCTTGGAAATAAGTGGATATGCTTGCATACAGATCAAGTGCTGATTCTGAAGAGTGTTTTTTTACTAAAAACAAAAATAAATTATATTTAGCTGGATGTAATGGCACTTGTTTATAATTCCAGTATGTGAGAGGTAGGGGCAATGAGGATCACAATTTCAAGGTCAACTACATAGTCAGTTCAAGGCCAATCCGGGCTACACAAGACCTTTTCTCAAAAACAAACCAACAAACAAAAAACCAGGACTGAAGAAATGGGTGGTGGGTTAAAAGCACTGGATGCTCTTTCAGAGGCCCCAGATGTGATTACTAGTGCACACACACATGGCAATTAACAACCACCTGTAACTCCAGTTCCACGAAATCTGAAGCCTTCTTTGACTTCCTCTGGCACTAGGCAGCCACATGGTGCACAGAAATACATGCAGGCAAAATACTCATATACATAAAAATTAAGAAAACACCATGCACATATAATTACTACATAATTATAAATATAATTACATATACACAATTAAATTAAAATTTTAATTAATAAGATCCCCTCTATTAAGATTAATAATATGCTAAGTTATATGTTAATGCTGCTTCATTAAAATCCTGGGAAGTTCATAACACTTAATGAAAAACTGATATTTAAATTAAAATATCAACAGGGCCGGGCAGTGGTAGCGCACGCCTTTAATCCCGGCACTTGGGAGCCAGAGGCAGGGGGATCTCTGTGAGTTCGAGGCCAGCCTGGTCTACAAAGCAAGTCCAGGACAGCCAAGGACTGTTACACAGAGAAACCCTGTCTCGAAAAACCAAAAAAAAAAAAAAAAAAAAAAAAAAACTGTTCAATAGTTTAAATGGTGGCTATCCACAATAACAGAATTCTACAATTCTACTATTCCACAATTCTCACCAACTGTTTATTTCATTTCACAGTAATTTTTAAACTAAAAGAGAAAGAAAACTGGTTAGGCAACACTTTTAATACAGGTCACCTGTTTTTTTGGTTTTTCGAGACAGGGTTTCTCTGTGCAACAGCTCTGGCTGTCCTGGACTCGCTTTGTAGACCAGGCTGGCCTCAAACTCACAGAGATCTGCCTGCCTCTGCCTCCCAAGTGCTGGGATTAAAAGCGTGTGCCACCACGCCTGGCCATACAGGTCACCTGTTTAATGCTGCAAAACTTTAGAGTAATTCCCAAATTCCTGCACTAAACTAAAAAGAGATTTCCTTAGAAAAAATGCTAAAGAGATTTAAAATGACAGTAACATGTTTGAACTAGACTATATACTTTAAGAAGTAAATCCAGGAAGCCAGGCATGACCGTGCACACCTTTGATACTAGCACTTAAGGCAAAAACAGGTGGATTTCTGAGATTCAGGGCCAGCCTGGTGTATATGGGTTTCCAGGACAGCCAGGGCTCCACAGAGAAACCTTGTCCCAAATAAAAGACAAAGAAGTGAAAAGTTGAGAGCTGTACTTAGAGCAGTGTGTGCAGGTTCTCTTCGGAGAAGGAACTATGCGGACAGCTGAGGAGTGTCTGCTGATGCATCCCATGGAACAGAACAGTTGAGCAGAGCCTGCCTTACAGTACGTAGTTTGCCCCTTAGTAAGTAGGTTTTTTACAACCATAACAAAGCACATGAACAGCTGGAACTGAAGGAAATGATGTATTTGGGCCAGGTAACTGTAGACCAAGCGGAAAGCCTAGCAAAACAAGACAAGAACAAACAAAATAAACAAAAGGAAAAAAGAAAGCACTTTCAGTTTCACTAATGCATGTATTTTCTTTTCAAAGAAAAAACTTGTAAATTTTGAAAGTCATTATACTAAGAAAACAATAACTACTCTCCAAAACAAGGGGTTTCAACTCTTTCTTACCACAACCCTTAATAAGTATTATATTTTAGTTAAAAACCAGTTCTCATATACACATATGCTAAACAAAATCTTTTTTTTTTTGAGACAGAGTCTCACTATATACAGAACAGAATGGTCTCACTCTTATGATCCTCCTGTCTCAGACTCACACACGTACTGCGATCACAGGTGTGCACCACTTGCAGCCACTCGTATCCACCTATTTGTGCATGTGTAACCTAACAGAAACACAAGGTGTTTGTTCGTTTTGTTTCTCTGTGTAGCCCTGGCTGTCCTGGAACTTATTATGTAGACCAGGGTGGCCTGAATTCAAAGATCCACCTGTCTCTGCCTCCTGAGTGCTGTGATTAAAGACAAGTCCTACCACACCCAGCTAGAACCAGAAGTTTTATAAAACATACATTTCCTTAATATATGCATCACCTTCTGCTATCATTGTAATTTCTTTCTTTCATTTTTTAAAAGCCAATGATGATCGGTTCCTACACTGAAAGATAAACTCTAAAGGAGAAGAAAGATTTACAGGAAGAGGTGCTTCCTTCAGTTCTACTAAACAATACCAACAGTAACAAACTCAGCTAATTTTATTTCTTACCAAGAGAAGTGTCACTAGCTGAAAATACAGCACTGATTTTTGGTTCACTTTCTTGAAGTCCATATTCCTTAAAAACAAGAGAGGGGAGAGGGAGAGAAATAAGTACAGTATGCACAGATAATCCTAATCACAGTCCCTTCACAAATGCATCAAAAATTAGTATTAGGCCAGATATAATCTTTACAAAGACCATCTTTCAAAGTTAAAAAACATTTGCAGTTATACCTATTTTTCAAAAGTAATTTTGACAGACGAGAATATAAAATGTAGTCTTCCCAATAAGAACATTACTTATTTGTATATGTATGTGTCTACGTGTTTGTGTATGTGCATGCATGTGGGTAAACATGTGCATGTAGATACTAGAGTTCAATGCAGGTGTCTTCCTCAGTCACTTAACACCTTATTTACACCTTATGCTCAGCTTTTTAAATTTGCTACTGAAATTTTTATTGTAAGAAATACAAAAGGCATTACAAATATACAAGCCATTTTCTGGTTTTGCTTTAATTAACTTAGTTGGAAACAAGTGAATCCAATAAATAGTGACATTTGAACATGATTTTGAAAATATCAATGAATTCAAGTTACCCAACAATAAATACCTAAATTTTCATTCTAGTATTCAGTTTCCAAAGGAGTGATCTGTAGCCCTCAGAATCTCCTGACCAGTTCTCTCTGCCATGGCAACAGAATGACCATTGTAGATCTCCATCTCCAACGGAATCTGAGTTAAGATGCCTGTGGGAAGCCCAGCCACTGCTGACCCAAGCTGCTTCTAGCTAACTTCTAGTGACAAGGCATTTCCTATATGGTGTGGTCTTTGAGTGTGTTTCAGCCTTTTAGGTGAATATTGATAATCTGATCTCAGATCAATGTACTTGCACAAGTGAGTACTTGCACATTACTTATGATATATTCATGAGAGTAATAAAGGAGATTAAATATGAGTGACAATGTTTAGATTTCAATAAGTGACTTGTTTTTCTCTCTGAGACAGTCTCATGTGCCTAAGCTGAACTCGAACTTCTGATCCTTCAGGGTCTACCTAGGATTGATTGCAGGCATGAGCTCCCACATCTGGCTTACACAATACTGGGTTGAACCCAAGACTTTGCTCATTTTAGACAAACATACTCTACCAACTGAGCTAAAGCCTTAGGTCTTAAGTAAGTCATTTTAGCCAACAGATTTACAAGCTGTCACATCTGTTAATGATCAACAAGATACAAAAATACAATGCAATCTGTTTATTATATATAAAGTCATCACATTGGAGGCTGGAGAATGGCCTGTATGTTAAGAGAGCTTCTTTTTCTACCACAAGGCCAGAACTGGGTTCCCAGCTTACAACTAACTGCCTATAACTCCAGCTCCAGGGCACACTACAAACACACAAATTATAAGTATCATCAGAAGCTAAATCATTTTTATGCTTTATTTATTTTAAACGTTAGGAAATGAAGCTGATTGTGGTGGTAGTCTATTAATCTCAACACTTGGGGAGACTAAGACAAAAGATACCACAAGTTGTTGGCCAGCCTGGGATATATAGTGAGTTCCAAGCCAAGGTATGTTGAATAGAGTGATATTTTGTCTCAAAAAAAAAAAAAGAAAGTAATAAACCTTGGGCTGGAGAGATGGCTCAGTGGTTAAAAGCACTGGCTGCTCTTCCAAAGGACCCAGGTTCAATTCCCAGCACCCACATGGCAGTTCACAACTGTAATGGCTGGGCGTGGTGGCACACACCTTTAATCCAAACACTAGGGAGACAGAGGCAGGTGGATCTCTGAGTGCAAGGCCATCCTGGTCTACAAAATGAGTCTAGCACAGCCAGAGATACACAGAGAAACTCTGTCTCGAAAAACCAGAAAAAAAAAAAGAAGAAAGAAAGAAAAGAAGATGTAAGCCTTAAACAACAATGAAAAACTGTTAACATAAAACTACCTTTATGCTGAAATAAATTACCTTATGGGTTTTTGGTTGGTTGTTTGTTTTGGTTTTGGTTTTTGGAGACAGGGTTTCTCAGTGTAACAGTCCTGGCTGTCCTGGAACTCACTCTATAGACCAGGCTGGCCTCGAACTCACAAAGATGTGCCTGCCTCTGCCTCCCAAATGGTGGGATTAAAGGTGTGTGCCACCATGCCTGGCCATGTTTTTATTTATTTATTGGCTAAATGACCTGATATATTTCAAAACAGGAAGGTTTTTTTGGGCAAGGTGGGGGGGGGTCAGATTTGGGATGCAGCTCTACTGATGAGAGTGCATTGGGCTCCTTCCCTATCAGCACATAATGTAAGTATGGGTCACAATCTCAGCTATCAAGAGGAAGAGATAGGAGGATGAGGTCACTCTTAGCTATAGAGTTTTAGGCTAATATTTATTCAACTATTGACACATATGAAGAAGTGGAAACACTATAATCACCTTTTCCAATGTACCAGGAAGAACACTTAAGATTAAAAAATACGGTGTCTTATTAACCTGAAATATCTAATGGTCCATACATAGCTCCCTGGAGATTTTGTCTCTTTTGGTGGGTTAGTGGTGAGGTTCTCGTATGGTTGGATGGTTTTTGCTTTGTTTTGTTCAGACAAGGTCTCACTGTTTGCCTTGGCTAGCCTGGAAAGCCCTCCCTAAAGAGCAGGCTGGCATCGACTCCTGGAGATCCATCTTCATCTGTCTGGGATTAAAGGTGTGCACCATCACATCTTATTTCCTGAGTTTTAAACTTTCATTACTTCCAATTCCTACCATCACACTTCCTGTTTACTGGTTTCAATTTCACTAAGTGAAAACAAGCAACCATCTTTATTTTCCCTTCCTATAAACCACAACTGTTTACCTTGCAGGAAAAGGCCCTCTTTAACTAAATGCTGGGGATCCTTTCCTACTTCCTTATCACTCTATCCAGTCCTCCTTACCTTCCACTTCTTTCCTTCTCCATCTTGGTTTCACTATTTATATATTAGTAGGTTCCTTTGGAAGCTATTGCTATTCCCCCTTTCCGTCCCTTTTATAGTCAAACTGGTTCAGAGGATAAAGGCACTTGCTGTGCAGATCTGATGATCTCCGTCATCCCCCATCCCATGATGGGGAGAGTCAACTCAGGAAAGCTGCCATCTGACCTCCACACACCTGCCACAACACAGACAACCCACACACACATATCATATACATACACACAATTTCAAAAACAAAAACTTCATTCCTTCTCTAGGGGTCTCACTTTGATTCCTTCTTGAATTCAAAGGTTTCTGGCTAAAACTGTTTTAAAACAGCATCATTTCACAATTGCTAATGTAATAAACTGCTTCTAAGTCCCTTTACTACTTGCACATCTAACACAACCAATGATCCCAACATCTTTCGTTTCCTCACTTTTTGTTTTTTATATTTACTTATCTCCTATGAGTGTTCTGCCCACAAGTATGTCTGTACGTCATACATGTGCCCGGCACCCACAGAGGTCAGAAAAGTATGTCAGATCTTTTAGAACTGAAGTTACAGATTTGAACAGCCATGTGGCTGCTGGATATCAACCCTGGGTCCTCTGCAAAAACAAATGCTCTTAACTGCTCTGCCATCTTTCTCACCCTCATCACTATTTTTTGTTTGTTTAATTTATTCTTGGGCTAAATAAATGGTTTAGGAATAGTAGACAACCTGAGTTCAGTTCCTAATACTGACATCAGGCAGTTTAGGACTGCCTGTAACTCCAGCTCCAGGGGAATCTGCATTCACAAGCACACACATTAAAATACAAATAAGCTGGGCATGGTGGTGCATGTCTTTAATCCCAGCACTTGGGAGGCAGAGGCCAGCCTGGTCTACAAAGTGAGTACAGGACAGCCAGGGATACACAGAGAAACCTTGTTTCAACACCGCCCCCCCCCCCATCTTTTAATAAAGAAATAAAGAAGAAAAAAAAGACCTTTAAAAGATTTAAAAGAGCCGGGCGGTGGTGGCGCACGCCTTTAATCCCAGCACTTGGGAGGCAGAGGCAGGCGGATCTTTGCGAGTTCGAGGCCAGCCTGGTCTACAAAGCGAGTCCAGGACAGCCAGAGCTGTTAAACAGAGAAACCCTGTCTCGAAAAACAAAAAAACAAAAAAAAAAAAAGATTTAAAAGAAATGTATTGAGTCTAGAGAAACGATGGCTTAGTGGTTAAGAACACTTCCTGATTTTTCAGAAGACTCAGAGTTCAATTCCCAGCATCCACATAGGCAGCTCACAACCATTTATAACCAAATCTAGGGGCCCTAGGTCCTCTTCTGACCTCTTTAGATACCGGGTATGTATGTATGTAGTACACTTACATATATACAGACAAAACACCCATACATGTAAAGTTTTTTAAATTAATTGTGACAATTTCATACTCTTCCCAGCCTACCATTTCTCCTTGAACTCAAAAAGAGCTGTCTGCCTCTGTCTTGAGTATTGAGATTAAAAGTATAACCATTACACCTGGCTTGTCCTCTTGCTTGCATTTTATGACTCAGTGAATTTCATTAGTGAATATGCAATAGACAATGTTTGTATCTTTGGGAGGTTTGGGGGGGAAGTTATGAAAGTGAAGCCCTCATGAATTACATTAGTACCTACAGTAGCTACTTTCCTCCTTGTTGCAGCTAAAGAGCTGACAGAGTTAAGAGGAAAGATGCTTATATTGGTTCACAAGGATACAGAGTTCTTCATGGTAGAAAGGAATGCCAGCTGGGACGCCATCAGTAACATCTGTACTGAAGATCAGGAAGCATTAGCAAGCTATATAATCTTCAAGACCTGTCTACAAGCAACCTATTTCTTTGTCTAGGCCACACCTCCTAAAGATTCCACAACCACTCCAAACAGCATCAGCATTGGGGAATCAATGTTCAACCATTTGGGGGTTGGGGGGGCTTTGAAGAAAACATGCCTCACAGAAGTGCATGTATTTAAATGCTTGGTCTAATGCAAAGTGGTCAGCTCTGGAACTACATACACACAAATAACAAAAAAAGGGTGCAAGAGGTTGTTTTTATATATTTATGTGTATGCACACACACGTTACAATATAAAAAAGTCTGTTAACTTGGAAAGGGACACAGGAGGGGCTGGAGGGAAGGGACTGGAGGGGGCTGAAAAGAGGAAAAGGAGAGGAAAAAGTGATATAATTCTATTTCAATTAAATTTTTTTTTTCACAGCAGGGCATGGTGGTGCATGTCTTTAATCTCAGCACTCAGGAGGCAGAGGCAGGTGGATCTCTGTGAGTTTGAGGCCAGCCTGGTCTACAAAGCAAGTCTAGGACAGCCAGGGGCATTAAACAGAGAAACTCTGTCTCAAAAAATCAACAACAACAAATAGTATTATGAGATACAAAACCACCAAGTATATCATTGAGTTTGTTTTGTATCAGTTATCAACTGCTGGGCATGGGACCTGCACTTACATGTGGTTCATATACCCAGTGAGACTCTGTTCGGAGAAAACTAATTTTTCCTTTGTGAGCAGCTGTCAGTTGGCAATAGCTTCTGGGTTAGAGATGTGGGCTTGTATCCACTTTCCCCCTCAGCACAGGGCCTACACAGGTCTAAGCCAGATGCAGTCCCAGTGCTGAGGGGGAAAGTGGATACAAGCCCTTGTTTCCTTGGTGTCTTTCATTACTACTGACTCTTACAATCTTTCTGCCTCCTCTTCTGCAAAGTTCCCTAAGCCTCAAGAGGAGGGATTTGACGGTGTCATCCATTTATGAATGAATGCTCTCACTCTCTGCACACTGTCCACCTTTGGGTCTCTATTTGTCCCTATCTACGGCAGAAGGAAGCATCTCTGATGCCAGATTAAAGACACGGACCTCTGAGTAAAGCCAGTGTCCTTCAGAGTCTTTTTGCTGCATTCCTTTAGCAAAGCAGCAGCATTGCTTTAGGTCCATGACTTATGTAGTCTCAGGTTCTAGGGCACCCAAGCAGTATGGGTTCCACCTCACAGAGTGGACCTTAAATCCAATCAGACAGTGGTTGGTTACTTCCACAACTTTTTGTGCCACTACTGCACCAGTGTGTCATGCAAGCAGGTCACCACTGTAGATTGCAAGGTTTTTAAAAAGAAAAAAAAGAAATCTGACTCCCAATTTAATAGTCTTGAGGAGCAGTGGGACTCCTTGAGGGTGATTAGGCTACTAAGTTGGTCTGGTTTCACTCTTTCGGTACTGACTAGTAACCGAGAGTGGGGTCCCTTCTACTTTTGCTCCACACACATTTAACTTGCCCTTCCACTTTCCAATAACACACCACACACTCACCAAAAAGCAACCAGTAACAGGTTCAGTACTGCTAAGAACAGTTTGTGTGTTGGGGGTGGGGGTATGGAAGAGTTTGGAACTTTGAGCGAAGAAAGCTGTTGAACAGCTGAAGCAAAGTTTTAATGTGCCATTGTGGTGGGAGCTTGGTGAAAAGAATACAAATAAATATGGCCGGTGAAAGCCTGACTAAAGATGTTTCAGAGGGAAACAAGGACTCTGTCAGAAACTGAGAGGGGCTCACTCATGTGATATTTTAGCCAATAATCTGGTTTGTTTGTTTGTTTTCTGCCTGCGTCCTGAGAACTTGAATGAAATTGAATTTAAAGGAAACAGACAACTTTGCTTGGCATAGGAAATTTGTAGACAGAAGAACCTTCAGGATGCTGGTGAGAAAGCAGCTCTATAACTGTTGAGTGGTCTGAATGAGACTGGCACCCGCAGGCTCATACGTCAGCATGCTTAATTCCCAGTTGATGACCTGCCAGAGGAGAATTAGGAGGTGTGGCCTTGTTGGAAGAGGTGTGTCACTGCAGTGGGCTTTGAGGTTTCACACACACACACACACACACACACACAAATTAAAAATAGTATTACATTTTAAAAAATAAACCATATAAAAATAATTTTAAAACTTAAATAAAATAAAAATCTGGGAACTGGAGAGATGGCTCAGAGGTCAAGAACACCGGCTGCTCTTCCAGGGAACCTGGGTTCAATTCTCAGCACTGACATGGCAGTTCACAACTGTCTGTAACTTTAGTTCCAGGGAATTCAACACCCTCACACAGACATACATACAGCAAAACACCAGTGAACATTAAAAAAAATCTGAACTAGGTGCAGTGGTGCATGCCTCTAATCCCAGCATTCCAGAGGCAGGCAGATCTCAGAGTATTTTAAGCCACCCTGGTCTACACAGAGAGTTCCAGGCCAACCAGGACTATATATAATGAGACCCTATCTCCAAAAAAAAAAAAAAAAAAAAAAAGAAGGGGAAAAATGACACTGAATAAAATATGTCTATTATAGCTGGTGTGGTGGCAGGTGTCTTTATCCCAGCACTTGGAAAGCAGAAGAAAGAGGATCACAGACTTCCTCAACTACCAGTGAGTTCAAAGCCAATCTGGATTACCTACAACAACAAACAGAATCTTAGTTTTGTTTGTTTGGTTGGTTGGTTGGTTTTTTGAGACAGGGCTTCTCTCTCTCTCTCTCTCTCTCTCTCTCTGTGTGTGTGTGTGTGTGTGTGTGTGTGTGTGTGTGTTTAGTGAACTGCAAATAGTTTAGTTTACAGGACCACAAATTAGAAGTGGAAAAGATAAGCCAGGCATGGTGGCACATGTCTTTTATCCCAACACTTTGGAGGCAGAGCCAGGTGAGTTCCAGGACTGCCAAGGCTACACAGAGAAACTCTGTCTCAAAAAACAAAAACAAAACAAACAAAAAAAGAAGTGGGAAAGATGACTGGTGACAATGAAAAGAGAACCAAAGGCTAAAAATGAGTAGTTCAGATATCACCGTCTTAGACAGGGTTTTATTGGTTGACGAGACACTGTGACCATGGCAACTCTTATAAGGGAAAACATTTAACTGGGACTAGCTTACAGGTTGAGAAGTTTAGTCCATTAGCACCATGGCAGGAAGCATGGTGGCATGCAGGCAGACATGGTGCTGGAGAAGGAGCCAAGTGTTATACATCCAGATCAGTAGGCACCAGTGAGCCACTGGGCCTGGCCTGAGCTTTCTGAAACCTAAAAGCCCACTTCTCAATAACACACTTCCTTCCACAAGGCCACACCCACTCCAACAAAGCCACAACTCCTAATAGTGCCACTCTCTCTGAGGCTATGGGGACCATTTTATTCAAACCAGCACAGTCACATTCAAATGTCTGTGCTTCACCATATAGGAGGAAACTGGCTGAGGATGGTAGAGTACTTAGTTGCCTAGAATGTGCAAAGCCCTGAGTTCAAGCCCCAGCATGGTGGGGGAAGGGAGCTGGGGGGGAGTAATATTGGATCTATAAACACTAATCAATGTTTTGAAGAACTACATGAGAGAGGGAAGGACAAGTTGTAAACAGTTCACATGAAAAATAATGAAATGGGAAAACAGAAGATAGACTCAAAATATACTTAAAAAGCAGAATCCACAAAACTTGGCAAACAATGGTTATACTGGCTAAGGCTAGGGGAACAATTTACCTGGTAAAGGAAAGGTAAGCATACTGAAAGGAGATGTAAGTATGCTGGAGACCTCCTCTACTCTGCATACTGCAAGTACCACCTTCCAACCTTCTCAGCTCACTACTAGAGCAAAGAAGCCATGGAATTCATGAGCAAGAGAAAACCTAACTGGCATTCCTATCCTGGAATAATCCTTTTGTCAGACTGTGTGAGAAGTTAAATCTTACTTTTTTTTTGGGGGGGGGGGTTCCAAGACAGGGTTTCTCTGTGTAGACCTGGCTATCCTGGAACTCACTCTGTAGACCAAGCTAGCCTAGAACTCACAGAGATCCACCTGCCTCTACCTCCTGAGTGCAGGTGGATTAAAGGCGTGCACAACCATGCCCGGTGTTAAATCTTACTTTTAACTTATTATCATTATGTTTAAATACTATTGCTCTGTCTCTACAATAAAGTCAGTAATTTAAGATCATAAAACAAAAGAACTGCTAAAGAACATAAAAACTGAGCTGGAGAGATGGTTCAGTGGTTAAAAGCACTGGCTGCTCTTCCAAAGAGCAGGGGTTCAAATCCCAGCACCCACATGGCAGTTCACAGCTGTCTGTAATTGCCAAGTGTGGTAGTCCACACCTTTAATCCCAGGACTCAGTAGGCAGAGGCAGGCAGATCTCTGTGAATTCGAGGCCAGCCTGGTTTACACAGTGAGTCCAGGACAGCCAAGGATATACAGAGAAACCCTGTCTTGAAAAACAAGCAAATAAACAAACAAAGTTAAAAATAAAAATTTCTTGCCAAAATAATTAATTGGCTCTCTACTCCCCAAATTATTTTTGTTTATAAACTCTATCTTTAAGGGATATCCAGAAAGATCTTCCCAAACACAAATCTGTTTCATATTACTGTCCCAACAATGAAAAGCTGTCATGGAGGCGCACAACTGTAATCTCAGCACTTGACAAGTGAAGGCAAGAGGATCAGATGTTAAAGGTCATCCTCAGCTACACAGTAAAATCTGAGTATAGCTTGGACCACATGAAACTGCCCTTTCCAAAAAAAAGGGGAAAAAACTAACTCTATAATGTCTTTCCACTGCTCTTAAAATAAAAATCAAAGTTCATGACAAGGGTCTGTTCTGCATAATCTTCGAGACACAAGCTACATATGGAGGGGTAGGTTCTCTAAAATCTTATTATCTGGGTTTGAATTCTACCTAACTTTACTAACTGATCCATACACACTGCTTGGCTTTTTTGAGCTCTGACATTCTCATGTGTATAGTAAGAATATTATCATAGATGTGATAATGGACACACTTTTAGGCTTGCACTGACATTAATCATCACATTAATGCCACATACTATATGATACATATTACACATACTATTGGTGTCGCTAATCATCATTACCATTTCTAAATTTGTTTCTTCAACAAAAACAAATATCACATGTCCTTTTCTCATTCAAAACACTGAAAAGCTGATTAATCCCTTGTCTTAGACCTTTTCATATTGCTTTAAGAAGAAACCATGCAATGAGTCATTTATAAGGAAAAGAATTCCTCACAGTTCTGGAGGCTGTGAATTCCAAGACCCAGGGGCTGCATTCATCAAGTCTTCTAGTCATATTACATTGTAGCAAAGGATGGGAGAGCACCCAAGAAAGAGCAAGACAGCAAGCAAGGGGTGAATCTGCCCATAGGATTGTTACCTCAGGGTCACCGCCAGCAACACTGCATCAGGAATTAAGTTTCCAATTAATGAAGTGTGGAGGCTACATTCATTTTGGACCAGCACTGAGAATTGAACACAGTACTTCACAGTGCTAGGAATTTAAGTCTACTAAACTACCGTGTCTCCAGCCTTAATGCACTCATCTAATGGATGAAAAACAAAAACAGAAAACAGAAACTGTCTACTACCATTTCATTCATTTTCAATTCTCCAAACAAGAAATAATTTGTAGTATTTTGAAAGTCAAAAGGAAATGCTTACTTGAGCATTATCAGGTTCTTCTTTAATGCTGTCCAGAAGCCCTTGTTCTGCAGTTGCTTTGTCACATCCGTCCTCCAGAGGTTCTTTCATTCTAATCATTTATGCAGAATTCTTCTCTGGTTTAAAACTAAGATCTCTTCTTAGCAATGGATAACTAGATTCCTAAAACATAATATAAAGGATTGGTTCTCAGGTTTTGTTTTCCTTCTTACTAGTGTGTTAATAGCTTCAGGTTCCAGCATTTGAGCAACACCTTTCTGGGACTATCACTGGTTTGTTCTGTTTTGCTTTGCTTTTTCTGAGACAAGAGTTTCTGTGTAACAGCCCTGTCTGTCCTGGACTTGCTTTGTAGAGCAGGCTGGCCTCGAACTCACTCAGATCAGCCAGACCCTGCCTCCCAAGTGCTGGGAGTAAAGGCGTGCGCCACCACGCCCAGCTGACTAACTGTTCTTTCTGCTCCTTCCTTCCAATGAGAAGTCTTTCCGGTAGCGCTCTCACTTCCCTAGAGTCTTAAGACAAGCACAATGGTCTTTTCTATGTTGAAGGCTGTTGAGAAGTAGACTGGCTGAACAAGCCACGGAAGGAGCTACCAAGCCATTGGAGAGGTGGATTCAGTACAATTTCTGGTTGCATGGGCACTGATTTGAGAACCACATTTGTTTTGATTTCTCCAAGTGAGAGGCAACTGCCTCACCTTCACCTCTAACTCGGCTGGCGCTGGAATCAAGAGCCCTTTTCTCAGCCTAAAGCTACTTTGGAGCCTCAGCATGTCATCACAAGTGGAACAGTAGGTTCCCATTTGCAGGTGGACCAACTGGACTTTCTCAAGCCTCCACGGAGTCTTGAGACTTCCCTAACATCTTCCTATAAACCGGCAGTTCTCCACCTTCCTAATTCAGTTCTTCGTGTTGTGGTGACCCCTAACCATAAAATTATTTCATTGCTACATCATAACTGTAATGTGCTACTGTTTGTTATGAACCATAATGTTAAGTATCTGATATGCAACCTCAGCGGGGTCGCGACCCACGAGTTGAGAACCATTGTTATACACATCTGTCTGGGTGTTCTTGAGATTCCTAAAGTGTATAATGAAAGCTTAGGTAAAAAAGAAACCCTCGCTAAAGGCCTTTCATCAATTCAAGCCAGCTATAGGAACAATAGATTTTAAAAGCCTGTTGCGAGGCCTGGTCGAGAACTTCCACCACTTGCCACAATTTAAACAATCTACAGACGTTATCGCTCGCTCCTTTGAATGTCGCAAGCTCTCCGACGTTCCGTTCGCAACTAGAATTCCTCAGCCTGTCCCCAGGGTCCAGCTGAGAAACTCGGTCTCCAACTGGGCGCGCGGGCCACCAGCTCCAGTAAGCCTCAGGATCCCTTGGCACTAAGGCCGCGTAGCCCACCGCGCGTCACGTGAGGAACTATCACTCCGCCGGCGCCGAGCTATGACCGGCCCTGTCACGTGAGATTACCCAGCTCCACTTGCGGCTTCTGGTCACGTGGCGGGACACGCCCCGGTTGGACACGTGGTGCAGTGCCCCCCCCAGAAGCCCACATGCTGGATCCGCTTCCTGCAGCGCCGCAGGACACCCATCACCAGCCGCCCAGCTACCTCCAAAGTGACTCGAGACACAGAATGCACAAAAGCATTCAAGGTCCCTGGTGGGGACAACTACAAATTCCTTTTCTGGAATCGCCTAAGCCATTGGAACGGTACTTCTTACCAGCAGCGCATGCGCACTCCTGGTTATACCCTAGACAGGAGATAATTGGACGTTCCCAGCCCTGATTCCCGCCCTCTTTTCCCATCATGCCCTAGACCTGGCCCTCCCAGCATTCTCACTTCAGTTATGAATAACTTCTTAAAGAGATATACATTGGGCTATGAAAAAGTGGAAAGTGGAATTTGAAAGAGATCAGAAGTGTCAGATGTTGCTGTATACGTCTTGATCTAGTTTTTAATGAGCATCTCCTTGGAAAGGTGGATGCTAGGAGAACATAATACTTGGGCATTTATTAACAAGTTACTGCTAAACAATTATCTATCATTCCACTTAATAGTGATGGAACCCCTAATATGGTATAAATTTTTGTCTGGAAAGATTAAAATTTGTGACTTTTTATCCAATATTTTGTTTGAGATACATTCATGATTTGTGAAGCTGTTCTTTTGTTGACTGCTTAGATAGATACTGACATAATATTCTATCTTATGAGTATCCATGATTCAGTCATTATGGCTGATAGACTTACGGTTTTGAGGCAGCATCTAGCTATGTAATACAGACTTACCTCTATTTATTACTCATTGTGTTTCTATACTTCAAAAGATACGTTGAAATAACCCTCAGAACATCCCCTTATTTGGAAATAGAATGATTGCAACAGAACTAGTTAAGATAAAGCCAGAGGCTGGGGAAACAACCCAGTGAATAAGATCTTGTTGCAAGAGCATGAAGAACTGAGTTCAGATCTCCAGAACTCATGTAAAGCTAAAGACATCTGTAATCCCAGAATTCCTACAACACCATGGGAGGGAAGGACAAGAAGCCAACTAACCTGTAGTATACATACATATGCGCACACACACAAATGTTTTTACATTTTTGAGCTGTAGATTTCCAATATACAGTGTCACAAAACAAACATAACTATTCCAAAATGAAAGAATAGGGGCATAGCAAGAATTCAGACCAAAGAAAATCTGTAAAAGTAAGGACTTTCTAATCCCACCATAGTGACATGGAGACTTGTTATTTTTATTAAAGCTTCAGACACTATAGCTGGGAATATAGTAAACTATTCTAACCTGACTTTGCTGGCCTGGCCTACTTCCCAGCCATCTGGCTCCTTACCTGCCCTCTTAGTCTCCCTTTATCTGTTCTTTCTCAATCTGTGTCCTCATGGTGATTCCTTCTGTCTCTGTTCCCCACCTGAAACCCCATCATTGGGATCAGAAGTCCCTCCTTATCATCTCCTGCCTAGCTATTAGCTATTCAGCTCTTTATTAACCAATCAGAAGGTGATGGAGGACAATGTTTACAACATACCAAGGCAGGAGATGCTTCATAATAATGTAGTCTCAATGTAAAGATCAAATCCAGAAAGTAGCTGTTTATCAGGAAAGGTTTATCGGTGATTTGTTGATGCTGATACTGCCAAAAAGGTGCTTCTAAGAAAAATGAGGGCATTGTGCCATGGCAATCCAACATACCCAAAATAGAAGAGTTCCATCTCAAAAAGAAGTTGTTTGGTGGAGGTTTGGATTTCTTTGAAAATACAGTTGTGTTGAGTGAATGTGTGAGGAGGGTTGTGGGAGTGCTTTGTCTACCACTGAAAAACAGACTGATGAAAAGGGGCATGCAAATCATCTTGATGACTGTCACTTGTGGGGAACATATTTACATCCTTTGATGGACAAACTCCTGGGAGAACTCATGATCTTGGTCAACAGGAAGTACTTCAGGAGGAGGTTTGCCAGTGAGAAAATACCCTGGTGCATAATTAGAGGGAGTATAAAAAGGAAGGCCCAGAAACTCGAGGGGGCTTTTTTGCTTGGCATTTCTGTTCATCCCTGCTCATTACTACACATCAAAAGGCTCAAGACAATGCTTTGCCAAAGATTGTGGATGCTGAGACTTGCTGAAGATTGTGGCCTACGTTGGGCAGAGCCCAAGTTGGGCTGAGCCCAGTAAAAATTCATTTGGAGCTATAAAAGCTGCTGCACTGGGACTGGAGAGATGGCTCAGCAGTTAAGAGCACTCACTGTCTGCTCTTCCAAAGGACCTGAGTTTAAACCCAGCAACCACATGGCAGTTCCCAGCTGTCTAATTGCCCGGTGTGGTGGCACACACCTTTAATCCCAGCACTCCAGAGGCAGGTGGATCTCTGTGAGTTCAAGGCCAGCCTGGTCTACAAAGTGAGTCCAGGACAGCCAAGGATACACAGAGAAACCCTGTCTCAAAAAACCAAAAAAAAAAAAAAAAAAAAAAAAAAAGCTGCTGCACTGAGGCTGTCCACAGAGGGCAGTATCTGCCCTGTGGAGCTTTGTCAAGCTCAGATGGACTGAAGAGACTGCGGCCCCAAGTGGGGGTGTGGCAACTACCATTGAGCTATTAGAGCCAGGTAACCACTGCAGCTGCTGTGTCCTGTTGGCAGATTGCAACTGTTCCTGTGGGTGCTGATTTGGGCAGACTGCTGACTAATTGCCCCATGGACTTGCACCTGAGGATGTCTTCATCTTGGTATCCTTTCTCCTGTGCCTTGGGCTGGGGGGTTGGAAGGTGTTTAGAGTTATTAATAAATAGTTTGGAGCCAGGCTCACGCCTTTAATCCCAGCACCTGGGAGGCAGAGCCAGGCGGATCTCTGAGTTTGAGACCAGCCTGGTCTACAGAGTGAGTTCCAGGACAGCCAGGGTTATACAGAGAAACCCTGTCTCAAAAAAGGAAAGAAAGGAAGGAAGGAAGGAAGAAATAGTTTAAAGGTACACCATCAAAGTATGGATGTGGTTTGTCAGGCATGGAGGAAAGTACAATGAGATGCATAAAACGGTCGCAAATGTTTAAGAGACACACATTAGCAAAAGGACAACCATAGACCTTAAGTGGCATGAACCACATGGCTACCCACTGGTGCATGACAAAGCTTCAACATATTGACATCATCGACCACAATTCTCATCTTTGATGATTCTCACTATGTGTTATGGGAGTTTCCTTATGCTATTTTTACCCCTCTGGAAAATTTTGTGTGGGCTTCAGTAGAGGATGTGAATGTATACAATGACAGTCTCTCTAACCAAAAAAGTTCTTTGGTAAAGATCTCCACTGGGGAACCATATAGCACGATAACTCTGCCTACTCCTACACAATAGTTCCCTTTGTGTCCCCCCTGATTGCACCAAAAATAGAGAAGTTTAAGATTTATTAACTGAAAAATGGTGCCAGAAACTCTTGGGTACACCTGGTCCCCAGGATGAAAACCCACATCAGGAGAAACAATGGGCCTAGACCCAGAGCCTAAAGACTTGGTAGTTGAGAGCAAGAGCTCATTTAATAAATATAGAATAGGGGGCTGGAGAGATGGCTCAGCAGTTAAGAGCACTAGCTGCTCTTTCAGAGGCCTTCAGTTCAAATCCCAGCACCCACATGGTGGTTCACAGCCATCTATAATGGGATCTGATGCTCACTGTTGGCATCCAGGCATACATGCAGACAGAGCACTCATACATAAAATACATAAATTAATTAATTAACTAATTAATTTAAAAAATAAGTATAGAATAGTGCCCATGATTGATTTCCCCAGGTATGTGACTTACAGGATGAATGCGAAAGTCTGGTATGCCCCACAAGAAGCAGATTCTGTTAAGAAATTAGTCTGGCAGGGCTGGAGAGATGGCTCAGTGGTTAAAAGCACAGGCTGCTCATCCAAAGGACACGGGTTCAAATCCCAGCACCCACAAGGCAGTTCAAAACTGTCTGTAATGGCCAAGCATGGTGGCTCATGCCTTTAATCCCAGCACTAGAGATGTAGAGGCAGATGGATCTCTGTGAGTTCAGGGCCAGCCTGTCTACAGATGTAATGAAGGTTTGAATTTCTTTGGAAACACAGTTATGTTGAATGAATACGTAAGGGCTTCTGAAAAACAGATTCATAAAAGGGACATACAACATCAGCCTAAACACTGGCACCTGTGGGGAACACCTGTGAGAGCACACGGTCATGGTCAGCAGATGCACCTCTGGAGGAGTGCATAGGCTGGCCAAGCAGAAAACATCCTGATGCATAATTAGAGAGAACATATGAAAAGAAGTCCCGGAAACTCTAGAAGGCTCTTTTGTTTGACTTTGCTTTGCATCACTGGTCATGGCTGTTTAACTTCGAAAGTCAATAGACAACATTTTCCTGAAAGTTGATGCTGATGAAACTTGCAGCAAAGGTTGGGCAGAGCCCAGGTCAAAAGCGGAGGCCCAGAGGCCTAGGCTGGCCTCAGAGAACACCACCTGCCCAGAGACCATGGTGCCAAGTGAGGGGGCAGCAACTGCTGGTGCCAAAGACGAGTGGACAGAAGAGGCCACAACCCCAAGCAGAGGTGCACCAATGGCTTGTTCCTAGGCCAACTGATGGAAGAGACTGTGGTGCCAAGTGAGTGCGTGGGGATGGCCAGCTCCTAGGTCTTGTGAATACAGCACTTGCCCCAAGGCAGCAAGCTCAGGCAGGCAGAAGAGATTGCAAAGGGACTGAAGAGACCTTGGTACTGAGCAGGGGGTGTGGCAACTCCCATCTCGATAGCCAGGTGACCACTGGGCTGCTGCTGATTGCTCTGTTCCCTGTGTATGCTGATTTGAATGGACTGCTGATTAGTTGCCCCAAGGAACCAAGCCTGAAAACATCTTCATTTTGGTGTCCTTTCTAATGTGCCTCAGGTTGGTTGGCTAGAAGGTGTTTAGAATTACTAATAAATAGTTTAAAGGTATGCCAACATACAGAGAGTTCCAAGATATGTAGGGCTACATAGAGAAACCCTGTCTGGAAAAAAAAGTTAGGCTGGCTTGTTCCCCTTCTGCCATATCCACTGAAGGAATTAGGATGGTATAGCATAAGGAAAGGTGTAGGGGCTGATAGGTTAATATAAGTTAGATTTAGTGAATACCTAAGTTTCTGATACAGTCTCTTAATTCGGGGCATGAAGATCAACTGCTGTGAGCAATTAGTTTATCAGCTTATGGAAGAAGTCAGGTGAAATGAGGGGAGTCTCTTTGGACTGAAAAACAAGGTTGAAGCCAGGTGAAACAAGGAAAGACTTTATGACCTGGCATTGCTTTCAACTGCTAAGTGGGCAGAGCCCAAATTAAGCTGAAGCAGGTGGAACAAGGAGTGATCCTATTTAAGGACAAGTGGATGACGCCAGAGAGGTGCGTGCTAAGCCCCCCGATACAAGAGAGCTCCGAGAGTACTGCTGGAGAAAGTGCTGGTAGACCAATGGCCCAATTTCCCTGAGGCAGAAGGAAGCCGGTGAGCAAAGAAAGCCTGAGCAAGACACCAAAAGGCCAAGGACTGGACCCTGTGGCTCAGCTTTTGCCTAGAGGGGTTTGATCTGTCCGAACAGTGGCCTAGGGGAAACTGTGCCTGGCTTTAAGGACTGAGGCAGAGCAGCTGAGTTCCTGATTCAAAAGAAATAAGTTGGCCTGCAGACGGCTGGAGTCTCCCACAGAACCAACTACCCTGACGAACCTGCATCTGAGAGATCCAGAAGAAGGACTGCTAAGTGTGTTAAAGAATCTACAACAAATACTGTGTTCCTGACGACTGAGGACCTGCCCCAGAGACTGTATCATTCTAAAAGGTTATGAAAGTAGTTGTTATGATTATCAATAGGTTTAGTGGATAGGTTAAAGGGGTTGTAGGAATTTATAGGATTAATAGTTAAGAAATTGCTGGTGTTTGTTATAAGTGAATTTAGTAATAAATAAATAAGAGTTAAATAAATAATAATTTAAAAGTTCGGTTACAGAAAGGAGAGTAGGATATCAAAGCCTACCCTTTGGGGAGGGTGTGAGGAGAACAAGCCCATATTGTAAGACTAAGGCACAAGGGAACACAACTAGAAAACAGCTCCCTTGTTATGGAGCTCATTATGTTCCATGGTGCAAATGCTGCATCATGCCCCTTGAGGAATGAAAATTTCTCTCTCATAGGTTTGTTTCTCAGGACTCCATGTCTGGCACCTCCCTACCACAAAGGCTTAGAGCATGCAGGAGGAAGTGTAAAAGGGCGCTTGGCCAGTCTGATGAACTTAGAAAACAATAGGCACTTAGATGCTTGCTGAACTTACTGCTTCTGTTTTAAAGAAAAATACTGTGATAAAGTTGTTGATGATCTCTTTCATTATGGATGTTGAAAAAATAGGGCTGAAAGAGATTAAAAGCAATCCGTGAAAAGATCATACATCTCTTGGAATCATTAAGTCTGCTTTCAATATTGCTTGTGGCTAAGCTATTATGCAAATATACAGTATAAAAGGTGTAGCCTTTTTTCAATAAACGTAACAATCCTGATTCATCCTCAGATCCTGTCAGTCTCCTTCCCTTGCTGACTCCATACCTTCTCTTTGGGACTTGAAGCTCCCTGGAGCTGGACTCCAGAACTTAAGAGGCAAAGACAATCCAAAATGAGAAGATGCCGAAGGTGAAAGAATACAAAACAGCATGGGAGGCAGGATGATTCTGATTTAAGAAGGGTCAACCAGAACAAAGATGTATGAAAACACCAGAGGAAGCTTACTCATACGTAGTATTTTGTGGCTTTTATTTTTTTGTTTTTGTTTTTTGTTTTTGTTTTTTGTTTGTTTTTTGTTTTTTGTTTTTTTTTTTGGTTTTTCGATACAGGGTTTCTCTGTGTAGCCCTGGCTGTCCTGGACTCACTTTGTAGACCAGGCTGGCCTGGAACTCGCAAAGATCCGCCTGCCTCTGCCTCCCAAGTGCTGGGATTAAAGGCGTGCGCCACCACCGCCCGGCTAGCTTTTATTTTATTACATGCTCTATTTTACTATACTGAATCCTCTACCTCCCTTCCAGTCTTTGTTCCTTCCAAACCCCCAACACTAGGTAGGACATAAAGAAGGTTAAAGGGGAAAGAGATGGAGTTCTCTTTGAGCTACTTCCTGCTGTTTAAGGTCATTGGGTCCTTGGGAGGCAATACCAATCTCAGCAGTCACAATATCCAGAAGTTCAGCAAGCCAGAAACAGTCAACACAGCAAACAAGAAACCAGGAAACACACCAGCAAGAAGAACCAGCAGCAGTTCCGGGGAGCAACAGCAGGGAAAGCAGCAACTCTTCCTTCTTTGGAGCCCCCTTACTTCTCCAGGCTCTGGCTTTGTTGTTGTTTGGGTTTTTTGTTGTTGTTTTGGGTTTTTTTTTGGGGGGTTGTCTTTGTTTTTCAAGATGGGGTTTCTCTGTGTATCCCTCACTATCCTGGAACTAACTCAGTAGACCAGGCTGGCCTTGAGCTCACAGAGATCCATCTCCCTCTGCCTCCTGAGTGCTGGGATTAAAGGCGTGTGCCACCATGCCTGGCCATTACAGACAGTTTCAAATTGCCATGTGGGTGCTGGGATTTGAACTCAAGTCCTTTGGAATAGCAGCCAGTGCTCTTAACCACTGAGCCATCTCTCCAGCCCCAGGGCTCTGGCTTTTCCTCTCTCTCTCTCTCATCCTCAGAATTAACTTTCTCCAGCTGGCTAAGCCACACCCCTGCTAGCACACTGAGGCACTTATAGTTTACCGGTATAGACAAACAGAAGCAGCCCCCACACCTGGGATTAAAACAAAAACATTCTCATATCATCACTGTTATAAGCCAATCTTGGTGGGATCTCTGAATGTTAGAGTCCTAGAATAGCTGCACAAACCACTCAGTCACCGATCTCAGTCAGATATTGATGGTTTATTGAACACAACCCCAAAACTGGTCATGACTAGCATGTGAATGTGACCAGTCTGCTTCCACAGCAGGCTTTTTATAAGAAAAATCATAAGCAGGTAACAACAAGGTAACCAGGTCTAGGAAACAAACCACATCCAGGTAACAATCAGGTTACCAGGTGTAGGAAGCAAGGGGAGGGCAGCACTACATCATTTTGACCAGCTAGACAAAGCTTTTCTAACTGACCTTTAATTTGATTGGTCCCAAGTGGAGCTGTAGCTGGGGACTCTTCAGAGTGTCAAGGTAACAAAGTATGAGTGATTTCATCTTATAACTAAAATGGAGACTGAAGACAAAAATGGCTGCAGTCATGCCAAAGAAGCAGGTCCCAATAATCACTGGGTTTTTAAAGAAATAAAACACTTACCACACTCACCTGGGCGTTGGTGGTGCACGCCTTTAATCCCAGCACTCGGGAGGCAGAGGCAGGCGGATCTCTGTGAGTTCGAGGCCAGCCTGGTCTACAAATTGAGTCCAGGACAGCCAGACTGTTACACAGAGAAACCCTGTCTCGAAAAACCAAAAAAAAAAAACTTACCACACTCATACATGATATTATAATAAATAATAATCAAATATTATATATAGTACTCATATTTTCTATTAAAATTTGCTTTTCTGCTTTTTATTGTTTGATAATTTTATACATGCCTATGTGCTTTGATTAAATCCATCTCCCCATTCTCTCTATTTTTCCAAACCATTGGGTCCATTTAATGCTGTCTGCATGTATGTGGGTTTGAGACTACCTTCTGGAGCAAGAGTGGCATCTCATCTCCCACATCCCTGAAGAAAATGGACCAATTTTTAAGAGAACATCAAACCATTACTATTTAGGTAATATATGGTGTGCCAAACATACGGTTTTTAAAACCTGCTTCATTCTATTTCTCTATATGATTGAGGGATTTTTTGTTTTGTTTGTTTTGGTTTTTCAAGACAGGATTACACTATGTAGCTCTGGCTGTACTGGAACTCACTTTGTAGACAGGCTGTCCTCGAACTCACAGAGATTCACCTGCCTCTGCCATCCAAGAGCTGGGATTAAAAGTGTGCACCACCACTACTGACTAACTGATTGAGTTTTTCTAAGACAAAAGATTGGTTTTTAATTTTTGTTTGTTTTTTCAAGACAGGGCTTCTCTGTGGAACAGCCCTGGCAGTCCTGGAACTTGCTCTGTAGACCAGGGTGGCCTGGAAGTCAGAGATCTGCCTCCCTAGTGGTAGGATTAAAAACATGTACCATTACCACCAAGAAATCATAAAACTTTTTAAAAATTTTAAATCTCGTACTGGGCATGGTGGTGCACACCTTTAATCCCAGCACTCAGGAGGCAGAAGCAGGTGGATCTCTGTGTGTTCGAGGCCAGCCTGGTCTACCAAGGAAGTCCAGGACAGCCAGGGCTGTTACACAGAGAAATCCTGTCTTGAAAAAACAAAAAATAAAAAATAAATGTCTGAACTGACTGTGGTGGTACATGCCTGTAATTCCAGCACTCAGAAGGATAAGACAGCATGAACAAGAGATCAAGGCTATCCTTGGCTAAATATCAGGTTTGAAGGCAGCTTGGGTTACATAAGATGCTATGATGAAATGAAATGTGAACCTCTGATTTTCTACCTACAGAAAGAAGCTGGCAAAAGCTAGTAGAGGAGCTGGAGCTATGGCTCAGCCATTAAGAGCACTTTTTCTTGCAGAAGACCTGGGATCAGTTACCAGCACCAATATGGCAGTTTCTGGGGACACAGTGCCCTCTTCTGACTTCAGGGGACACCAGACACACATATGGTATACAGACATACTTGGAGCCAGAACACTCGTGAACTTAAAATAAAATTTTAAAATCTTTTTTTTAAGCTAGTAGACTCTGGTGGGAGATGGCTTAGTTGGGAAAGTGCTTGCTATGTAAGCATAAAGACTTGTGTTCAGATCCTCAGAATGCACACACCCCATATCCTATCACTGGGCAAGTAGACACTGGAGGATCCTCGGGGCTTGCTGGCCACCCAGGTTCAGTGAGAAGCCCTATTTCAAGAAATTAGGTAGAGAAGCAATTAAAGAAGATAACTGTGGTGGCTATTTGTAGTTGTCAACTTGACTACATCTGGAATTAACAAAAAAACAAAACGTAATAAAAACGAGGCACACCTGTGAGAGATTTTTGCTTAATTTGAAGTGGGAAGATACACCTTTAATTCAGATTTTTTTTTTTAAGGTGGGAAGACCAGCCCTAGTGTGGGCAACACCTTCTGCTTGAAGCCTATGTAAGGACATGGAAGAAGGAAGCCTTCATCTTTGCCTCCCTTGCTTTCTTCTCTGTTACTCTAGAGAACTCTGACTAATCCAACACCAAACATAAACCTCACCCCTCCATGTGTAAACACAAACACACAAAGTAAGAGAGAAAGTCAGAACTACTGTATTTCAAGGATAAGCCATTTGTTATATAAATTTGTAAAATAATTGTCTAGGGGAAGGTATGAGGTCAAGAGCCCAGAGGCAGAAACAAAACCCTTGGAAAAAAAGAGAGAGAGAGAGAGAGAAAATGAACTATAACTATGAAACCACTTCAGAGAACAAATCAAAGAATATTCTCTCCACTCAAGAGTAGGAGAATAGCCAGGCAGTGATAGCACAAATCTTTAATCCCAGATGCTGGGGTATAGTATGTGAAGGTGTGTCTCTGTATATATATATATATTTTTTTTTTGGTTTTTCGAGACAGGGTTTCTCTGTTTAACAGCTCTGGCTGTCCTGGACTCGCTTTGTAGACCAGGCTGGCCTCGAACTCACAAAGATCCGCCTGCCTCTGCCTCCCAAGTGCTGGGATTAAAGGCGTGCGCCACCACCGCCCAGCGTGTCTCTGTATATTTGATGTTGACTGCTAAACCAGCAGAGAGCTAAGTTCTTCTAGCCTACTAGAGGGATCTTGGTATTGTTATTTCTATAGTCCTTCACTGGTCTTATATTTTGTAAACTTTCCTTCCTTCACACCTGTCTATTGGATGTCATAAAGACTTGATGGTCAATAGTTGGGCAGAGAGTGGAGGGCAGAACTTCCAAGAGAGAGACTCTGGAAGAAAGAAAGCAAAGGTGGGATGTGGTGGAAGTGGGGCCTCCTTATCGAAACTGGTATGTAGTTCAGTTTAGCATCTGGGAGCACACAGGGGATTGGTCTGACGTCTTTTGAGGTTGCTAAGATGGAAACATGAACTGCCCTGTTGAAGGGGCATGGCTAGGAAACCATACAAGATGCACAGATGACACTGGTTGCTGTGAGAAGCAACAGGACTGCTGGACATCGAGAGAGACTTTGTGGACTCTTAAGACTGCCAAGGATCACAAGATAATGTGATATATAAGCCAGAAAGCTCCACACGGCACTCTCTTCCTCCTACCCTCACCATCTGAGAAGTCACACTGGAGAAGTGCACACAGTAAGGTATGGCATATTCAAGCCATTAGGCTGCAATGGTCATAAACTGAAAGGCGGAGTCGGAGAGAGAAAAACTTTTCACTGCAAGTTAGCCTGAGAAAGAC
Source organism: Lophiomys imhausi (assembly GCA_907164525.1). NCBI lineage: Eukaryota > Metazoa > Chordata > Mammalia > Rodentia > Muridae > Lophiomys > Lophiomys imhausi. The sequence goes on along the minus strand of CAJQZJ010001750.1, from coordinate 9,500,875 downwards.
CCTTTGCCCTAATTCAGCCTATTAAGGCTGGCAGCAAAATGAGCAGAGTTCAGAAGCTACTCAGAGAAGCTTTAGGCCATGTGGGCAGGAAACTGATATGTAGGGACACCCCACTCCAGAGGAGTAGGATAGAACGGAGTGGGGATAAAAGGTGGGAGGGTGGGACTGGGAGGGGTGGAAAAATGGCACTGTAATGGAGATGTAACTTGAATAAACAATTTTTTAAAGGGCACCTGATGCCCTCTTCTGGCATCCCTCTGAACTGCGTTCATGAGATAGACACACATGTTGGGGTTGACTTAAAACTTACTATGAGCAGGGCAGGGTGGTGCATGCCTTTAATCCCAGCACTTGAGAGGCAGAGGCAGGTGGATCTCTGAGTTCAAGGCCAGCCTGGTCTACAGAGTGAGTTCCAGGACAGCCAGGACTACACAGAGAAACCCTGTCTTGACAAAAAAAAAAAAAAAAAAAAAAAAACCAACTTACTATGTATTCAAATATTAATTGCTCCCCCAAGATTTGCTTGCTGTCTATGAGCAAATCCCTGGGTATCCAAGATGATGCTGTGTAAACCTTGCCTCCCAAATTATTCCTCATTGGATAATAAAAAGGCTGACAACCTATAGCTGGGCAGAGAAAGAAGTGGAAGGCGGGACTTCCTGGGAAAGAGAAAGGAACTCTGGGAAGGAAAAAGAGGAAGGAGACAGTCATAACTATGGGCCTAGAAGGTATAGCTAACCACGTGGCTAGATGGGGCTAGGTGGTGGAGTTAACTAAATGAGCTAGCTGAGAGTCTGCCCAACTAAGGCTTAATCTTTGAAATATTAAAAGGTTCTGGTGATCTCTTTCTTTCTTTTTCTTTTTCTTTTTTTTTTTTTGTCTTGTTTTTCAAGACAGGGTTTCACTGTATAGCCTTGGCTGTTCTAGAATTCACTGTGTAGACCAGGCTGGCCTCAAATTCACAGAGATCCACCTGCCTCTGCCACCCAAGTCCTGAATTAAAGATATGTGACACCACTGCTTGGCTGGTGTCCTTATTTTTATGGCCCAAGGGCCACCCATGGTCTTTTCACCAGGAGACGTAAGTAGATGGTCTTTTTATTTTTGTTTTTTGTTTGTTTTGGTTTTTTGAGGCAAGGTTTCTCTGTGTAACAGTACTGACTGTTCTGGAACTCACTTTTGTAGACCAGGATGTTCTTGAACTCACAGAGATCCACCTTCCTCTGCCTCTCTACTTCTGGGATTAAAAGTGTGCAGTGCACCACCATACCCAGCTGGCCTTCAGTTCTATATAGCTAAGAATGAACTTGAATTTCTGATTCTCCTGCCTTTGCCTTTAGAGGACTAGGGTTACAGGTGTGTACCATGGCATCCAGTTTATTTAGTGCTGGTGACTGTACCTGGTGATTGTACCTATAGCTTTGCTTATTCCAGGAAAGTACTCTACCAACTTAGCTACAGTCCTAGCCCTGAAAAGACATCTTTTTTATTTTTTTAAGATATGTTTAAGCCGGGCGGTGGTGGCGCACGCCTTTAATCCCAGCACTTGGGAGGCAGAGGCAGGCGGATCTTTGTGAGTTTGAGGCCAGCCTGGTCTACAAAGCAAGTCCAGGACAGCCAGAGATATTCAGAGAAACCCTGTCTCGAAAAACCAAAAAAAAAACAAAAAAAAGATATGTTTATTTGGGGGCTAGAGAGATGGCCCAGAGGTTAAGAGCCCTGGCTGCTCTTCCAGAGGTCCTGTGTTCAATTCCCAGCAACCACATGGTGGCTCACAACCACCTATAATGGGCTCTGGTGCCCTCTTCTGGCTGCAGGCATACATGCAGACAGAACACTGTGTATATATATTAAAGATATGTTTATTTTATTTCATGAATATGAGTGTTGTAGTCCATGTGTGAAGATGAAACTTTTAATTAACAAATGTATTTATTAATAACTATAGGCATTTATAACAAATACAAACACTTATTACCTAACTACTAACCCTAAGAATAACTATAAACCTCTATTACTTAACTAACCCTATTAATAACTACAAATGCCTATTATCTAACAACTAACTCTAATCTTTTAGAAGGATACAGTCTCTGGGGCAGGTCCTCAGTTGTCAGGAACACCTCAGGAGTAGATCCTTTAAGTCACTTACTCAACAGTCTTTCCTCAGGAACATCTCAGACATAAGTCCTTTAGGGTAAATTGGCTATGGCAGCTTCTCTTTAAATAAGGCTTAAGGCTTTCTTTTCTCTGGAGCCTCAGCTGTCTGTAGACTAACTTGGTCAGTTTGTATTAACCACTCAGCCACTCTGCTGCAGTCTTTGAGACTGGCCACAGTTCTGTTCAGGCTACTGTTTGGACTGGTCGAACCCCTCTAGACAAAAGCTGAGCCACAGGGTTTAGTCCTTGGCTTTTTGCTGCCTTGCTGAGGCCTTCCCTGCTCACCAGCTTCTCTCTGCCTCAGGGAGAGCTGGCCATAATTTTTCATCTCTGTTTGAGATCAGCTTTTCAGTCCACATGCATTTTCTCCATCAGATGAAACAAGCTGTCTTGCATCTGGTCCTCTCTAGCATAGGAACTCTCAGGCTCCACCCACCTTGTCCTTAAACAGGGTCTCTCCTTGTTTCACCTGGCTTCAACCTAATCTGGGCTCCACCCACTTCATAATGCTATTAGTAGGTACAAACAATGCCAAGCCCTAAACCATTTTAGTCCATATGCTGTCATGCCAAGTGCCCACAGGTGTCAGGCTGATCCTCATGCCCCCCTTTAAGAGATTGTATCAGAATCCCCTAGATATTCACTAAATCTAATTTATATTAATCTAACTCCCCTTACACAAGTATTGTTGGAGGGCCCTGCTGCCAAACGTTGCAGCCCCCATGACCAGACAGCTTTCTGAGCTCAGAATAAGATGGAGGACTCACTACCCCCAGCAGGGCTTTCTTCTCTCTGCCTGTCTTTATTTGGAATATGTCCCTGAGATAGATGCTCTCCTCCCCCACTCCAATACCCGTATGATAATTAGGTAGTGTGCTCCTCCACCTGCGATAGGGCCACACTTTTATGCAAATGAAGTACACTGTGAAGTCCTATCAGGCTACCTCTTGGCTGCTTCTCTTTTCCTATATATTCCGTTCACCCCTGGAATAAAGTTGATCTGCCTCCCTGCAGCTGGTCCCAGAAGTCTGTCACTCTGTCCTATTCATGGCCCTCCAAGCGCTGCACCCTCTCCCCACCTCTGTTCCTCCTTCCCTCGTGGGCTGGTGGCCAACAGCCCTGGAGTAAAGAGGAGACCCACAGTGTGTGAGTGTGATCCTCACTGAGGTCAGGGGAAGGTGTTATAGCCCCTGGAAATAGAGTTATTGACCATCTGTGTGCTAGGAACAGAATCCATGTCTTCTACAAGAGCAACAAGTGCTCTTAACTGCTGAACCATCTCTCTGTCACCACCTCCCCAGACATTTTTAAATGTGGCTACTCGTTGCAATGAACATTTGCAAGCAAAGAAGTGTGGACAAAGGGTATACTGTGGGACACACTGTGACACACAAGTTTCCACAACAAGGTTTTTTTTTAATGCTTTGTTTTGGGAGGTTTTTGTTTTGTTTTTTGTTTTCTTATATGGGAGAGGTTGCAAGGGTGGAGGGTGGATGCAAAGGGACAGGGGGCTGAGTGGAATTGGGGTGAATGATATGACACTCACAAAAAATCAACAAAAAGCCGGTTGTGGTGGCGCACGCAGGTAGGATTTGCTGAAGGAGGCAGAGGCAGGAGGATCACGAGTTCGAGGCCAGCCTGGGCTACACATTTTTACCAAAAAAAAAACTAAAAAAAAGCCGGGCGGTGGTGGTGCACGCCTTTAATCCCAGCACTTGGGAGGCAGAGGCAGGCGGATCTTTGCGAGTTCGAGGCCAGCCTGGTCTACAAAGTGAGTCCAGGACAGCCAGGGCTACACAGAGAAACCCTGTCTCGAAAAACCAAAAAAAAAAAAAATCAACAAAAAGTTTTTTTTAAGAAAATAGCCCTCATGTGCTCATATATTTGACTATTTGATTCTTAGTAATATCAGAGAGTGAGCTATTATGACAGGCCTGACCATGTTGTTTTTGGAGAAATATGGAAGACTTTGTTACTTTGGACTGGGGAAAGTAGTTGACTGTTGTAAGCATGGCTTAATGGGTCATCCTCATAGAAGTTTAGAGGAGAATAATACAGAGAGCCATATGTACTCTGGAGGTCCAACTCAAGAGGTTTCAGAAGGAAACAGTATTAGCAGCTGAATTAGAGACGTTCTTGTGATATTTTGGCTGCCTTCTACCCTTGTCCTAAAGATTTGCTGGAGGCTAAATTGAAAAACACTGAACTAATTTCCTTATTAGAGAACATTTCAATACAGCCTAGTATTGGCTCTCACGTGATTACTAGTCATCACTCTTACACAGGTCTATAATGAAAAGGAGCAACTGGGACAGAAATAGAAAAATGTACAGTTTGAACCAAAAAGGAACAGCGGGGAAATTTATGTTAGAGTGAAGGCTTGTGCTAAAAGGAAGAGGCCCAGTGTGAAAAGGAATTAAAGGAGTGATGTCCTCAGGGCAAGACCCCACCACCTAAGCTTCCAACTTGTAAAAAGGAAAAGGCTGAAAATCAAACAAAGAAAAAGACCAAACCAAAAAAAAAAAAAAAAAGAAAAACCAGAAGAATTCTCTGCTCCTAAAAAAAACAAAAAGCAAAGAAAAATTGCCACAAATGTAGGGACCCAGGCTCCACTTCAAGCTGTCATCCAAACCTGGTTCTGGCTTTAGAGTCATGAAGGCTAAGTGGGCAAAGAGGTTGTAGAATCTTCCTCCACGTTTAGGAAAGCTGCTGAGGCCAAATGTGTGGCAGAGGAGTCCATGTATAGAGACCCTAAGAGGCCATTATGTGAAAATGAAGCCTAGATTGTGTGGGCAACCCCAACATGTTAGAGATGGTGAAATTGTAAGATATCTGCCTAGGAGAGCGGTTAACAGGGTGTAGACACAGATCAAGAGAAAGAAGTATGTTGCAGTCAGCAATGCTGGAAGGTTGCAGCCACCTAAGCCCTTTCACATTGAACAGAAAGCTATAGGTTTTGGTTTTGGAGTCTTCGCTATTGGGTATCAGACTTGCTGTGATCTGTATTTCCTCACTGTGCTGATATTCCTTGTTTTACAGTTTTTGGGTTTTTTTTTTTTTTTTGGTTTTTCGAGACAGGGTTTCTCTGTATAACAGCTCTGGCTGTCCTGGACTCGCTTTTGTAGACCAGGCTGGCCTTGAACTCACAGAGATCCGCCTGCCTCTGCCTCCCAAGTGCTGGGATTAAAGGCGTGCGCCACCACCGCCCAGCTTTATTCCTTGTTTTTAGAATGATAATGTTTGGTAAAGTCTGTGCCATTGTGTGTTGGAAAGATGTAATTTGCTTTTTTGAGTTTATAAGGAGTTCCAATTAAAAGATTGCCTTGAGTCTCAGAAGAGACATTTGATTTTTAAGCTGTGTTGAGACTGTAAAACACTATGGTGTGGTCTTAAATAAGAATGTCCAATGGCGGTGGTGGCACACGCCTTTAATCCCAGCACTTGGGAGACAAAGGCAGGCAGGTCTCTGTGAGTTTAAGGCCAGCCTGGTCTGCAAAGTGAGTCCAGGTCAGCCAGGGCCACACAGAGAAACCCTGTCTTGAAAAAAAAAAAAAGAATGTCCCCCATAGGTTCATGTATCTGAATGCTTAATATCAGGGAATGGCACCATTTGAGAATGATTAAGAGGTGTAGCCTCCAGACACCAGCACCAGACCCAGTTTCTTTCGTTCTCTTCTCTCTCTCTCTCTCTCTCTCTCTCTCTCTCTCTCTGAAGATCAGGATGTATCTCTCAGCTACTACTCCAGTGTTTGCCTGCATGCTCTCCTGCATTATCATGGACTAAATTAACTGAACCTCTGTAGAAATAGCTAATAATTTAAATACTGGTAAATAATTTAAATATTTGATTATTTCTACAAACCTCTGAAACTGTAAGCATGCCTCAACTTAAATGTTTCCTTTTATAAGAGTTGTTTTGGTCATGGTTTCTCTTCACAGCAATAGACATATGATTAAGACATATGAAAACTTTTGAAGTTGGACTAAATGCATTATGGTATGTCCACAAACGTATGGGGGCCAGGGAGTAGAATGTGATGGTTTGAAGAAGAATGGCCTTCATAGCCTCATATATTTGAACACTTGGAACCGTTAAGGAAGGATCAGTGCAACTGTCTGAAAGGATTAGAAAGTGTGACCTGGTTGGAGGAGGTGTGTCACTGGGGCTATGTTCTGAGTTTTCAAAAGTCATGAACCATTCTCATTGTCTCACGCTCTCCCTCTCTGTCTCATGGTTGTCTCTGTAGATGTGCACCCTCAGGAACTCAGTGCTAAAATAGACAGAGACCCTGGTCATCTAGAAATTTCTGCTTCCTGTCTAGAAGCCCAGTTAGATTTTTTTTCTAATTTTATGTACATTGGTTTTGACTGCATGTATGTCTGTGTGAGGGTGTTGGATCCCATGGAACAGGAATTACAGACAGTTCTGAACTGCCATGTGGGTGCTGGGAATTGAACCTGGGTCCTATGGAAGAGCAGTCAGTTCTCTTAACCACTGAGCCATCTCACCAGCCCCTCCCTCCCAGTTAGATTTCTTAGTTAAGGTTGTTCTTTAAAATTGAAGAGGTTTGGTGAGTTGGTTGTGGCTCATGCCTTTACTACCAGCATGCAGGAGATAGAGGCAGGTGGATCTCTGAATTTGAGGCCACTGTGATCTACAGAATGAGTTACAGGACAGCCAGGGCTACACAGAGAAATCCTGTCTTGGACCCTTCTTCTTCCCCCTACCCCCCTCCCAAAAAAAAAAAGAATTGAAGAGAATTGGGCCTCCTCTTTATGAGATAAGGAAGTCTCTGAATAATACTGGAAGTAATTTGTTGCTGTTATGTCAATCAGAGTCAAGTATAATTAGAGAGAGGTTAGCCATGGTCAGAAATAACCTTCAAAAAGAAAAAAAGACATCAAAAATCTAACAACTGGTACCAATCTTTGTTCACTGGTCTCCCTGGTTAACTCTTCTACTTATGGGCATGTCTGGGTCATTAATCCTTTTGCTCCTAGCTTTCACTACTGGTGTTAAGGAGACAATTTAATCCCCTGCCTCCAGATGAATCTACAATTTGACTCATGCATATAGAACCAGTGGGGAATGTAGCAGGCTCCCAGGCCTTAGCACAACTGATGCAATGATAGAAGTACCACAGAGGCATAAAGCCTGGTGTACAGGCATCTCCACCTGCCAAAATGAGAACAAAGACCTAATCCTTCAAAGTCTGTGGTTCTGGGAAAGTCTCTAAATGTACCAAGCTTGGTTTTTGGCTTCTGTAGTTCTGCTTCTGGTTAACTGTTCTTGCTAACTGAAGTGTTTCAACCCAGGATGTGGTTTTTATGCTTAAAATCTCAACCTGAAAAAGGCTCAGGACTGCACTGGGGTCCCAAACAACCAGTGTACTAGATGGCCAGCTAATAAAGACTTTCTATTGGTTTAAACTCATGTCTGAGTAGTTTTCTCTGGTGGATACTTTACAACAGCTCCAGCATTGTGCCTGCTTTTCTTCTGCCTTCCTCTGTAGTGGAGGTTTGGATTTCTTTATAAACACAGTTGTATTGAAAGAATATGTACAGGTTGTGGGAATGCTTTCTGAAAAACAGACTCCTAAAAGAGGCATGGAAGTCAGCCTAATGACTGGCACCTGTGGGGAACACCTGGGAGAGATGGCGGACATGGTCAGCAGGTGTACCTCAGGAGGAGGGCATAAAGTTGGCCAAAAACAAGAAAACATCCTGGTGCGTAGAGAGAGTATAAAAAGGAAGGCCTGGAAGCTGGAGAGGGCTTTTTTGCTTTACATTGCTCCTTATCACTGCTCATCGCTGCTTAACTTCAAAAGACTCTAGACAATGTTTTGCCAAAGGTTGTGGCTGATAAAGCTCGAGACTTGCTAAAGATTTCAGCTTGGGTTGGGCAGAGCCCAGATTGGGCAGAGCCCAGGTGGGCTGAGTCTAGGTTGTGCTGAGCCCGGATGGGAGCCACAAGAATGGCGAATGGCAAGCACCAAGGCCGTCTTTGAAGTGCAGCGCCTGCCCAGAGACCACAGTGCCAAGTGAGGGGGTGGCAACTGCTGACATCGGGGCTGTGTGGATGGAAGAAGCCATGACCCCAGGCAGGGGTGTGTCAAGGGCCCCCTTGTGTCATCAACACAATCATGCAGCCTGGGACCAATGAATATGGTTTGATTAAGGTGAGGGATGTTTAGAAATTTTGTGTTGTTGTTATTGTTAGTGATGGGTGTAGGTTTTAACATTTATATGTGATTTGCTTTGTTTTGTTTTGTTTTGTTTTTTGAGACAGAGTATCTTTATATAGCCCTGGCTATCCTGGAACTCACTCTGTAGACCAGGCTGGCCTCGAACTCACAGAGATCCACCTGCCTCTGCCTCCCAAGTGCTGGGATTAAAGGTGTGTGCCACCACTCCCAGCACAAGTTTATATGTGAAGAACATGACAATAAACACTTAGGCCTTTTGAGTTCTGGAACTCTAAATTTTATTAAATTATAATTATTAATACCTAAACACGTATTAGCTAAGAAACAACTCTAACCCTTTTGGAAGGACACCAAGCCGTGGGTCCTTGAGGGCAACTGGTCAGCCATCTGTCTGTCTGCAGGCAGCAATCACTCAGTGGAAACCTGGCTCTGGCATTGTTATATCAACTTCACTTCAGGTTGGCTCAGCTTCCTCTGGGCCTAGCATCTCCATTGTCCACTGGCTTGTCCAGCCAGCTTGCCTCAGCCTCTCAGCTTGGGGTCAGCTTTGTCAGTCAGCTGTCCCTTTCACAATCTCCTCAGTCTGTCCATTTGAGCTGGCTGAACCCCTCAAGGCAGCTACTGTGCCACACGGCTTAGTATTTGCCATCGTGGCCTATTTACTCATCTGAGTCTTTGCCACACCCTCATGTAGCAGGCATTACTCTCCTACCTTTATTCGAGGTCTCCTCAGAGTATACACGCTCCTTGCGTCTCTCTCACTCACTAGGTGGCTGACGGCCTACCACAGAACATAGCCTCAGGCCTCTCTGCTCCTCACTATCCATCCTCACAGCTTTTCTGCCAGCAATTGCCACCTCAATTCCCTGACAGTTCTTGGGCCTTTTCAGACACACCCTTCAGCAGGGTACTCTCGCCCCACCATTACTGTGAACGCTGCTCAAGCCTGATACTGTAACTTGATGCCTTGGACCTTGTCAGATGGCACATGTCTGCTTTACACCTTTGTCTCTTGTGCATGCAGGCTCTCAGGCTCTCCCCCCATGCCCTTAAATAGGCGTCTTGCGGGCTTTCTCAAGGACCCTGCCCACACCCTTCTGCAGGACTCTCTTTTGATTGGGATCCCTGGGCACACCTTTCAACAGGGCCCTATCTCCGTGGTCTCCTCACAGTCCATTCCATGGCCTCAATCCAATCTGGGCTCTGCCCTAGACCTCAGTCTTTCTAGCATCCTTCAAAGTGTGGCAGTGTCCAGCAACTGAACAGTGTTGAGAAGCAATGCCAAACAAAAAGCCCTTTCTAGTTTCCCACCTTTCCTTCTTATACAGAGTGCCTTCTCATTGGTTGCCCAGGACCACATGCACTGCCAGGTGTCAGGCTGATCTGCATACCCCTTAAGAGACTGTCTTCAGAAGCCCCCACATAGTCACTAAAGAAATCTAACTCCCATTATAGTGTTTTAACTCAAAGAAGGCAAAATTGTAACTTTTTGTTTGTCTGTCTGTCTTGAGACAGGGTTTCTTCATATAGCCCTGACTATCCTGGAACTCCCTCTGTAGACCAGGCTGACCCCAACTCTCAAAGATCCACCTGCCTCTGCTTCCCAACTGGTGGGATTTAGAAATGTCAAATAGAAATAATAGGATAAAGGTAGATTATTGAATCTACTCTTATAACTTTTTTTTACAGATCGTGTTCAGGACACCCAGAGATATGACACAGAGAAACCCTGTCTTGAAATACCAAAAACAAAAGTTGTTTAGAATTTGATATTTTTAGATCTAAACAAAGCCTTAAGTTTATACATATAGAATATGATAAAAAATATTTAGATTCAGAACTTCAAGCTCTGAAGGGTAGATTCTCCTTTCTTAAAGATTGTCAGATATAAATACAAATAGGCTAAACATTATGTATGTAACTTCTTTTTTTTGTTGTTTTTTGAGACAGAGTTTCTCTGTGTAACAATCCTGGCTGTCCTGGAATTCACTCTACAGGCCAGCTTGGCCTTGAACTCACAGAGATCCACCTGCTTCTGCCTCCCAAATGCTGGGATGCCACCATGCCTGGCTTTATGTATGTAACTTTATATATGGTTTTCCTGGTTGTTTCATAATTGTTCTTACTATGTGCTGTTTAAGAAAACAGCCTTTTGGGCTGGAGAGATGATTCAGAGGTTAAGAGCACTGGCTGCTCTTCCAAAGGACCCGGGTTCAAATCCCAGCACTCACATGGCAGTTCACAGCTGTCTGTAATTGCTGGGTGTGGTGGCACACTCCTTAATACCAGCACACAGGAGGGAGGATCTCTGTGAGTTTGGGGTCAGCCGGGTTTACAAAGTGAGTCCAGGACAGCCAAGGCTGTTACACAGAGAAACTGTCTGGAAAACCAAAAAAAGAAAAAAAAAAAAGACAGAAAAGGGAAATTGTTAGGATGATCCCAAAGGATTGTATTCAAATGTTAATTGTATGCCTCCTGTCTTCCTTACTGATATGATGTATTTGAGCAAACATGATGAGGTGTAACCTTGCCTACTATTGGTTGAATAAAGCAGCCTATAGCCTGGGCTAGGCAAGGGAGAAAGGCAGGTAATGGGCTTGGGAGGAAGGAAGGCAGAGAAAAACATGGGAGGAGGAAGAAGGAGATCCCATGGGCTAACCAGGAGCACACAGCAGAGAAGAACTTGCTCTGAGAATTACCATGATGGAGTATATGCAAATACTATGGGGTTCTATCTAGGGAAATAAAAGACTAGCATAGAGTGGTTGGATCTGTCCAGAGCCAGTGCTTAAGGCTTATTAAAATGTAATGGTTCTCTATGTGTGTTTATTTGTGGATGGCAAGTTAGGGATTCACTCCGCCAACCTAATAACTATATAAAATAATTATTAATTCTTTTTTATTATTTATTTATTGGTTTTAAGAGACAGGGTTTCTCTGTGTAGCCCTGGCTGTTCTGGACTCACTTTGTAGACCAGGCTGGCCTTGAACTCACAGAGATCCACCTTCCTCTGCCTCCCAAGTGCTGGGATTAAAGGTGTGCGCCACCAAACCCAGCAATTACAGACAGTTGTGAACTGCCATGTAGGTACTGGGATTTGAATTCGGGTCCTTTGGAAGAGCAGCCAGTGCTCCTAACCACTGAGCCATCTCTCCAGCCCAAATATTTATTTATTATGTATACAGTGTTCTGCCTTCATGCCTACAGTCCAGAAGAGGGCACAACATTCCCAATATAGATGGTTGTGAGCCACTATGTAGTTGCTGGGAATTGAACTCAGGACCTCTGGAAGGACAGCCAGTGTTTTAACCTCTGAGCCATCTGTCCAGTCCAATTTATTAATTCTTGATTGTTTACTACTATAGGGATTAAATGCATGTGCCCCCGGGCGGTGGTGGCGCACGCCTTTAATCCCAGCACTCGGGAGGCAGAGGCAGGCAGCTCTCTGTGAGTTCGAGGCCAGCCTGATCTACAAAGTGAGTCCAGGACAGCCAGGCTGTTACACAGAGAAACCCTGTCTTGAAAAAAACCAAAAAGAAAAAAATGTATGTGCCACCATGGCCTGGCCTAGATTTTTTTTTTTTTAGGTTTATCAAGACAGGGTTTCAGGGTTTCTCTGTTTTTCTGTCTCTAGCCTCCATGTTTCCCATTGCTGCTATTACACAAAAAATTCATTTCAGGGGCTGGGGAAGTGGCTCAGTTATCAAAGTCCCTACAGCACAAGCATGAAGATCTAAGTTAGGATCCCAAGTACCCACCTAAAAGCCAGGCGTGGTGGCACACGCCTTTAATCCCAGCACTGAGGAGGCAGAGGCAGGTGGATCTCTGTGAGTTCAAGGCCAACCTGGTCTACAAATTGAGTCCAGAACAGCCAAGGATACACACAGAAACCCTGTCTTGAAAAACCAAAAAAAAAAAAAAATTGTCTGTGGTTGTTTGAATAGGTATGGTCCCCATTAATTCATGTGTTTAAATACTTGGCCACAGAGAATGGCATTCTCAGGAAGTATGGCCTTGTTGAAGGAAGTGTGTCACTGTGGGGGCGGGTTTTGAGGTTAAATATGCTGAAACTCTGCCCAGTGTAGAAGACAGTCTCCTCCTTGCTAACTGCAGATCAAGATACAGAACTCTCAGCTCCTCCCACACCATGTAAGCCTGGGTGGGTCCATGCTCCCCACCATGATGATAATGTACTAAACTTCTACATCTGTAAACCAGCCCCAATGAGACATTTTCCTTTATAAGAGTTGGCTTGGTCATGGTCTTGCTTCATAGCAACGAAACCCTAAGACATGGTCAGAGTGGTAAATCTCTAAAAGACCCAGACCCATTACAGCACCTGCCTATAATCTCAGCACTCAGGAGGCAGAAGCAACCAGATCTCTGTGAATCTGAAGCCAGTCTAACAACCTAAGTTTAATCCCCAGAACCTACAGGAGAAGGAGAGAAGAGATTCCTGAAAGTTGTCTTCTGACCTTCAAAAGTGCCATGGGTACATAAGCCCCGATATTGATGCTCAAGAGTGTGTGCAAGCACACACAATAATAAATAAAGAAATAGGTTAGTTTTGTCTGGCTGTGGTGGTACACACCTCTAATCCCAGTACTTGGGACGCAGAGGCAAGGTAGATATCTGAGTTCAAGGCCAGTCTGGTCTACAGAGAGATTCCAGGACAACCAAGACTACACAAAGTAATTCTACCTTGAAAAAAAAAAGCAAAAAAAAAAAAAAAAAACTGAGTTGTGGTGGCAGTGCACACCTTTAATCTCAGCACCTGGGAGGTAGAAGCATAGGATCTCTATGAGTTCAAGGCCAGCCTGGACTACAGATTGAGTTCCAGGATAGCCAGGGCTACACAAAGAAACGCTCTCTCACAAAGAGAGAGAAAGAGAAGAAAAAGAAAAAGAAAAAAGAAAAAAATTAAGTTTTAAAAGAGATATGAAGTTTTCAAGAAAATGGATGGAGGTGTGATAGCGCACACCTTTAATCCCAGCACTGGGGAGGCAGAGGCAGGCGGATCTCTGAGAGTTCAAGGTCATCCTGGTCTACAGAGTGAGTCCAGGACAGACAGAGATATACAAAGAAACCCTGTCTCAAAAAAAAAGGAAAGGAAGGAAGGAAGGAGGGAGGGAAGGAGCTGGAAAACCTATCAAGTGAGGTAACTCAGGCTCAGTAAGCAAGGGCTTCTTGCTCTCTCTCATAAGTGGATTCTATCTTCTAACTTTTATATATGTGCACTTCTGCAGGAGTGAATTGTGAAGAGCCCTGGATAGTAGACTGGGGGGGGGGGATCTTTAAGGGAATGTGTGGGTGGTGGTATGGGCGTTACTAGAACACGTGCTACAAAATGCAAAAGGTGGAAAGGTATAAGCAGGAAAAGGTCAGGTATATAGAAGATAGGAAGTCAGGAGAGGAAGGAGGTGTTATGGTTAGGTTTTTTGTTATTATTATTTTTTTAATATCAACTTGCTCAAGCTAGGATTATCTGAAAAAAGTAATGTCAATTGAGAAAAGCCCTCCATCCAGATGGCCTGGAGGCAAGTCTGTAGAGCATTTTCTTGATTGATATGGGAGGGCCCAACCCACAGGGTGATGCCAACCCCCACCTACCCCCACCATGACATGTGGTTCTGAGTTGTATCAGAAAGCTGACTGAACACAGCGTAGGGAACAAGTCAGTGAGCTGTGGTTTTCCAGCGCTTTTAGGCACAAGGAGGCATAATTATATCAGAACTCAACTCAAGTTGCATGCCATTTCTTCCGGGAAGATGGGTTCTAGAGATAAGGCTACGTGTATTATCTTTAGGTCCCAGGGAAAGATCAGGAGTGGTCTCAGTCATACAGAGAGTATAGAGGTCATTTGTTATATTAGCCACCTCTGGTCACTATTGCAGGAGTTTGGGGAGCCCCTGGCTACATAAATAATGCAAAGGTTACCTAGAATATTAGCCATCTAGGTCCTGCTTGTGGGAGTTTAGTATGGCCTGGCCCTTCAGATAATGCAGATCAACAGGATATTAATCATCTCCATCCCCAACCTTCTGAGTGAAAAACAGGTTATATAGCTTTTCCTCTGAAAAGACAACCCTGCGTGTTTACCATTCTTGCTTTCCCTTGAGCTACCTGTGAACACAGAGACCTTTGTTCTCATAACAGAGGTAGACTGTGTAAGTGGATAAAGCTCATTCCAGAAGCCCTAGGTCATTAAATGAAGATCCCATTGTCAGGAGTGAGTTACTTCCTATGAGTTGTTGGCCAGGGAACTTTCTGAAGTTCCCCCAAACCATACAAGTAATTGCTACTGCTATTTGTCGTCCACCACAACAGGACAGTAAGACCCTGTTATTTAAGAGATTACATGCCCTTGTCATAAGAAATAAAGAAATCAAGTTAGAACTGGACTGGGAGCTTCCTCCCTGCTGGCTTCTTGGTTTCATGGTCCTGAAAGATTTCAGAGGGGGAATGGTCATCAAGAGCCTTACAAAATGTAAATCCTGCCGGGCGTGGTGGCGCACACTTTTCATCCCAGCACTCAGGAGGCAGAGGCAGGCGGATCTCTGTGAGTTCAAGGCAAGCCTGGTCTTCAAAGTGAGTCCAGGACTGTAAAGGATACATAGAGAAACCCTATCTCGAAAAACCTAAAAAAAAAAAAAAAAAAGAAGATGTAAATCCTATATAAAACAGTATCAACCATCCAAGGAAGATGAGCCCACCATGATGGCAAGTCTGTCATGGGTCAGCTAACACTTTCTGATTGGATTTGATTTCTATTCTACAGAAAAGAACTTAGGTTGGGTCCTGAAAACTTCCTCAAAAGCCTGTGGCTGCGGAGGTTACAAACCCTAGAGAGAAAGCCACTGCTGTTGTCTTGCTAAATGCAGATGATGCTGTTGTGTGACAATGTTTCCTGGGAGACACAACACACACATCTACTCACTCCAGATAGAGAACCCATGGCAGACTCAAGTACAGATACCACCAAAGTTTTACCTGGTGAGCCAACAACTTTGATTGGGATTATATACAGGAATATTCAGCATTTATAAAAAAAAAAAAAAAAAACAAAGTGGGAAGGAAGTGAGGAGAGGATAGAGCAAGTGTGGCACACACCTTAAATGCCAGCACTCAGAAGGCAATAGGCAGATCTCTGTGACGAGTTCTAGGCCAGTCTACACAGTGAGACTGTCTCAAAAGAAGGAAGGATGACAAACTGAAATATAGTGAGTTCCAAGACAGACAGGGCTACACAGCCCTGAGAAACAGCCAGAGAAACCCTGTCTCAAAAAAAAAAAGAGGAAGTTATGGTAAAGACAAGATTGAATAAACTATTAAACTTTATGCCTAAATCAGGAGTTGATGGCTCACACCTTTCACCTGAGCACTCGGGAGGCAGGGGATCTCTGAGTTCCAGGCCAGCCTGGTCTACAAAGAGAGTCCAGGACAGCCAGGGCTACACAGAGAAATCCTGTCTGGGAACCCCCCCCCCCACACACACACACAACAAAAAAGAAAAGAAAATTATGTGTACTTTTCTTTTACTATTATGACTAGAAATAATCAAAATTATTTTTGAGACAGGGTCATTTTTCTTCTTTCATCCCCTTCCTGTTAAGCCATCTCACTACCTACCCCCTTATTTCTTTAGCTATACTCTGTCCCTACTTTCTCATTCCTTTTTTCTGAAACTGTATTTACAACCATGTTTTTAAAATTGTAACTCGAAAGCTGATCACTAATGTTGCATTAGCCTTTAAATTTTAACTTATGTATGCATGTATGTATTGTTTACTGTTTGTATACACATTTCGGAGGTCAGAGGGTAATTTGTGGTGTTGGTTCTCATGTTCCACTCAGTGGGGTCCAGTAACTGAACACAGCTGGTCAAACTTGGCAGTAAATGCCTTAATAGGCTGTCAGTCAGCTCGTTGCCCCGCCCCATCCCGATTGTTTGTTTTATTGGTTTGGTGAGGTTTGTAACAAGGCTGACCTTGAACTTTTGAACCACATTCCTCCATCTCCCAAGTGTTAAGAATGCAGGCCTGGGCCCTCCTGATTTGCCCTAGGCTTCAAGGACCCAAATACGCCCGGTGTCGTGACACATGCTCTTAATCCCAGCACTCTGGAGGCGGAGTATCTCTGTGAGTTCGAGACCAGCTGGGTCTGTATAGTGAGTTCTTGTACAGGCAGAACTACTTAGTGAGTCCTTGTCTCCAAACAAAAAACAAAACAAAAAACGGGCAACAGGCAGCTAGAGGTGAATTCAACCATAGCCTAAGAATAAACCTCCTGCCCCGCCTAGTCCACTTCCGGGTTTAGGACAAAGCAACAGCCCCGACCCACCACCCACCCCCGCACCAGTCGGGCTGCGCTGCGCATGCTCAGCCGCAAAGGCCTCCGGGAAGAGGGGCGGAGCCGGCGGGGCTGTTCGTACTGCAAAATCGGAGTGGAGCTTCCTGCCGCTGTGTTGGAGACGAGCTGTCCAGCCTCGTGGAGCGTTTCAGGCCCGCTTTTCCAGAAAGAGGCGGCGTTTCTCCTGTCCCGAGGAGGGTGCCACGACAGGTGGGACGCCCACAGTGTAGGGGGAGTCGTGACCCCGGCTTCCGTGGTTCCTGGTGCGCTGGCCTCTGTGCGGTGACTGAGCTTGGTGCTTTTGGTCTTTGCGGCTTCTTTCTATAACTGTCTTCGGGTTACACTTGTGGCTCTCTGTTCATTAAGCAGTGTTTGTTTTCTTTTTCAAACTTAAGACAAATTGGGAGTGATGGCGCGTTCCTTTAATCTCAACACTCGAGAGGCAGGGGAGTGATCTCTGTTAGTTCGAAGCCAGCCTGGTCTATAAAGTGAGTTCTAGGCCAACCAGTACTTCATAATTTTGAGACCTGGTTTCAAAACACAAAAACCTGGGCTGGAGAACTGGTGGCAAGTAGTTTTATCTGTAGGGTTATGTGAGTGAAATTTGCAAGCCAGTACCGGTTGTGTTTGCCCATGCCTTTAATCCCGGCAGGGAGGCAGAAATCATTGGATTTTTTTGGTCTACCGTGCTTGTTCTAAGACGCCTAGGGCTATACAGAAACCCTGTTTCAAAAAACCAAGAAAGAATACTTCATTCCAAAATTCAAAAAGAATTGGTGCAAACTTGTAATCATCACCCAGTCAATACAATGAATTTAACTAATTAACCCAGGTATCAGAAATGACCATTTTGTGTTACTATTAGGTGTTAATGGTTTGGAGCTAACTAAATATTTCATACTTAATATATAATACAGTTAAGTATATCTCATAGCTTTATTTTTGTTTTCAGGCAGTATCTTGCCATATAGCTCAGTCTAGTCTCTAACTAGGAAATCTTCCAATCTCAGCCTCCTGATTGCTGAGATTATAAGCATGATCCACTGCACTCAAGGGTTTCATTACCTTTTCTCTCTTACTGTTGTGTGCCAAGACTTTCTTTTCTGGGGAGACATAACACATCTATTCACCCCAGATGGAGAGCCTACAACAGACCAAAGTATGGATACCATTGAAAGTCATCTTGGTGAACCAGTGAGTTTTGTTGGTATTACTTACAGGAATATGGGTAAGGGGTTACAGGGGTAGAAAATAAAACAAACCAAAAAACCAGCAGCATAACCAAACTCCACTCCAGCATGAATGACAGCTTACAAAAGCTGGGAACCCACAGCACATTGCACTGCCTGCTTGAAGTTCAACAGG
Organism: Lophiomys imhausi; assembly: GCA_907164525.1. Lineage (NCBI taxonomy): Eukaryota > Metazoa > Chordata > Mammalia > Rodentia > Muridae > Lophiomys > Lophiomys imhausi. The sequence continues at coordinate 9,482,794 of CAJQZJ010001750.1, read as the reverse complement.
TTGGAGAGTGTCCTGTAACCCAACTTTTTTAATTATTCAGCTATTATTTACTAGTAACTATATTCACTTATAAAAAATATAAACACTTACTTAACTACTAAACCTACAAATGCCTACAACCCCTATTACCTAACCACTAAACCTGTTGATAACTATTACAACTATTTTCCTAACCTTTTAGAAGGTACAATCTCTGGGGCAGGTCCTCAGTTGTCAGGAACACAGTCTCTGTGGTAGACCCTTTAATGCACTTAGCAGTCTTTCTTCTGAATATCTCAGACGTAGATCCATCAGGGTAATTTGGCTATGGCGACTTCACCATGGTAGCTTGAGGCTTTCTTCTCTCTGGGAGACCTCAACTGTCTGTAAGCCAACTTATTTCCTTTGTATCAGCAACTCTATGGCTCTGCCTCAGTCTTTAAAGCTGGCCACAGTTTCATTCAGGCCACTGTTTGGACAGGTCAAACCCCTCTAGGCAAAAGCTGAGCCACAGGGTTTAGTCCTTTGCCTTTTGCTGTCTTGCTGAGGCTTTCTCTGCTCACCAGCTTCTTTCTGCCTGAGGGAGATCTGGCCATCAGTCCACCAGCACTTTCTCCATTACAGGATACGAACTACTGGTTGTCCTTTCTAGCATGAGGACTCGCTGGCATCAAGCTCTCTAGCATGGGGCCCCCGACTCTATCCACTTGTCCTTAAATAGGATCTCTCCTTGTTCCACCTGCTTCAGCTTAATTTGGGCTCTACCCACTTAGCAGCTGAAAAACAATGCCAGGTCATAAAGTCTTTCCTTGTTTCACCTGGCTTCAACCTTTTTTATAGTCCATGGGCTCCCCTCATTTCACATGACTTCATCCTTGTATTTAGTCCACTAGCTGATAAGCTAATTGCTCACAGCCAAGTTGATCTTCATGCCCCAGATTGAGACTGTATCAGAAACCTAGTTATTTACTAAATCTAATTTATGTTAATATAACTCCCTATATTATGTGTCCTTTCCAAGTGACTCAATTGGTCTAAACTTCAGCAGGTCTGATCTCAGAGTCTTCTTTGCTTTTTATTGTTCACTCTGGGAGGGAGGTGCCGACTGGACGTGGTTAGTTTCTGGGACTTCCTGGGGCTATTTTTGAGTTATTTGCCTTTTTAAGGAGCTTCCCTGCCGGTGAAATGTTTCTGTCTTGAAGAAACTATTACACAGCACATGCCCAGTTCTTGTTTAACTTTTAATTTTGATAAAGTCACCCCATGGTGTCCTCCCAGCTCACTTGGTGTCACACACAGCTAGTATGTGCCATCTTAGCCAGGTTCTCTGTGCTTCATAGTCACCTTGCAGGTTTACAAATCTCTACTAGGATTTGGTCCACCAATTCACTTAGGGAAACTTGAGTTCATTGTTGAGACTTTCAGTAAGCCTGTTACATCTTTCCATTTATTTAAAGTGTCCTTAATCTCCCTAGCCGTGTTTTTTTTTTTTTTTTTTTTTTTTTGGTTTTTCGAGACAGGGTTTCTCTGTGTATCCTTGGCTGTCCTGGACTCCCTTTGTAGACCAGGCTGGCCTCGAACTCACAAAGATCCGCCTGCCTCTGCCTCCCAAGTGCTGGGATTAAAGGCGTGCGCCACCACCGCCCGGCCCTAGCCGTGTTTTGACTGTAGAAGACTTGACAATCTTTCATTAGATTTACTTCTGTATTTGGTGTTTACTACTTCCCTCAATAGTGGGATCAAACACACTGCTATATTCAGCTATGTGTCTTGAACTATACTTGATGAGTATGATGTCATAGAAAATTGTTAGATTTATATTTTTTTTCCAAGTGTAAAGAAGTAAAAATAGGGTTTTTTAAAGTTTTGTTTTTTTTTTTTTGTTTTTTGTTTTTTCTAGAACTGAGGATCAATCAAATCCAGGGCCAACCCTGTTAAATTTATAAGTTCTTTTGGGTTTTCTGTGTATATAGTCATGAAATCTCTGAAGAATGACAAATTTACATTAGTCTCTTGGGGGAGGGGGGTCGTTCAAGACAGGGTTTCTCTGTGTAACAGCCCTGGCTGTCCTAGACTCACTATGTAGACCAGGCTGGCCTTAAACTCAGAGATCCGCCTGCCTCTGCCTCCTGAGTGCTGGGATTAAAGGCATGCACCACCATGCCTGGCAATTACAGACAGCTGTGAACTGCAATGTGGGTGCTGGGATTTGAACTCCGGGCCTTTGGAAGAACAGCCAGTGCTCTTAACTGCTGAGCCATCTCTCCAGCCCCCACCACCCCCCTTTTTTGGTTTTTTTAACACAGGGTTTCTCTGTGTAGCCCTGACTTTCCTGGAACTCGCTCTGTAGACCATACTGGCCTCAAACTCACAGAGATCTGCCTGCCTCTGTCTCCCAAGTGTTGTAAAGGTGTGCACCACCTCCGTCCATCTTCTTTTATTTATCTGACTAAAATCTCTAGTACAAAAATGAAATGGCAAAAGAGAAACTTTGCTTGTTTTAGGGTCTCCCTAAGTAGCTCTGACTAACTTGAAACTCATTACAGCCATGCTGTTCTTGAACTCACAGTGAAGCTTCTGTCCTGCCGCTCAAGTACTGAGATTACCCCTGTGAGCCAACAAACCTAGAAAGAACTTCTAAAATATCAACTTTCCTTTTTATTCATTTGTTTTTTTCTGTTTTAGAAAGGATCTCACTTTGTAGTCCTGGCTGTAGTCAACAGAGATCACCCTGCCTGTTTCCAAAGGAGATTAAAAATGTGGGCTCACTATTCCCTTCTAAAATACTTTCTATTAAGCTGTGATCCAACCAAATTACCTTGTGATGTTGTTCCTTATCTCTGAAGGACACCTACTATCCCAGTGTTTATCTGAAACCAGGCACAGCACCTAACCGTGTAGGATTCATTTAAAGACAACTCTTTGAATTTGATTTATGGAATTTGAATTGTCAGCATTTCCACTATTGTGCTTTAGGATTTTTTTTTAATGTTGGAAATTTAAGTTTTATGTGTGTATGGGTGTTTTGCCTGCATGTGTGTCTGTACACCACGTACCTGCTACCCAAGGTGGCTTGAGTAGGGTGTCGGATTCTCTGGAAGGAGTTATGGATGGTTGTGAGCCAAGGTAATGGGTGCTGGAAATTGAGCTCAAGGTCCTCTGGAGGAGCCTCCAGTTCTCTGAACCTCTGAGCCATCTCACCAGCCCCTCTTTTGGGATCATTTAAATAAAATTTTTAAAAAAGAGTTACTTGAGTAAAAACACCGAAATAGTCAGTCAGATAACCCATAGAACAGCCAGGCGGTGGTGGCGCACGCCTTTAATCCCAGCACTTGGGAGGCAGAGGCAGGCGGATCTTTGTGAGTTCGAGGCCAGCCTGGTCTACAAATGAGTCCAGGACAGCCAGGGTTACACAGAGAAACCCTGTCCCAAAAAAATAAAAAAATAACCCATAGAACAATGAACAGTTTGGCACACAATTTAAAACTTACTAATTGCTTATCTCCAGCACTTGGGTGCAGAGACAGTTGTATCTCTGAGTTCCAGGACACCCAAGTCTTTAGTGAGGACCTTTTTTCAGAAAAAGAAAAAGAGTAGGGGGATAGGCATTGTTATCTCTAAATTTTTCCAGTTAATATTTCTGGACTGTGGTTCCTTGTTGGTAACTCAAACCAACAGTAAGAGATTACTATATTTTATTTGTTTGGTTTTGGTCTGAGAATTGGCCGTGGGTTGAAACTGGGTATCACGTAGCTCACGGTTACCTTGAACTCCTGGTCTTCCTGTGACTTCCAAGCTCTCCTATTTTTGGATTTGTTTACTGAGATGTAAGGAGACTGTATGAAAAAGAAAAGGGCCAGTAAGATGGCTCAGGGGCAAATGCTCTTGCCTCCAAGTCTGATAACCTGAGTTTGATCCCCAGACCCTACACAACATAAAGAGAGAATAAACTCCCATAGGTGTGTGTGTTTCTGCACTCCCTCCCCCACACAAATAAATAAATGCAATTAAAAGAAAAACCTATATTGAGAACCTAGAAGAATGGCTTGGTGAGTAAAGGAGCTTGCAGTCAAGCCTGACAGCCTGAGAGTAATGCCCAGACTTAAGAGAAGCCTGACAGCCCAAGAGTAATGCCAGACTTAAGGGATAGAAATCAAGAACTGACTTCCCTTCCTACCATGTGCCATGAATACAGCCCCCGACACACACACACTAATTAAATGTAATTGTTAAAACTCTTACGTGTGTGTGTGTGTGTGTGTGTGTGTGTGTGTGTGTGTGTATTTCAGCACATCACTTGTATGCAAGACCCAAAGAGACCAGCAGAGGGGACTGGGTCTCTTGGAACTGGAGTTACAGGTGCTAGGAACTGAACATGGGTCCTCTGTAAGAGCAGCAAAGCCCCTTAATCAGTGAGCCATCTTTCTAGTCCTAAATGTAAGTTTTAAAATAATTATTTTTTAACTGGGGAATAAAGGGTGAAAGGAAAGAAACCACACATAGCACATCATAACTTGATGTTCAGTCCAACTGTACAAATCATTGAGCAGGCTTTAGCTTAATTTGTCTTTTTCTGTTGAGTTGGCCAATTGCCTTGAGTACATACTGTACATTATTTTCAGTTCTCTATTTTATGTGGCGGAGGTTTGGATTTCTTTTGGATACAGTTATGTTGAATTAATATGTACAAGTTGTGAGGGTGCTTCTATAAAACAGTCTCATAAAAGGGCCATACAAAGTCAGCCTGAATGACTTGCACCTATGGGGACACCTAGGAGCGCTCATGATCTTGTAACAGGTGTACCTTGTGAGAAGGGCATAAGGTTGGCCAATAAAGAAACATCCTGAAGCATAATTAGAGAGAGCTTATAAAAGGGAAGGCCCAAGCCAGGCATTGTGGTGCACACCTTTAGTCCCAGCACTTGGGAGGCAGAGGCAGGCAGATCTCTGTGAGTTCAAGGCCAGCCTGGTTTACAAAGAGAGTCCAGACCTCTTACACAGAGAAACCCTGTCTCAAAAAAACAAAACAAAGGGGGGAGGCCCAGAAAACTTGAGAGGGCTTTTTGCTTGGCATTGCTTCTCAATGCTGTTTATCAAAAAACTTTGGCAAAGGTTGGACGGAGCCAAGGTGAAAAGCCTTGCTTGGAAACGGCCAGCACTGTGGCCTGCCTTAGATTGTGACGGCTGCCCAGAGGCTTCTGTACCAAATGAGGGGGCAGCAGCTGCAGGCTGCTGAGTCAACTCAGATGGAAGGCCAGGGCACAGAGAGTAAGCCCAGACAGGCAGAAGAGGCCACAGCATGACACCTACCCCATGGAGATTTCGGACAGGCCAGACAGGGAGCAAGGCTGAGGCCATCTGAGGAGAGCAGCTCCTGCCTAGTGGAGATTTGGCAGGGCAGGGATCGGCACCAGGCCATCATGGGAGTGCAACCCTTGCCCCATGCAAGTTTGGCAATCTCAGACGGATGGAGGAAGCAGTGAGGCGATGGCCACTGCAGGGGCTGTTGATTGCTGTGTTCCCTGTGTGTGCTTATTTGGGTGGACTGGTGACCAGTTGCCCTCAAGGACTTGTGCTAGATGACCTTTTGGTATCCTTTCAAAAATGGCTAGGGTTGGTTGGTTGGTTGGAAGGTGTTTAGAGATATTAATAAATGGTTTAAAAGTTATGCCTTCAGTTTTAAGAGTATTGTCGCCAGGCGGTGGTGGCGCACGCCTTTAATCCCAGCACTTGGGAGGCAGAGGCAGGCGGATCTTTGCGAGTTCGAGGCCAGCCTGGTCTACAAAGTGAGTCCAGGACAGCCAGGGCTACACAAAGAAACCCTGTCTCAAAAAAGAAAAAAAAAAAGAGTATTGTCAAACCCAGCAACACAAAATTCAGGAGAAAAGAAGCTCTACATTTTCAGACAGTGATAAAAGAATCATAACTTTTCTTGGTCAATAAATAGCCAATTTAGTCTACTTTCTAAAATTCCCTTTGAATATTATATGATTGTGGGTTTGGTTTCATATCCAGAAGTAACCTCTAAAGAGAAATGTGCATATGGATGTAAATGAAAATACTGTTTTCTTTCTATTTCTAAAGCTCCGCAGTTGATTACCTTCTCTGGTATCACCTGGCATGAAAAAAATGCTTCCCGCAGCTCCAGCCACAGCCGTTCAGCTTTCCTGTTATGGTTGTAAAAGAGTTTTCCAGAAGGGACAGACAGCTTTTCAGAGGAAAGGGTCCTCTGAGCTCTTCTGCTCTAGACTGTGCATCGGTGAACACAGTTCCCCTGCCGCCTCACCAGCTCCTCTCAAGAGGATGTGCTTAAACTGCTCAAGGTATGTCAGCCTAAACGACACCTTTCATTTTGCTGCATAGATCTTGGTTAGAGTCTTAGTTATAATTTATGTATTTTTATTTTCTCCAAAGATGGGAAACCGTAATCAAAAGAATTAGCTTCTGTTTTCATTTCCTTTAAGATCACTCAGTAGCTTTGGTTATTGAGGGGTTTACAGATACTACATGGGAGGGTGGAGAAGAATGGTCTTGTTAAGCAAGATATAGGAGATTAGATTCAAGGACTTTTCTATTTCTTTTTCTTTTCTCTATCCTTCTTTCTCACTTATATAGGGGGGAAAGACTTGAAAAGAAAAAAGAGGGGAAATTATATGTGTATAGTATAGAAATGATAAGATATAAGGATAGATTATTGAATCTGCTCTGAAACTCAAAACTTGTTATTCTTTAAGGTTATCTTTTGATACATTGGTATAGAATTTTGTATATTGATACAAAAATAAGATTAAGTTTGATTCATTAGTATAGAATTTTATATTTTGACACATAAGTATATTTCAACTCTTATATGAGGTAGTATGCCTATACAACTCATTTAAAATTATAGGTTTACTTCTGATCTTTTTTTCTTTTTTTGGTTTTTTCGAGACAGGGTTTCTCTGTATATCCTTGGCTGTCCTGGACTCGCTTTGTAGACCAGGCTGGCCTTGAACTCACAGAGATCCGCCTGCCTCTGCCTCCCAAGTGCTGGGATTAAAGGCATGCGCCACCACCGCCCGGCTTACTTCTGATCCTTTTATGGGTTGCTATTGCAATCTATTTAGGAGTCTGGATAATACAAGTTGACTGGCCAGTTCAGCTTCTGATCATGTCAAATACTAGTCTTAATTTATCACAAAATAGGCTTAATAGGTTAAACAGATAGTAAATGGTTAAAATATAGTTTGCTTGTTCAAAGATAGATAGATTTATAAATAAATCAATAGATGTCTTCAAAACCCTCAGAGGCATACAGAAAAGATGTTTTTATTATTTTAAGAATTGTTTGACTTAAGACAGTCAGCTCATGACAGCTCTCATTTGACTTGGAAGAAAAGAATGAGCATCAAAAAGAAATCTCCCAACAGGAGATAATTCCTCAGAAAGAAATCTCCCATCAGGAGATAATTCCTATTGGGCAAAATGCCCCTGCTCTCTCAACAGACTATATACAGTCCAAAGATGGACCAGAGCTTAAATGCAGGTAAGTCGATGTCCTGATTCTGCAGAGACAGAATGGGAAAATCCTTATTTCCTGCTGCACAATTTAGTCTGTGAAAAATGCTTGGCCAGAAGGCTGAAGATGATCCTCCAACGATATCAAGAGATATTTGGGACTGCCTAGGCAGCAAAGTGTCATTTTTTCTTTTTGGAAGCTGTTCTTCTGTGCTTCCTACTCACTTAAATAATAATTTTATCCCTTCTTATGTCTTTGATGGGGTTGAAGGCATAATAGTTATAAAATTTCAATTGAACTTGAGTTGTTTAGGATTTAAAAGGATATTTTCAAGTCTAAATAAAATCTTTAGGTTTATAAATATAGGATAAGATAGAAATTATTTAGGTTCTGAACTTTAGACACACCAAGATAGATAGATGATTTTTTTCTTCTTCAAGATTGCCTGATACAAATAGGATAAATATTATGTGTGTAACTTTTATATATGGTGTTTTTGGTTTTTTTTGTTTTGATTTTTAGTTTTTCGAGACAGGGTTTCTCTGTGCAACAGCCCTGGCTGTCCTGGAACTCACTCTGTAGATCCAGGCTGGCCATGGAGATCCGCCTGCCTCTGCCTCCCAAGTGCTGGGATTAAAGACGTGCGCCACCATGCCTGGCCTAGTTAATTTATTTTTTTAAAGCTTGTTTATTTTACTTTGTGTGTGAGTGTTTTCTCTACTTGTATGTCTGGGCACCACATGCATGCCTGGTGCCTGCAGAGGCCAGAAGAGGGCATTTGATCCCTTGAAACTGGAAATACAGTTATGAGCCACGATGTGGGTTGCTGGAAATTGAACTCAGGTCCTCTGCAAGATCAATCTGTGCTCTTGATTGCTGCACCACCTTTCCAGCCCTCTGTTTGCTTTTTCAATCCTACAGAACTGTGCTATGTCTATCACCAATTCTCCTTATAGCTATAGGCTTTAGGGCACTATCTTTAGCCTACTTTCTCTTTCTGCAGAATCCTAAATCTGGAAGGGACATTAGAGATCACCCAATGCAGACTTTTTCTTTTGGTTTTGAAGAGACTGTAGCCCTGCCTGAGAAGTTAAGACACTTGCTATGGCTAGCATATACGCACTACATTTCTTCAGCCCCACCTTTGCCACATTCCACAAGATTTGAAAAAGACTCATGCAAGAAAGAATTTGCTGTGTAAGTTGTTCTTTTAAGGTGTGACAATCAGGTATGAGCAGAAATAGGAGACAAGTTTGACTTCCTCTGAAAAAATTATATATACATACATATATATATGTTGGTATGTTACCATATATATATGTACATATATATGTATATATAATTACTAGAAATTATGGATTGGTTGGAAGATGGTAGTCATGCTTAGACTGGGAGAGACCATCATTATGTATAGTAATAGCTTATACTTTTATTGAGACTTTTAGAATTATTTTATTTTGCATGTATGAATTGTTTTAACTGCATGTATATATGTGCACCACATGCCTGCCTGGTGTCTGGGGAAATCAGAATAAGACATTGGATACCCTAAGGCTATAGTTATGGATAGTTATAAACCAAACATGTGGGTGCTGGGAATTGAACCCAGGTACTCTGGAAGAACATCCAGTGTTCTTAACCACTGACCCATCTCTATAGCTCCTTTATTGAGACTTTAAATTTTCACATTCTGTTGCATCTTTTGGCTTTTTGATAGGGTTTCTCGGTGTAGCCCTGGCTGTCCTGGACCTCATTGTGTAGACCAAACTGGCCTCCAACTCATAGAGATCTGCCTGCCTCTACCTCCCTAGTGCTGGGATTAAAGGCCTACTCTACTACACCCAGCTGAAGTCCCAAGTTTTTGAGTTATTTCTGTTAATTTAACTTTATATAATTGTGTTTGTTTTACACTCTCTTAACCTGGCTATCACTCAAATAATTGAGACTCTGTAATATTATTTGTTAAACAAGCTTCACAACATAAGAACTGAGCAGTTATTACTCTATTCTTTTTTTTTTTTTTTTTTTGCTTTTCGAGACAGGGTTTCTCTGTGTAGCCCTGGCTGTCCTGGACTCACTTTGTAGACCAGGCTGGCCTCGAACTCACAGAGATCCGCCTGCCTCTGCCTCCCGAGTGCTGGGATTAAAGGCGTGCGCCACTACGCCCGGCTTTATTACTCTATTCTTAACTCCCTAAACTAATCTGGCTTCCTCCCAGCAGAAATCCCAGGGATACTTGCACTTTGTGGCTTTTCTGCTTCAGCTGGCTTTCTCCTGATGTCTTCTCCCCTCTGCCTGTGGCTCAATATTCCCTACTTCCTCCTCTACCTCCTCCTCCTCTGGAGGGCAGGAAGTCCAGCCCTATTCTTTCCTCTGCTCAGTGACTAGCTGTAAATATGCTTATTGGCATATCAGAGAACAAATGGAGAGTATTGTTTACACAGTATTCAAACATGAAATTCTCAGCCGGGCAGTGGTGGCGCACGCCTTTAATCCCAGCACTTGGGAGGCAGAGGCAGGCGGATCTTTGTGAGTTCGAGGCCAGCCTGGTCTACAAAGTGAGTCCA
>CAJQZJ010001750.1:9414323-9472650 GCA_907164525.1 Lophiomys imhausi | reverse complement strand
AAAAAAAAAAAAAAAAAAAAAAATGAAATTCTCAGAACAAGGATTGCAACCACATATGAGTACAGAAATCAGCATTTGAATAATACAATAATAACCTTATACCTTTACATTTTAAGCCTTTTTTAGCAATGGTTTTATATTTTTTTTTTTTTTCTATTTCAGAGAGGGTTTCTCTGTGTATCTCTGGCTGTCCTGGAACTCACTTTGTAGACCAGGCTGGCCTTGAACTCACAGAGATCTGCCTATGTCTGCCTCCCCAGTGCTGGGATTAAAGGCGTGTGCCACCATGCCCAATGATTATATATATGTTTTTGTTTCTTTTTTTGTTGGTTTGTTTGTTTTGGGTTTTTTGTTTGGTTGGAGGTTTTTTTTCTTTTGGTTTGGTTTGGGTTTTTTTTGGTTTTTCAAGACAGAATTTTTCTGTGTATCCTTGACTGTCCTGGACTCACTTTGTAGACCAGGTAGGCCTTGAACCCTCCCAAGCGCTGGAACTAAAGGTGTGCGCCACCACGCCTGGCCAATTTAATATCTTTAATACCTCATTTTTCTACATAATGAAGCAAAATGAAGGATAACTTTGAAGATGACTTTTAAAATATTACAAAGAAAGCTGGACGTGGTGGTTTTCTGTGAGTTCAAGGCCAGCCTGGTCTACAAAGTGAGTCCAGGACAGCCAAGAATACACAGAGAAACCCTGTCTTGAAAAAAAAAAATTACAAAGAAGATACTTGTTATTGAAAACTATTAAGATATGTTTAAGAAGCATCATTTCAGCTGGGAGTGGTGGCTACACAGAGAAACCCTGTCTCAAACAACCAAAAAAAATAAGAAAGAAAGAAAGAAAAGAAAATGGAACCTGTGGAACTTCCCATTGGGTCTTATACTTTTACTATCAGATATATTTTATACACTTGCTGCCACAGAAAATTTAAAAATTCATGACAGTTAGACTAGAAAGTATTTAAAAATCACCACCAGTCTCATCAGAAAAACTTAAGTATTAAGAATTGATCAAGCTAGAGATGGCAGATACAGAAATTTCTAAAATTTCTATTTTTTACTTAAAAGCTTCGTGGTAAATACTATGAGTTGAGACCAGGTGTGGTGGCGCACACCTTTAATCCCAGCACTCGTGAGGCAGAGGCAGGCGGATCTCTGTGAGTTCAAGGCCAGCCTGGTCTACAGAATTGAGTCCAGGACAACCAGAACTTCACAGGGAAAGTTCCCCCCTGTCTCGGGGGAAAAAACAAAAACAAAAAAAAAAAACTGTGAGTTGCTTTCCTCGAAATGGCAACCTTTCATTTTCCAGAAAATAATTCTGTCTGATGTCCGTCCCCTTCTAGACAGTGGTTTAGCATGTATTCAAATGAAAATATGATTCACAGAAAACATGGCTAAGGTTGTAACTCAAATTTCCTACATAGACTTTGTCTTGAGACAGTAATCAGTTGCTGATAGAGCGAGTGCTTTATGCCTATGTCCCTTTTTATCACCGTACTGGTTAGTTTTCTGTCAGCTTGACACAAAAGAAGGTCATCCAGGAAGCGTGACCCTCAACTGAGAAAATGCCTCCATCAGAGCGCCCTGTAGACAAGTGCACTGTCTTGATGGATGATTGATGTGGAGGGCCCGTCCCACTGTGGGCGTGGCCACCCTTGGCCGTGTGGCCCTGTGTTGTCCAAGAAAGCAGGCTAAGCGCAAGCTATGGACAGCAAGCCAGTAAGCACCATTCCTCTATGGTCTCTACTTCAGTTCCTGCCCTGACTTCCCTCAGTGATGGACCATGGGATTTGTGAGGTGGAATATGCCCTTTCCTCTGTGAGTTGCTTTTGGTTGTGGTCTTTATCACAGCAAACTAGGGCAGTCACACTGATTATTCAGTTTCAAATGTGGGTATTTTGCCTGCCTATTGTAGAAAAAAGGCTGTTATTGAACCAGTATTTAAGGTATATCTAATTGGTTTGGCGGCTGTTAATCCTTAACCTGCCATTATAAATGAGCACACAGACACCACATGGATTTTAACAAGCCTAGGCCAGAATTGTGCAATCTTAGCCCATCTAAGCTAGCTCATAATTCTATTACCCAAATATGACCCCATATATACATATGTCCCTTTGGACTGTTACTCTCCACATTGTGCTGATGTTCCAGGCCACGTGGAAAAATCATCTTTTCTCTAACCCATGGCCTGTGTACTCATTGCTTGCTCCTGGCTTCTTCTGGAGGCTTCTTCCCAGGATGCTCTCTGTCTCAGAAGCCCCTGTACCTTAGTCCTGCCTACTTCTGCCTTTGCCCAATCTCTAGGCCTCAGCATTTATTTAACCTATCAGAGACAATATAAGTAACAGACAGCAAGCAGGATCAATTAATTAACATTTAGAATGCTTAACACCACCCCATCAGCCTATATGTACATGTACCAAGTACATGCATTGCCCCTGGAGTCCAGAAGAGGGCACTGAATCCCCTGGAGCAGGAATTAGAGACAATTGTGGGCTGCCATGTGGGTGCTGGGGATTATCAAAGTTCAAATTAAAATAACTTGAAAATGTTGTTTTATTAACAACATCCTCAATTTCTGAAATGTAATTGACTTTTTGTTTTACAGTAAATGCATGGCAGAAGGGTTTCACAGAGCTCACTGTCCAACCAGCATACCCCAGACAGTGACTCTGGCTCCCAATGTAATGAGAGACTGGGGGTCAGGACAGTACAGAGAGCAAGAGAGGAAATGCCCAACATTGTACTCTGGGCCGCTCATATGTACACACACACTCACAGGGTACTTCATGTATTTATCGTCCTATTAACAAGCATTTGCTGTTTGTTTTTAGAGACATTTTAAATCTGAAGGATATGAAGAGTGTCCCATTGGAGGATAGCAGCTGTAACAAAAACTTCTGTAGCCAATCTTGTCTTTCATTATATGAAGAAAAAAGAAAGCCACGTGTTACCATATGTTCAGATAGCACTTCCCTGAAGTGCAGCATGTGTCAGAAGACTTCTACTGTAAGTTTCAATTATTCTTTCACATTTAGAAGAATTCCAGTGATTTGGTTTAAGTGCTGTTTGTTACTGTTGTTTTAGTCTTTGCAGTAATCCCGACTTCTCAAATTTTCATTCTGCTGACCAGTTTCATCATGAACTGGTGTAAGAACTGTGAGCTCTGATCCGTCCTACGTACTTCAGGTGGAAGCAAGCACAGTGTCCTTACCTGAATAGTGCAAAGAATGCTAATGCATAGAAGCAACTTTGCTGTCCGGTCAGCTAGCCTGTGACTATCCCTTTAACTAGGACTAATATATCTTGATTGTTACATGGTGCTTTGTGATCTAGTAATGCATAATCATAATCCCAGTGTTTGAGAGAAGGACTGGAGAGATGGTTCAGAGGTTAAGAGCACTGGCTGCTCTTCTAGAGGATCTGAGTTCAATTCCCAGCAACCGCATGGTAGCTCACAACCATCTCTAATGAGATCTGGTGCCCTCTTCTGGCATGCAGGCATATATGCAGGCCGAATACTGTATATATAATAAATAAATCTTAAAAAAAGAGGCCAGGCATGGTGGTGCACGCCTTTAATCCCAGCACTCAGGAGGCAGAGGCAGGTGGATCTCTGTGAGTTCCAGGCCAGCCTGGTCTACAAAGCGAGTCCAGGACAGCCAGGGATACACAGAGAAACCCTGTCTTGAAAAACCAAAACGAAAAAGAAGGAAAAAGCAGGAGAGCCAGGTGTGGCAGTGTAAGCTCTGTAGACCAGGCTAGCACACCCACTTTGGCATCCATGTGGCACAAGGACATGGTGCATGTGGTGCACATCCAGATGTGCAGGCACACACTGAATGCACAGAAGTACAAATAAACAAATCCTAAAAATTTGAAAAATCAAGAAATTGGGCTGGAGAGATGGCTCAGCATTTAAGAGCACTGGCTGCTCTTCCAGAGGTCATGAGTTCAATTCCCAGCAACCACATGGTGGCTCACAACCATCCATAATGAAATCTGGTGCCCTCTTCTGTCCTGCATATATACTTGCAGACAGAACACTGTATACGTAATAAATAAATCTTTAAAAAAGAAAAAGAAAAATCAAGAAATTTCCCCGCTTCTGCCTCCTTAGTTCTGGAATTAAAGGTGTGTACCACGACAGCTGCCTTATTTGTGTCTTTCTTTCCTTTTTGGGCTTTTGGCTTGGTGGTTTTTTTTGGGTTTTTTGTTTTGTTTTGTTTTGTTTTTTTGAGACAGGGTTTCTTTATGTAGCATTGGCAGTCCTGGACTCACTTTATATACCAGGCTGGCCTAGAACTTCCAGAGATCTGCCTGCCTTTGCCTCCTGAGTGCTGAGATTAAAGGTGTGAGCCACCATGCCTGGCCTTCTTTTTTAAAGAGTAATTTATTTAGGAGCTGGAGAAATAGCTTAGCACTTAAGATCCAGAGAACCCAGTTAAATTCCTAGCACCTACATGGTGCTCATAAGCACCCGTAGGCTAGCCCAAGGATCTTGTGCCCTCTTTTAGACTCTGCAGGAACTATATACACATGATGCAGACAAGACACTCATACAATAAAAAAATAAATAAACTGCCGGGTATGGTGGTGCGCACCTTTAATCCCAGCACTCGAGAGGCAGAGGCAGATGGATCTCTGAGTTCAAGGCCAGTCTGGTCTACAGAGTGAGTCCAGAATAGCCAGGGCTACACAGAGAAACCATGTCTCAAAAACGAGAGAGAGAGAATGAATGAAAGAAACCCTGTCTCAAAAACAACTAATTAAAATAAAGCAAGCCTGACAACCTGAGTACACTCCTTCAGACCCACATGATGAAAACATGAAGTACTTTATGAAGTTGTCCTCTGACCTTTACTTGCACGTGATGAGATTGTATGTTCCCACACACACAAATAAATGAATATAACTGTATTTTTAGGATTTATTTCTACTTCTGTGCATTCATTGTGTGCCTGCACACCTGGATGTGCTCCACATGCACCACGTCCTTGTGCCACATGGATGCCAAAGCAGGTGTCATATTCCTGGGACAGGAGTCACAGGGAATTGTGAGTGACTCAACACGGGTGCTAGGAAACTACCTCGGGTCCTCTGGAAGAGCAGGAAGTGCTCTTAACCTGTGAGCTATCTCTCCTGCCCATTTCCTGACTCTTCTATTAATATTCTAGTCTGTAACCCAACCTTTTTAATTATTAAACAGTTATTTGTTACTAACTATATTCACTTATAACAAATGTACTTACTTAATTATTATTCCTACAACCCCTAAGACCTATCCACTAAACCTATTGATAAGGATACAGTCTCTGGGCAGGTCCTCAGTCGCCAGGAAACCAGTCTCTGGGGTAGACTCTTTAATGCACTTAGCAGTCCTTTTTCTGGAATATCTCAGACGCAGGTTCGTCAGGGTAAATTGGCTATGGCAGTCTCACCTTAAATAAGGCTTGATGCTTTCTTCTCTCTGGGAGACCTCAGCGTCTGTAGGCCAACGTATTTCCTTTGTATCAGCAACTCTGCCGTTCTGCCTCAGTCTTTAAAGCTGGCCACAGTTCCGTTCAGGCCGCTGTTAGGACAGGTCAAACCCCTCTAGGCAAAAGCTGAGGCACAGGGTTTAGTCCTTGGCCTTTTGCTGTCTTGCTGAGGCTTTATCTACTCACCAGCTTCTTTCTGTCTCAGGGAGATCTGGCCATCAGTCCACCAGCACTTTCTCCAGCAGGACTCTCGGAGCTCTCTCCTTTCGGGGTCCCTTAGCACGCAGCTCTCCGGGCTCATCCACTTGTCCTTTTATAGGATCACTCCTTGTTCCACCTGCTTCAGCTTAATTTGGGCTCTGCCCACTTAGCCGCTGAAAACAATGCCAGGTCATAAAGTCTTTCCTTGTTACACCTGGCTTCAACCTTGTTTTTCAGTCCATAGAGACTCCCCTCGTTTCACCTGACTTCATCCATAAGCTGATAAGCTAATTGCTCACAGCGAAGTTGATCTTCATGCCCCGAATTAAGAGACTGTATCAGAAACTTAGATATTCACTAAATCTAACTTATATTAATCTATCAACCCCTACACTAGTCTCCACAGAAAAGGAAACACTGTGCGTGTTAATTTTCTTTGCACTGTCTACCAAAAAGCAGTTCTGTTCCACCATTGCTTTTAGTGATGTAGAAAGACTGGATGGCAAAACCCTTGGTTTACAGCCTTTCCCATCTCATCTCCCATCAGTCTGTGATTTTTGGGGGTGGGTTTAATTTTTCTGGACAGGCTCTCTGTAACCTTGGCTGTCCCAGAGCAGGCTTTGTAGATCAGACTGGCCTCCAATTTAAAAATCTGCTTAACCTCTGCCTCCTGAGTGCTGGGATTAAAGGTGTGTGCCACCACACCCAGCTATGCTTGAGATTCTTTACCAAGAATTTAGCCTAGAGCAGCGGCTCTCAACCCTGTGGGTCTCAGCCCCTTTAGGGGTCACATATCAGACATGGTGCGTATCAAGTATTTACATTATGACTCATAACAGTAGCAAAATTATAGTTATGAATTGGCAACAAAATAATTTTGTTGTTGGGTCACCTCAGCATGAGGAGCTGTATTAAAGGGTCGCAGCATTGGGAAGGTTGAGGACCTCTGGGCTCGAGGAACAGTTATTGCCCCAGTATCTCACAATAGGTAGTAAGTTCCCTTTTCTTTCTTTTTAGCCCTGGTACAAGGCTTTCTTGACCTCATGTTCAAGGATGTAGTGAGGAAGAAAAACTATAATTACATTTGTGTCTTATTCAGTAGACTTTAGTTGCCTGGGATAATAAGTCTCTTTTGTGACCCCTCTTTTCATTGCATATGTATCATTAGTATTAATGTTGCTGCTAAACGACAGAATAGCTTTCAGATAAACTTGTCAAAGTGCCTCATTTTGTTGTTACAGCCTATACTCTCTTCTGGTTTTTAAGGAAATAGAGAATTGTTATTGTTTATAATATTTCAGCTTAGAGCGGTTACAGTGGGCATGCTTATTTTTTAACATTGCATGTGATATACCAGAAATATGAATATTATTTTTAATCTCTAAACAGAAACCACCCAGAATACTTAGATCTTTTCCTTGCAAATCACTGAAACTATCAGATGAGATGATTGTGATTACTAATGACTTGGGGAACATAGAGGTTTTCTGCTCTGTTTGTTTTTCTTCGTACAACAGTGCTGTGATGGAATCTTCTCCAGGTAATGGCTAACAGCCTCAGAGTTGTACTAAGTACTAGACTATAACTACACTGGGCTTTTCATTTGTAACTTTGATTAATTTCCATATTAGAGTAACTTAAAATTCCAAAGGAGCCAGGTATGGTGGCACAAACCTTTAATCCCAGCACTCAGGAGGCAGAGGCAGGCAGATCTCTGTGATTTCAAGGCCAGCCTGGTCTACAGAGTGAGTCCAGGACAGCCAGATATACAGAGAGAGAAAAAATTTCCAGAGGAGTGCTAGAGAGATGGCTTAGCAGTTAATGCTTGCTGCTCAATAATGAGGACCCAAGTTCAGATCCCAGCACCCATGTATCAACATTGACCTCACAAATAAAATAATCTTTATCTTAAAACAAAATCTAGCAGGGACACCTTTAATCCCAGCACTTGGGCAGCAGAGGCAGGTGGATCTCTGTGAGTTCGAGGCCAGCCTGTTCTACAAAGTGAGTTTAGGCCAGCCAGGGCTACATAGAGAAACTCTGTTTCAAAAACCAAAAAAAATAAAAAATGAAAAAAGAATCCAGACTGCTGATGTTGTCAGAGTGCTTGCCCACCATGCATGAAGCCCTGGGCCCAGTGCTCACACCGACGCCCAGGTGTGGTAGTGTGCTCAGAGTGGTGGGCAAGCTGTCCTCAGCATGAAGTCGCTTACTATTGAACAGTACTTTCTGCTGGATTATAACAAGGATTTTTGTTTATTTTTGTCAGTTAATGTTTCCATGGTGCACAGTGCTTCAAAAGAGAATCTTTGTCCAAAGAAAAACCCAGTTCCTGTGATAAGCAATATAATGTCATTAGTAAATGGCCATGCTGACCTGCTCGTGAACACTCATCTCTTACAAGGTACGCAGACATTTGACATGAACAGTGTCTTTTTCTATGTTGAATCTGTCTGTCTGTTTCCTGATGTGAAATAAGCTATGAGAGCTTATGGTGCTGTTAAAGTATGAAATCTTGAGTATGTGCTTCAATTTATTTCAACAGGGACACTTTCTTCTGTACCTACAAATATCATTATAGACGTAAGTTTTATCCTAATTTTTCCAATCTTAAGCAGATTTATTGTGTATGTGTTTTCATTCATAGATATATTTCTACTCATATATATGTTGTAAAGTATTGTGGCTGGAGAGATGGCTCAGCAGTTAGGAGCTCTGTCTCCTCTTTCAGAGCACCTGGGTTCAATCCCAGCCATCCACATGGCAGCCCCCAGCTGTCTATAACTCCAGTTACAGGAAATCTGAGAAGCCCTCTGTTGGCCTCAGGAGGCAATGGACGTGCAGGCAAAACATCCATACACAAGAAAAGATTTTTAAAATCAAAATTAATTTTAGAGTATTGTTAGATTTTCCTCTGGACTTTTTTGTTTGTTTGTTTTAAAGAGCCAGGTGGTTGTGGTGGACACCTGTAATCCCAGCACTCAGGAGGCAGAGGCAGGTGGATCTGTGTGAGTTCAAGGCCAGCCTGGTCTACAGAGTGAGTCCAGGACAGCCAGAGCTACAGAGAGAAACCCTGCCTGCCTTAAAGACTAGATCTCACTCACTATCTTAACTCTGCTGGCCTCGAACCCACAGAGATCTCCATGCTTCTGCCTCTGGAGATTAAAACCGTGCCACAGTCCGGCCAGCTTCTTTTTGAGTGAATAATTCTAGTCATGTGAGTAATAGAAATTATTTTTCTGCAGTTATATTCCTAGAGCTCCTTTAAATATTTTTTTTTTTTTTTTTTTTTTGGTTTTTCGAGACAGGGTTTCTCTGTGTAACAGCCCTGGCTGTCCTGGACTCACTTTGTAGACCAGGCTGGCCTCGAACTCACAGAGATCCGCCTGCCTCTGCCTCCCAAGTGCTGGGATTAAAGGCGTGTGCCACCACGCCCGGCTTCCTTTAAATATTTAATGCTCCCAGCACTTGGGAAAAAGCAGGCGAATCTCTGAGTTCGAGGCCAACGTGGTTTACAAAACAAGTCTAGGACAGCCATGGCTCTGTTACACAGAGAAACCCTCTCTCCAAAAACAAAAACAAAAAAATAAACAAAAAAACCATTTAATTCTGAATCTAGATAGCAAATAATTTTTAATGCTGCTCATAGAGAATCTCATACTATAACTTGTTCATTTTACTGTGTTACTGCAATAGATTTGTTTTGACATTTTTTTAATTTTGAAAACTGCTAAAATAAAAAGTGTTATTTTATCTTTTTTTCCTTTGTCCTAGAGCTCACCCAGTGAGTCCAGTTACGATGTCGATAACAGTGTGGAGCAGCCATGTCTCCTCTCGTGTTCATCAGCGCTCTTTGAGAACACAGCTGGTCCCACTGTGGAAGTTCAGAACAACAGTGAGTCAAACCAGGATCCTAAATACAACATGGGATCTAAGAAAGTGAATGATGGACCTGGTTATTCAAAATCTACATCCACAGTACAAAAAATTAAAAAACAACCACAAAATTTTAAAAAACCTTGCCGCCTAGGTTTTCAGCATATGAACCCCAATACTAAGGATGATGTTGCATTCTGCTATTCTTGCCACTTGTTCTACCAAAAAAATCTTAGCTGCCGGAGAGGATCTTTTGCAACCCAAGGAACTGTTGACTGGGAGAAAATGCTGGAAAAATTCAGAAAGCATGAAGAAAGTGAAGTACATTTAAAGTCGTTGCAATTTTGGAGGCAATACCAGTTCCTTGATGAAGTTCCACCTGACGATTCATCTGTTTATTCAAAACATATAGAAGGAAATAAAAGGTACCTAAAGCTCATCATTGAAAACATTTTATTTCTTGGAAAACAGTGTTTGCTCTTAAAGGGCAATGACCAGTCTATTTCATCCATTAATAAAGGCAATTTTTTGGAATTACTAGAAATAAGAGCAAGAGATAAGGGAGAAGAAGTGTTTCGGCTCACGAGCTTGCACATTGACTTCTATAGTAGTGCGCAAGTCCAGGAGGACATTGTTGAAATCATAAAGGCTGAGATATTGCAGGACATCGTGAGCGAGATCAATGTCTCCTCAGCATTCTCGATAATATGTGAGGAGATACCTGACAGCGCCACAAAGAGGCAGCTCTCCGTGTGCGTGAGGTATCCACACAAGACACCAAGCGCTGTCTTCGTGAGGGAAAGGTTCCTGGGCTTTGTCACTGTTGAAAAGGTGACTGGGGTCCATGTACACAAGCATATCAAAGCTTATCTGCAGCAGCTTGGAGTTGATCTTAGTAAAATATGTGGCCAAGCCTACGATAGTGCCACAAATCTGAGGATAAAGTTTAATGAAGTTGTAACAGCGTTCAAGGAGGAGGAGCCAAGGGCTTTATATACACATTGTTATGCGCATTTTTTCGAATTAGCAGTAATTAGTTTTTGTAAAGAAGTAAAAGAGCTCCGAAGTACACTAAATACTCTCAGTTCTTTGTTCAACACTGTTCGTATGTCTGAAGAAATGTTGGCAAGTTTGCAAACCATGTGTAAGCTGAGTCAAAATAAAACTTGTAAAAAACACACATCACAGTCATGTTGGACAGCCCACGATCATTTGTTACTGTCTGTGACGGACTGCCTCCCAGAGATTATTGAAACACTGGAATCTGTGTCTCACCATTCCTCAGGCACAGCTCTGGCTGACGAACTGAATGATTTGTTGGCGGTGGTGACCAAGTTTGAATTTATATTTTGTTTGAAATTTCTTTATCGAGTTCTCAGTATTACAGGAATTCTTTCAAGAGAGTTTCAAAGTGAAACTGTAGACATCTTTTCTTTGTTTTCAAAAATAGAAGCAATTTTGGAATGTTTGTCTTCTGAAAGGAATGATACATATTTCAAAACTATCTGGGATGGAGCAGATGAAATATGTAAGAAAATAACCAGCAAGGGTTTTGATGTTGAAAAACCCTCTTTTCAAAAGAGAAGAAAAATTGAGAAAACAATAAATCCTGGCAACTCAGAGTGTATGTTTTTTCCAGCTTCAGCAGATGAACAATATAAAATAAATATTTATTACCAAGGTTTGGATACTGTATTAAAAAATTTAAAGTTATATTTTTTAGAGTTTGACTATTGCAAAATGAAACAAGTTTCAGAGCTGTTATTTAAATGGAATGAACCATTAAGTGAAGCGACAGCCAAACACGTCCAGGAATTCTATAAGCTTGGTGCAGACATAGTCCCTGAGCTCAGGTTTTACCGGCAGTATGCCAGTCTCAACTTCATCACCGAGCGTGGCTCCTTAAGCTTTGTTGACCTTGGCTGCTTGTTTATTCAGCATGGCCTCCACAACAATATTCCCTGTATCTCCAAACTGTTACATATTGCTTTATCTTGGCCAATTACTTCAGCAAATAATGAGAGATCATTTTCCACACTGCCTCATCTTAAAACATACTTACTTCGTACTATGGGACAAGAGAAAGTCAGTAGCCTGGCCCTGCTCGCTGTTGAGCAGGAACTGGTAAATACATTGATGCAGCCCGAAAGACTCAGTGGAATTGTTGAAAAGTTTATTAGTCAAATGAAAGATACATAAGACTTGCAACTTTGGACTTAATTAAAAGAATTCAGTAGTTTTATTGGAATCCTAGTAAAGTTTTGTTTGTTGGTTGTTCTTTTGAGATGGGGTCTTGCTATGTAGCCTAGGCTACTCTTGAATTTGTAAGCTCTTTTCACTGAGTGACCCTCTTACCTAACTTTTTAAAAGTATTCCAATTGGCTGGGTGTGGTGGTGCACATGCCTTTAATCCCAGCCCTTGGGAGGCAGAACCAGGCAGGTGTCTGTGAATTCAAGGCTACCCTGGTCTACAAATACACAGAGAAACCCTGTCTTAGAAAACCTAAAAAAAAAAAAAAAAAAAAAAAGTCAGACACAGGGATATACTCCTGGAATCCCACCCAAAGATTTTACCCAGGCTGTAACTCACACTTCCCTAGCATGCCTAAGGCCCTAGATTCAGTTCCCAGGGCCAAGAAGAAAAGTCCTGTAATACCATCATAATGGACTGCTAAGGATTTTGTGCACTTTTTTTTTTTTTTTCGAGACAGGGTTTCTCTGTGTATCTCTGACTGTTCTGGACTCACTTTGTAGACCAGGCTGGCCTTGAATTCACAAAGAACCACCTGCCTCTGCCTCCCAAGTGCTGGGGTTAAAGGTGTGCACCACCACGCCTGGCAATCAGACAGCTGTGAACTGCCATGTGGTTGCTGGGATTTGAACTCGGGTCCTTTGGAAGAACAGCCAGTGCTGTTAACCCCTGAGCCATCTCTCCAGCCCGATTTTGTGCACTTTCAATTAAAATTTTATTAGAAACCATTGCTGGGAAGCTAACACTACAGAAGAAGCAAAGGATCAGAAGCCTAACTGGAATGAGACCCTGGTATCAGTAGAGAGACATGGAGTGGCTATGAGTTTAAGGTTTGAAATACAGAGTGGATGGGCTAGGCTGTGGTCACCCCTTAACCACCTGCATTAGAGGAAAGGCGGTGAGGGAATAGGGAGAATTTTAGCAAAGCCAGATCAGCTTTGCTTCTCTCAGCCTACCTGTCTCATTTAAAGAAAGGTAAGTTTAAACACATGGCACCTGGCCTTCATTCAGGAGCAGAGAACTTATTCCAGGTCTTCAGAGAGGCCCCAGTAGTCCCTTGGTCACTCCTGTCTTGATTCAGTCTGCAGGCAAAGCCAAAAGCCACAGCACAGGGAGTCCAGCCCCTATGCCTTTGAAGCAGTTGTTGGAAGAGGGTCCCTTGGGTTGCTCTGTTACAGAAGGCATCTGGTGAGGATGCCATTTCCTCTGGCTGGACACAGTGCAGAGCCTCCAAGACTAGAAACAATTCCATGAGAGCTACAAGCCCCTAGAATTGTTCCATGATCTGTCTCAGTTTCTCTTGAATCTAATCTACTGGAGTGTACCACTGGTGGCAACTGTATCTCCAGCCTCCATGTCCTTAGGGTGGGTGTGACGTGGACAAAGCTTATTGGCTTCCCAGTTATGGTCTAACTAGTCCCATCTTCATTAGCTGGGCCTTTATTACACTGCAGCCCAGTTTGTGTCAAAATTCATTTGTATCTCCTATGGTCTCTGCCAGAGGTCTCTTGCTCTATTATTACTAACCACCCAATTCTCAAGGTAAAAATCCTAGAGATCCTTAGCTGTGCAGTGAAGGTCAGCATCTCAGACTGGGACCAGGAAGAGACATGGGCAGTCAGGCTCATGGCTGTCTTCAGGTGTGGGATTCTGTGGCTCTCCAACATGCAGGAAGGGTCTCTACCACTTAGTGTTGCAGGACTGGTACTTGGCATGGTGGGGAAGTTAAGAACAGACAGCAGATCTATGCCATCATTTACATTCTTACACTAGAGAAAGCAGTTTTTAACATGCTATTAGGATAAAATATGCCTTTAATCCCAGCACTTGGGAGGCAGAGCCTGGTGGATTGCTCTGAGTTCGAATCCAACCGACTCTATGAAGTGAGTCCAGGACGGCCAGGGCTACAGAGAAACCTTGTCTCAAAGAAAAACAAAACAAAAATTAGCTCATGTGGGGACCCCGGAAATGGAGGTTTATGAGAAATGCCTCGTTGCTGGGAAAATGAAAGTAATTTTGTGGGAGATAATCTAAGATGGCAGCACCTGGAAGATGTTGGGGCGGAGTTGAAGCCTGATCGTGGGTATAGCTGATTGGGTGAGCAAGACTTTCGTGCTCGTGATCAGTGCATGATCACCATGTTACCAGGCTTGTGCTATGTAATGTGATAGGATGACCTTTAATGTGATTGGCCCACATAGCCTCATGTGGAATCACCCATTTGGTTCTGTATATAAGCTAGGGAAGGAAATATTAAAAACGAGAAGTGGCTCAGACATCACCCCTGTCAAGTCTGTCTTCTGGAGTGAAGGCTGGAGGTTTGGGCAGGCAGCCCACTCACTTTTCCCTGAGAACCCCCTTATGTGGTGATGGCCGTACCTCGTGGGCTCTCAGGATCCATATTGTAAAAGTGGACATAAGAATTGAGGGGCTGGAGAGATGGCTCAGCCGTTAAAGGCTAGGCTCACAACCAAAAATATACAAATTGAGGCGTTGTGCCTCTTACACTGTACTTAGACCCCCGTCATTACCACTGGCATGTCCGTCTTTGTTTTACATTGTTCCACTGTTGCTACTATCATTCTACTTCTGAACACATTAATAGCTGTTTGTTGGGAATAAAAGGAAGTTGACCTTATATTGAATGTTAATTCTATTGTTGAACCCGAGAGGGGCTCACCGAATCCTGACGCCCAAAGGCCACCAATGCCCCCATTCGCTGTAATAGACAAGGGGTTTATTAAACTGACGCGCCAGGGTTCAACTCCCCCGTAGAGGAATGAACCCCGTAAAATGGTTCTCTGGCCCTTTAAATACACAAGCGGCTACAAAAAGGTGGGAGCACCAAGGAGTAGCTTTTTTTAGCCCTCAAGGCAACAGCCACAGGTGGTGATAAAGGAACAAAGAGTATGTTAAGTTAGGTGGTGACGCAAGTGGGGAGTGTAGAGGAGTGAACAGAAGGGAGTCTGAACAAACCTGCCAGCTATGCAAGCTTTGTTATTTTCTTTTTTTTTTTTTTTTTTTGGTTTTTTTCGAGACAGGGTTTCTCTGTTTAACAGCTCTGGCTGTCCTGGACTCACTTTGTAGACCAGGCTGGCCTCGAACTCGCAAAGATCCGCCTGCCTCTGCCTCCCAAGTGCTGGGATTAAAGGCGTGCGCCACCACCGCCCGGCCAAGCTTTGTTATTTTCAAGGACTGAGTTCTGTGGAAGGTTTCCAGAAGGAGTGAGGTCAGGGTCTCACCACAGAGAGGAGAAGGCCAGGTATTCATTAATTTTTACAGCTTTACACTATGTATTTTTATTCTTTGATTTTTGTAATATAAGTCTTTAAAGCCAGGAACTTCTCTGAAGTCAGCTTCCTCTTGCATAGTTGTTAGTTTTGGTTACTTAATTCCGATGTCAGAGAATGAAGATTGGTAGATGTTTTTCCCCAGGTATTTGGTTGATCACCCCGCACCCCTTCTGGAAAGTAGAGCAGGTAGCTTTGTCAAGTACGTATTATGTAACTTAGTACTTTTGAAATCACTTTACATTTAGTTCTCTCCGCCTAAGAAACAGCTTACTGGCAGCTGGAGATATGTCTCCAGTTAAGAGCACTGGCTGCTCTTCCAGAGAACCCTGGATTCAGTTCCCAGCACCTGCGTGACAGCTCACAGTGGTCCTACAACTCCAGTTCCAGGGGCTCCAATACCCTTGCATAGATACACTTGAAGGCAAAACACCAATGCACATAAGATAAAAATAAATCATTAAAAAATGTACTCCTAGCCGGGAGGTGGTGGTGCACGCCTGTAATCCCAGCACTTGGGAGGCAGATGCAGGCAGGTCACTGAGTTCAAGGCCAGCCTGGTCTACAAAGTGAGTCCAGGACAACCAGGGCTGTTACACAGAGAAACCCTGTCTCGAAAAACAAAAACAAAAAAAAAAATGTACTCCTTAAAAAGGTTATGGAGGTCGGGGCCGGGCGTGGTGGCGCACGCCTTTAATCCCAGCACTTGGGAGGCAGAGGCAGGCGGATCTCTGTGAGTTCGAGGCCAGCCTGGTCTACAAAGCAAGTCCAGGACAGCCAGGGCTGTTACACAGAGAAACCCTGTCTCGAAAAACCAAAAAAAAAAAAAGGTTATGGAGGTCTTGAGAGATGGGTGGCTCAGAGGTTAAGAGCACTGGTTGCTCTTCCAGAGGTCCTGAGTTCAATTCCCAGTAACCACATGGTGGCTCACAACCATCTATAATGAGATCTGGTGCCCTCTTCTGGCCTGCAAGCATACATGTAGACAGAACATTGTATATATAATAAATCTTTTTTTTTAAGTTATGGATCACACAACTAGTAAAGATCAAAGGAAGATTAAAACAGCCCACACATGGCACGGTGGCTAATACTTTTAATCCCAGCACTTGGGAGGCAGAGGCAGAAGGATCTCTCACTCTCAAGTAAAGGTCAGCCTGGTCTACATAGTAAGTTCCCAGATAGCCAGGACTACATAGACCATGTCTATAAATAAATACATTTATATGTGTGTGTATAGGGATGACTCATGTGCCATACAGCATGTGTGGATCTGATGGTTCTTGTCTTTATTAGTACATCAAATGAAATTATCCTGCTTTGTTGCTTCTGATATGTGGGGGGTTTACAGACTTTTTTTTTTTTTTTTTAGTTTCACACAGGGTTTTTCTGTGTAGCCCTGACTGTCCTGGAACTCGCTCTATAGAACAAGCTAGCATCAAAATGACAGAGATCTGCCTGCCTCTGCCTCCCAAGTGTTGGGATTAAATTATGCATGTGTTGGAGAGTGGCACTAATGCTGGAGCTCATAAATGGATCATTTGTCTTCACCATGTGAGTTCCAGGGATCAACTTAGGTCAGCAGGCTTAGCAGCAAGATTCTTTTTTTTTTTTTATTGAAAACTTTTTAATTTGTGAATTTTACATCATGCACCCTGTTCCCTCTCATCTCCCACCTCCCCTCAGACCCACCCTCCACACTTGCAATCTGTCCCAGAATAAAAAATAAAATCTCATTGTGCAAGCTCCAGTGTATCTCATTGTGTTCCACAATGTTCCCTTTTGTCCACACATTTTGGTTGCAAATGTTCACTAAAATTACGCCTTGGTCTGGTATGAGGCCTCTGGTTTCTGCTACTTTGTCAATACTGGAACCTCACTGAAACTCCTTTCAGATATGCCTTAACTGTCCTGTGGCATGGAGATCCTGCAGTCCTGGGTTGTGGAACTGACCTCTTCTTGCACTCCAGCAGTTTATCCATGGGGTAGATGTTGGGTGAGCCAACTCAAAGCCCTGGTTCTGGACCTGCAAAACCCACTTGCATGGCCAGTTCTACTATGGAAAGATGCAGGGCCTGCTCTCCCGAGTGCTGCACCATGTGAGGGGCAGGGACAGCTCTCCTGCTTTTGTGACCTTGTCTGGGCCAGATCTCCTGTCAGCCAATGGTGGTGAGGGCAAAAGGGAGGGGAAGGCATCTCTCCCTCAACACCACCACATAACAGACAGAAGGCAGGGCTGGCTCTCCTACACTCACTCCCTTAGGGCTGACTCACCCACAACCCCAATATCCAGGACCAGCTGTAGTATGCTACCCAGGCAAGGTGCAGGGCCTGCTCTCCCAAAGGGCATCAAGATTCTTTTATTTGTTTAGGTTTCTGGAGACAGAGTTCTTTGTGTAACAGCTGTAGACCAGGCTGGCCTTGAATTTAGGGAGATCCACCCACTTCTGATTCCAGAGTGCTGGGATTAAAGGCATGAGCTACCACGCCTGGCCCAGCAGCAAGATTCTTTATCCACTGTTCCATCACTAAGGCACTACATTTCTACTTTTTATTCAAAAAATGAAGATAATGCAAGAACCTGGCTGGAGACAGGGCACAATTGCTTAGCATGCACAGAATTGTAGATCAGAACCCAGAATTGCAAAAAAAAAAAAAAAAAAAAAAAATCGAGACAGGGTTTCTCTATGTAACAGAGTCCTGGCTGTCCTGGACTTGCTTCCTAGTCCAGGCTGGCCTCAAAATCACAGAGATCCTCCTGCCTCTGGTTTCCAAGTGCTGGGGTTAAAGGCGTGAACAACAATACCCGCCAGAATTGCAAAATTAAAGATAGGAAAAAAGAAAAAGGAACCCACTCATAGGGTTATAAGGAATAAATTGATTAATTCATAGAAAGCATTTACTGAGCACATAAGAGTCAGCTATTTTTATCACAAGCTGTATGTTGTCCTATGTTTGTTTTTGTTTGGTTTTTTTCTTTAAAGCATTTACAGCTCTATTCAAACCATGCAAAGCAATCAAGTAGATTTCCGTATCTTATCCTTGAGATTCAGAAAGGTCAGTCTGTGGCAAAGATTATGAAACTGGTTTTCAAAGCTCCATAGGTGATTTTGATACTGTCAACTTAGGGATTCAACTATGTTAACTGAATGTCTCTCAAATCAGTTGTATCCTCTTGAGAGTGTATTCTTCTGGTCTGAAGAAGAGATAAAACAAGCTGGGCGTGGTGGCACAAGCCTTTAATCCCAGCACAGGCAGGTGGATCTCTGAAAGTTCAAGGCTAGCATGGTCTACAAAGGAAGTTCCAGGACAGCTAGGGCTGTCTCACAGAGAAACCCTGTCTCAAAAACCAAAAAAGAAAAAGAGAGATAAAGGAAAGGAGGAAGAGGTGAAGTGAGGATAGCAGGTTGTCCCCAAAAAATCTAGTAGAATCACTATATCTAGCATTAGAATAGTTGTTTTCTAGATGTGCTTTGACCTTGAAGAAATCTTTGTAGAAAACACTGGCTGTTTTGTTATCTATATAGTAGGGGTTTTTTTCCCCATGAATTTATTTTACATCCCAGTCCTACTTCCTCCTCTCTTTCCAGTCCCACCTTCCCACCCATACCTTCCACCCCACCCCGCAACCCCCCTCCCCACCGCCCACGTGGTACCAACCTGTCCTGGTACATCAAGTCACATCAAGACTAAATGCCTCCTCTTCCACTGAGGCTAGTCAAGGCAGCCCAGGTAGGGGGAAAGGATCCAAAGGCAGGCAACAACGTCCACATTAGAGAGACCTAGACCCATCCACGTATGCTCTTTGGTTGGTGGTTCAGTGTCTGTGGGCCCCTCTGGGCCTGGGTTAGTTCGCTCTGTAAGTCTTGTGGTTTCCTTGACCCCTCCAGCTCCCTCCCCCTCCCCCTAACTCTTTCTAAAGACTCCCTGAGCACTGCCTATTGTTTCAGGTCTCTGCATCCCTTTCCATTATCTGCTGGATGAAGCCTCTCAGGTGACAGTTATGCTAGACTCCTGTCTGCAAGGATAGCAGAGTACCATTAATAGAGTTCTTTTTCTTTTCTTTTTTTTTTTTTTGGGGGGGGGGGCGGGGTTCCGAGACAGGGTTTCTCTGTGTAACAGCCTGGCTGTCCTGGACTCACTTTGTAGACCAGGCTGGCCTCGAACTCACAGAGATCCGCCTGCCTCTGTCTCCCGACTGCTGGGCTTGAAGGCGTGCGCCACCACACAGCTTTAGAGTTGTTTTTCTTAAGCTTTGCAGCCTTTGCATGGCTTTGATCACAAGACAATCCTGACACACCTGGAATGTCTTCCACTTTTGAGTTCTGTGAACAGTACACAATAAGAACTAAGGATGCAGGGGTGTGATATTTCCTTTCAGGAAACGTAGATCAGATTAGGTAGTTTGGTATGAGAAACTTGTTTTACCCCCAAAACAACTTTTGTATGGCAATCAAAAATGATTCTGCATGACTGTTTGAGATTCAGTCCAGAGGCTGGATCTCCCTGCAGCCAGCAAGGCCTTAATTCATCCTTGAGTGACCTTCTTTTTTGGTTGACCCATGTAACCCAAGAACACCCACACTGGGTGGTGGTGACACACACCTTTAGAAGGCAGAGACAAGCTGATTTCCCAAAGTTTGAGACTAGTCTGATCTACAGAATGAGT
Source organism: Lophiomys imhausi (assembly GCA_907164525.1). Classification (NCBI taxonomy): domain Eukaryota; kingdom Metazoa; phylum Chordata; class Mammalia; order Rodentia; family Muridae; genus Lophiomys; species Lophiomys imhausi. Next base: position 9,452,880 of record CAJQZJ010001750.1, on the reverse strand, counting down.
TCTAGGACAGTCAGAGCAACACAGAGAACCCCTTTATCTTGTATGTACGAGTGTTTTATCTGCATGTATGTCGGTGTACCCTGATATGCATGTCTGATGCTGGAGAAGGCCAGAAGAGGGAGATGGATCCCTGAAACCGGAGTTGCAGATGGCTCTCAGCAGCCATGAGGGTGTTCTGAATAGAGACAGGTTCTCTGGGAAAGTACCCATTGCTCTTAACCACTGAACCATTTCTCCAGCTCCTTGTTTTATGTTCTGTGTGAAGGCCTGAGCTTGATTCCCCTGAACACATTCATTGGAAGGCGAGAACAGACACAGCTGTCCTCTGACTTCTACATACTGTGTTGTGTTGTGGGAACATACACAAACTAAATATTTGTTTAAAAAATTAATATTTTCTCTAAAATAAATATCTTCTTGCTGGGTGTGATGGCACATACCTTTAATCCCAACACTTGGGAGGCAGAGGCAGGCAGATCTCTGAGTTTGAGGCTACCCTGGTCTACAGAGGGAGTTCCAGTACATGCAAGGCTACACAGAGAAACCCTGTCTGAAAAAAAAAAAAAGGAGTTTTCTTCAGGAATGATGGATAATAGAATCGGTCTACTCACTTGATAGAGAATTTTAACTGAGTCAAGTAGAATAATTAATTTCAGGTATTCCTTTAAATAGCACTCATTTTGCCTTGAAAAATGATGTTCCTAGAACTTTTAAATCTGTAAGTCCCTTGTTTTTAATAGTTTATACATAATTTTGAACAGGTGAGATGGCTCTGCTGTTAAAAACTAGGCTTACCCAAAAAGATAAGATTTTTATTTATTTTTACTTTATGTGTATGATTGTTTTGCCTCCATGAATGTGTCTATGCAAAATGTTCATGCAGTGCCCACATAGGCCAGAAGAGGGCATCAGATCCTAGAACTGGAGGTACAGATGGTTGTTAACTGCTATGGAGGTGATGAGAATCAAAACTGGGTCCTTGGGCTGGAGAGATGGCTCAGAGGTTAAGAGCACTGACTGTTCTTCCAAAGGTCCTGAGTTCAATTCCAAGCAACCACCTGGTGGCTCACAACCATCTATAATGAGATCTGGTGCCCTCTTCTGTCCTACAGGCATACATGCAGACAGAACACTGTATACATAATAAATAAAACTTCAAAAAACTAAAACAAAGCTGGGTCCTCAAGAGCAAGTAGTACTCTTAAACACTGAGCCATCTCTTCAGCTTTGGTTGTTTCTTTTTTTTTTTTTTTTTTTTTGTTTTTTTTTTTTTGTTTTTTCGAGACAGGGTTTCTCTGTGTATCCTTGGCTGTCCTGGACTCACTTTGTAGACCAGGCTGGCCTCGAACTCACAAAGATCCGCCTGCCTCTGCCTCCCAAGTGCTGGGATTAAAGGCGTGCGCCACCACCGCCCGGCGCTTTGGTTGTTTCTTAAAGATTCATTTTATTGATGTATCTGTGTAACTATATGCCACATGGATACAGATATCTTTGGAGTCTAGAAGAGAGCATCTTCTGACCTCCATGGACACTAAGCACACATATGATGCATACCACATACATATATGCAGGCAAAGGACTCCTACACAGAAAATGAAAGTAAAGGTCTGGGCAAGGTGGCACACACCTTTTATTATAGAATCAGGAAGCAGAGGCAAATCTCTGAGTTCAAGGACAGCCTGGTCTATATAGTGAGTTTCAGGCAAGCCAAGGCTACCAAGTGAGTCCCTGCCTAGATAGATAAATGGATAAATAAATCCATCTTTTAAACAACAAAAGCATCTAAATATTCTTTGACACTCCTTGCTCCCTCCTCATTGAATCTGGTTGGGATTTTTATTCTTTAACCAACAAGATTTGTAAAGATAATAATATTAGATAACTGCAAAGATCACTGGGAGCTTCTATATGGGCTCTTGGGATGATCCCTCAGGAGAACACAGTGCAAGCTGACTATCCTGAGACCGAAGACCTGAACTCGTCACAACTGCAGTTCAGCTCTCAACCATGTTGCACTTGCAAAGAGCCAGTTTTGTTCTCAGCACACACATGGTGCCTCACAATCCATAACTCTAATTAACTAAAGTTCCAAGGGATCTAATGTCCTCTTCTGGCCTACAAAGGCACTGCATGCACATTTTGCACATACACACAGGCAAAATACTCATACACTTAAGTATAAATAAATAGCATTATTCATAGTTTTGCAAAACAAAACAGCTACAAATGAGGGCAGATGTTAAAATAATGTCTTCTCAAATGCTACCATAAAATATAAGGAACCAAATATTTGCTTTATTTTTAAAAAATAAAAAAGGATCTGTGTGCTGGAGCACACCTTTAATCCCAGCACTTGAGAGCCAGATGGCTCTGTGTGACTTTGAGGCCACTTTGATTTACAGGACAGCCAGGGCTACAAAGAGAAATCCTGTCTCTAAAAACCAAGGAGAGAGAGAGAGACTACAAAACAAGTACAACCTTATAAAAATTGCATTAACATTTCAAAGGCATGCCGGGCGGTGGTGGCACACGCCTTTAATCCCAGCACTTGGGAGGCAGAGGCAGGCGGATCTTTGTGAGTTCGAGGCCAGCCTGGTCTACAAAGTGAGTCCAGGACAGCCAAGGATACACAGAGAAACCCTGTCTCGAAAAACCAAAAAAAAAAAAAAAAACAAAACATTTCAAAGGCTGAGAATGCTGAAGGCCAACCCTGACTAGCTATGAAAAATGAATCTCAAATCAAAACCATCACCAGTTGTTGGGGGAAGGTCTAATGACATTGCTTCTGATAGGCTGATTTCAATGCTGAAATCTGGTTACCACCCCTCTGAGCCATTCTCTTGACTGGTTAATAAAAGTCGCTGATGACCAATTAGCTGGGCAGAAAGAGTATAAGAAGGCAGGACTTCCTGAGATTAGAACAGGAACCCTGCATTTTACACAGAGGATTAGTTTATTCCAGCCAGGAACACGAAGAACACACACCATGGGTTAGAAAAAAGAACCTCATTCCACATGGCCAGGAACATCGGCATAGCGTGACGTATGTATATATGGGATCGTATTTGTAGAATAAAGAGCTAGTTTAGGGACGGGCGCACGCCTTTAATCCCAGCACTTGGGAGGTAGCGGCAGGCAGATCTTGACGAGTTCGAGGCCAGCCTGGTCTACAAAGTGAGTCCAGAATAGCTAGGGCTACACAGAGAAACCCTGTCTCGAAAAACTAAAAAAAAAAAAAAAGCTAGTTTAGATGGGCTAAATTACTCAATCCAGGCCAAAGCTTGTTAAAGTCCATGTGATGTCTGTGTGCTCATTTATAATGGCTGGTTAAGGATTAACAGCTGCGTATCAATTAATGATTTTTTTCTACAACCAGTTATTTCCCATTGCAGAAACTAAGACACTGCTAACAATCTTTAAACAGAATAAATGCTTTACTTTTACTACAATGATGAGAGCCAAATCTTGTATTGCACCCCAGTACTTTCAGATTTCAGCACTAACCTCCACCTGATCAGAAAGTGTCTTCCTCACCGGGCGTGGTGGCGCACGCCTTTAATCCCAGCACTTGGGAGGCAGAGGCAGGCGGATCTCTGAGTTCGAGGCCAGCCTGGTCTACAAAGCAAGTCCAGGACAGCCAGGGCTGTTACACAGAGAAACCCTGTCTCGAAAAACCAAAAAAAAAAAAACAAAAAAAGTGTCTTCCTCAGCACAGCCCTCCAATCACATTAATCCTCATTTTCCAAACCTAGTCCATTGGTAGTTTCCTATACAGCGAAAGGTAACCATGCTGACTAGCTTCTGTCAATCTGACAAGCTAGTCATTGAGAAAAGTGAGCCTCCATTGAGAAAACACCCCCAACCAAATTGGCATGCCTATCAGGCAAGCATGGCGCCTTTGGCTGTTGCGGAGGTACTGGCCCTGGCTGGTGGTCCTGGGTGCTATAAAACAGGCTGAGCAAGCCAGTAAGGCCTCTATGGCCTCTGTATCACCTCCTGCTTCCAGGTTTCTCCAGCCTTCTCTGAATTATGGGCTATGCTGTGAAACGGTAAGCTAAAAAAAAAAACCCATTCGGGCTGACAAAATGGCTCAGAGGTTAAGAGCACTCATTGGCTGGTCTTCCAGATGTCCTGAGTTCAATTCCCAGCAATTACATCGTGGCTCATGACCATCTATAATGAGATCTGATGCTCTTCTGGCCTTCAGGCACAACACTGTATATGTAATTAAAAATAAACCTACAGGATAACTATACTACAACCAATGCACCAAAGGGAACAGGAACATAGACTTTGTTACCTGTCAATGAGACACTTTGCCCTAGTGGTGCTGCTTTGTAGGCCCCAGTGTATGAGGAGGCTCTTGGCCCTCATATGACTGCTGAACTGGGGTAGGGGACTGAAATGCAGAGACACTCCACTCCAGAGGAAAGTAATAGAAGGGATAGGCGGTAGAGGGCAGGAGGGGTGGAAAGAGGGCACTGTGATGGAGATGTAACCTGATTAAACAAACATTAAAAGATAAAACCCTTTCTTCCCCAAGCTACTTTTAGCTGTGGCATTTCATCCCAGGAAGAACTATAAAACAGTAACCAACTGGTCAGTTTTGCTTGGAAATGATAAAGGGAGAGACCAATTGGGACACATTTTTACCTTTCTGTAGAACAGGGTTTTGTTACACAGCGTTGCTTTAGGAAGCTAAATAATCCAGGGCACAGATACTTTGTTCAGAGAGCAACAACAAATTGAAACTAAAACATCTCCGATCTAAAGTGGGAATTTGAGGGTGACAGCTATGCACTGAAATTAAGGGTTTTGGTTTTTTTTTTTTTTTCCTTTTAAGGCAGTATCTCATAATTTAGCCTGGACAGATCCACCATCAGCTGCTTCCCAGATTAGAGAATGAAAGGCACACACCACTATGAAGGGTCCACTAATATAGAAACCTCATTATCTGTTTCTCTCAATGCTCAACACCCTAACCTAAGCAACCAAGTCCTAGTCATTTTATATGCATATGACCGGTGTTGGAATTTATGTAAAGGCAGGTAGTGGTTGCACAGGGCAGTCAAGACACAAAGAATCCCTGTCCCGGAAAAAAAAAAAATGCTGAAACAAGTCAATTGCAGTTAGATCTTTAGTGAGTACCACTCTTTTCCAATAGTCTTGTGGCCTTAATGGCTTTTATTTAGGGTAAGGAATACTTGCCAACTGAGATACTAGGATTCAATGTCATTTTATTTTTAATTTTTTTATTTTTTTTTTTGGTTTTTCGAGACAGGGTTTCTCTGTGTAACAGCCCTGGCTGTCCTGGACTTGCTTTGTAGACCAGGCTGGCCTCGAACTCAGAGATCCGCCTGCCTCTGCCTCCCAAGTGCTGGGATTAAAGGCGTGCGCCACCACGCCCGGCTTCAATGTCATTTTAATTACAAGAGCATGTTTGCTTTTTGATAAAGGGTTTTTGTAGCCCTGGACTCACTTTGTAGACCAGGCTGACCTCGCCAAAGATCCGCCTGCCTCTGCCTCCCAAGTGCTGGAACTAAAAGTAGGTGCCACCACACACAGCAACTAGATACCTGTCAATTGTGATGTCGGTGCTGGCATTTGAACCTGAGTTCTTTTGGAAAAACAGCCAGTACGCTTAACTGCTGAGACATCTCTCCAGCAGCATTTTCTAACGTGGCCACAAAATTGGTATTTTACCTATGGACTTTTCACAATTGTCTGCGTGAATCTGCAAATGACTGCAGAGTACCATATCTAGACAACCCCCCAATAAGCTATATACCACCTTCCATGGGCACTAGGAACAGAACCTAGGTCCTCTCCAAGAACACAAGGGCTCTTACTGAGCCCATTATGTACCCAACACTGACTTAGGACCTCAAGGTTTCCTTAAAAAATGAACAGCTTTGCTAGCTGCTTCTCTAGACACACCTACCACAAGGTCTGAAATTGTACTCTTCCATCTATCTTGTGGGCTTAATTTTGAAAGAAACTTTGAAATAAACACTGATTAACATCAAAGCTAACATTCCCCCATTTTACGGTAGGAACCATTTATTCATCCTTTTCCTCGAAGTTACAGGTTTATGTGTGTGTTCACCACAGCATGCGTTTAAAGTCAAAAGGAAAAAAAAATGCCAGTCAGTGCATCAACCTTGGCTATCCCACTGACCCCTCTTTTCCAAGTTCTCCATCGGCTGAAAATTCTTTCTGGCTCTAGCTACTGTTCTTTCCTTTTGTTAAATGTTAAGAATCCTCTTCCAAACTGAAGCCATAAAACCTTTCTTTTTGTTGAGACAGAGTCTCAATATGTAGTTCTGGATATCCTAGAACTCAGAGATCGAAATGCTTGGCTAAAACATCTAATTTTCAGGCCTAAAAAAAAAAAACAAAAACCCATCCAACCGTCCTATTTTTCCCGTACCACTTTGAAGACTTTATTGATGTCTTTGTAGCCCCGCTCATCACTAAACCTCAGTCAGACTATTTATGTAGAGGGTACCCCCCAAAAAAACTTTACTACCCTTGGGCACATAAACCAGACAAACCCCAGAAAGAAGTCCTAATTGAAAACACAATGAAGATTTTATAATGTCTTTATTAATGCCAGTAAGTTAATTCCTCTTTAGTCTTGACTCATTTCTGATACAGCTCACTTGATCCTGTCAATTAAAAAATATGATTAATCCAAGTTATCAAAACTTTAAACTAAGTTCTAACACCAACCATCCTGTTAAATCAAGGAATAAGTCATTAGTTACATTTTTGTGGTAGCAAAGAGCTACAAACAAGACAGTTTAAAATGGCAGTGCCTGCCTACATGAAACCCTTCAATTATATACAATGATTTACTTATTTATGTACATGGGTACTTTGCACAACAGAGGATGGCATCAGACAGGTATGAATGAGCTACCATGTGGCTGCTGGGAATTGAACTGAGGACTTTTGGAAGACCAGTGAGCACTCTTAACCACTGAGCCAGCCATCTCTCCAGCCCCCCTCACTAAATTCTTTACAACACATACACCAAGGTGGTGACACCCTTTTGTAAACCCAGTTCTCTGCAGGTAGTGGAAGGACCAAAAGTTAAATTAAAAATGGTCATATTTTACTTCACAGCAAGTTCAAGTTCCAGCCATCCTAGTATACACAAGCCTGTCTCCAAGTAAATTTAAATACCATTTCACTTACTTAGAGTCTTGTCAGTCTAAGCAATTTGTAGCTTTCCTTCTTGGCTGGCCCATGTTGTGTGATGTCTTGAGAACATCTTATTACACCTATAATAAAACAAGATATAATTAGTCCATGGGATTTTTCCCCCCCAAGACAGGGTTTCTCTGTGTATCCTTGGCTAACCTGGGACTCATTCTGTAGACCATGCTGGCCTTGAACTCAGAAATCCACTTGTCTGTCTCCTCTGAGTGCTAGGATTAAAGGTATGAGCCACCCTGCTGGGCATATAGCATGTATTTTTTAAAGAGTCTACTTGACAGTCTTGTTTGTTTCAATTAATATGCTCGAATCTTTTTCCCTTGGTACTAGGAATCAAACCCAAGTATTAGCCAGCATATGCAAGGCAAGTGATCCTAATTCCTAAACTACACTCTACTTTCACACTGAAAAACTTTTTTCAAAAAACTGAAACTGATATCTTGGTAAATTATTAAGGACCAAAAAATCATCACCTCAAAGTATTTTAGCTATAAAGGCAAAGGTAAATCAGGTCCTAAATTTACATATATTTCTAAGGACACTTACTTTCAAGTAAGAAAGACTCCAAAAATCAGCCAACATCAATCATTGTTACCTAAAGAATAATAAGAAAACGTTAATATGAAAGACAAGGGTATAACAGAAAGGCTTGAAAAATGCTAGTTAACTTCCACATTTAAAAGAGCAAAATTCCAGAGATTAAAGACTGGAATAAGTCGTAGCATTAAAAAAAAGGGGGGGGGGACTTTATGGGGGAATGTAAAATTATTCTGTATGTATTAGGTAGATGACAGAATTAGAAAGAAAACTATCTTCTTTAAAATGCAAAAGCTAGTTTCTATTTTCACCAGTCTGAGCACAATGAAGTTTGACTGCAACCCAAAATATACTATCCCTTATGTGAAGGTATGTGCCAACGTTTACCTCATAAAGGAGTTCTCAGCTCTACAGCATCCCCTGCTCCCCAGTCAATTCTGTACATCACTCTTGGGTAGAATAACCTCCAGGAGTACTCTGACCCTTTCCCACCGCACACAACACTGCAGTTGTTTACCCTGCAATCCTATGTATTTGCCTCAATCTTTGTCCTAGAAGTCCTCAACTGTTTTAAAGTTAGGGCAGGGAAGCTATGCCTTACTGGGATAGCAAGGAAGGTTTTTCTGAGGAAGAAGTCATTGGCCTTCACTATATACCTGGCACAGTGCACAAGAAACACAAAGCTCAGCCTTAAGTTCAAGTTCCAGGCTTGTCTTCCTCCCTGTACCACACTGACGCAGGTATATGGAATACTTGTGTCTGTTGCACATGGACCATCCATAAGGGATACTATATCGTTTTTCATTTTCCCCCATTCTCCAATTAGCCCTATTCTATGTCCAGGCACTTTTCATCTTCATTTTTTTCTCCAGTACTGGTGTTCAAAAACATTTTTGTGGTTGGTTGTTTACCAATAGCTGTTGAGATTTCCACATTTGAGTCTAAAAAAAATTGCCAATCATTATCTAGCAGCAATGACAGATGATAAAAGCAGTTAAATCCTCTGGATTCTCTCCCTAGTAGGGAGCCATTGAGAACTGCACTAGCTAGACAGCACTAAACATTATCAGCTATAGCCAAAACAAAGAAAAGGCCCAGAACAAACAGCCCAGAGCTCTAAAACCTGTCCAAAAAAATCATTAACACAAAGGCAGCAATAATGCAGGACTGTGGTCATGTCACTGCAGCTGACAATGATTAACAATAGGAGACATGCACCCCCATTAAGGTTAAAGTCCAAATCTAATCACACGCATCTCTTCATTAAGGAGAGGGAGAATATGCATTGCTGTAGGCTGCAAGCAGCCTTGTATGAAGAGTACCCATTTCATTTCTTTCATCTTTCAGACAGCACCGGGATCTGCTCCAAGGGCCTAACAGTACGATAATACATTCTGGCATCACACCTCTGAACCTAGGCCTTCATTAAAAAAAAATAATTTTGGTTGCAACATGATTATGAAATACAATGCAAGCACCTTAGTATAGTATTACTGGAACCCATTTATTTAATTCCCAGCTTTTTTTCTGAGTGTTTAAAAAACCCAATAAAGATTCACAACTTACACCTACATACAAATTAAACTAACAGGAATCTACTTAAGTCAATAGTTGGTTTCTAATTCTGATATTCAAAAGCCTATAATCTTAGACCAAGCGGGGATGCTGGGGGGGAAAAAAATCACCCCACCCCAAATCCCCCAAGTCCGTTTATCAAGTATATTCTCTCCAAGTTGTTTTTGTTCAGAAGAAATAAGCCTGAGCTCTTGTTCACATTCAAAACCACTAACGAGCCACGGCAGCAAGCATGCGCTACCGATTTAACAGACTGTGATACTGCATGCCCCCGCAGGGTCCAGGCAGGTCAGTGATACTCATGTCACACTGTGTGATGTGTTTTGTATAAGCAGCTAAGTCACCATTGCCTTCATCTATCAGTAATCCCAAATTGTGTGCCTGGAGTAAAATACAAATCTGCCCCCACCATCTGACCTGCCTGACCAAGAGCAAGCCATTTTTCTGAATTCAGTGAAAGACAAATCCTCATGGTCTTGAAGTTTTCAGCGGCACATATGCAAAATGAACCAAACTTTCCAGTTATAGAGCAGAAAGCATTGAGTGGAAGCTGTTTTTTCATGCATGCTAGCTAAACACCAAGGTTAAGTTGAACTGAGGTCTAGAACAGTTGATAGAAAGTTCAAGTCCTAAGCAACAAAGGAAGGTGTTTACTAAACATTTTGGACTGTAATCAATCACATCCCTAAAGCTAGGGAATGAAGTTCAAAGAGCTACTCTGAACAAATGTACTCATTCTACAGAATACGACGAAGTCTTTTGATGGGAAACGATTCCCAGCATGTTTTCAACTGTAAGGAAGTCAGTGTTTCACACTACTTTCCCCCAAGTTTAGAGTATAAACATATTTAGACAAGCCACATAACTTGAACTAGTCATAAGATTCCCATCTAATCCAAAGTTAGTAACAAAAATGTTCCCATGAAGCCCATACCTGGAAATGTTTGATCACATTACAAAAAAAGAAAAACAAGACCCAGAAGACCCCACCACCCTGTGTCACTTAATTCACTCAACCTGCAGAACAGTTGTCAAGATTACAAAATGAAATTAGATTGCTAACCAATGGAAGGTTAAGTTTGCTACTAAGGAGATTGATCATCACGTAACTACAGTCTTCACCAAGGTGCTATGAGCACCCCAGGGTCAAGTATGGTTTGGTTGCCTCCCCCACCAAACAGATGTTTTCCATTTTATCTTCAGTTACAATGTAACTAAAGAAAACCACAAAACTGAGTCAAGACACAAGGATTCAAGTTTGCATTTTTCTGAGAACTCCAATACTGAATTCTTCCTAACAAATTACAGATCTAACCCCAGACCCAGATTTTGAAGTAACCTAGCTTATCATACAAGTATTAGGTGCTGCACTGTAATTTCACTTGTCAGAAGTGTGATGTCAGAATGCCCACTGAATAAAAGCACATAGCAAGTCACCAAGTTAGATTATATTGCTTGTTACCTACCTGTATGCAGTCGGCAATGAGAATCTTGGAGCAAGCAGGAATACTACATCCGGGTCCTAATGTCCATTGCCATTTGCGGTACTACGTTCCTCACAGTTACGCACTGCAGAAATGCTGGCTAAATGCAGTTATGTAGCAGGCCACTACTTTAATAGTGCACAATTGCAGTCCAAGAACACCACAAAACATTCCACCACAACTTTGTGGCTTCCCCAAGCCAAGTACCTAAATTTTTATCTGCCATGATATGCCACTTGAAGAATTGCACAGGTGTAACATTACAATTTCCCAAATTATCTGTTTATATTAGTGGTACAACACATAAGAGTGGTTGATTTTAAGATAAGAGTGGTGGGTTTAAAAAGTACTTAGGAATTTAATGTCCTAGGAACAAAATGTGGTTTCAGCACATAATGAATGCCAATGGGTTCCGCTTAGGGCATGCCTATTAAGTGTACAACGGTCTGGAGATTGTAACTTCCAAAGAAAACTTAAGTGTCTTCTGCAAACAAAATTTTGATGGAAGTGAAGAAATAGGGGCAAGTGGTTTCCTCAAGGGACAATGTCTAAAATGCATCCTATAATCTCCCCCCCCACACCCCGTTTCCCTATAAGCTAGCTTTTTGGCTCAACTGCTCAAGATGATTTAAATTCACCAATAGGCTAAAACCATCACATGTAAGACTTGTTGGAAGTCTCAGCAGCTTACAACCCTTAGTACAGTTTCAGAGATCAAATCTGTGTCGGTTGACACTATGCAACCTTATCTGCTAAACACTGTTTAGCAACTCTTACAGCCCACGATAAAGGCTATCAAAAGCCAGACTGAGGAAATTATCCTTTAAACATCCTTCACCACTCTTCAAAGGTATACTACTACCAAAAGCTTAATTTAGGGGTCTGTGCCAGCATCCCTTATAAAGAAAGGCATGTAATCTGAAAAATAAACTGAAACATTAATTTTATAGGCAGATTTTCCCCATTTCCCCTCCAACCCCCACCCACATACATTCAAATTCACCCTCCATGGGTGTCCCATGAACACCCCTCAATTTCTCATTATTACGGTCCTTACTATATTCAAAATTCAACCAAATGAGCTCCTCTCAAATCCGGAACTTTGTTTCGGTACAGAAAACCTTTTACATTATCACCAATTAACTTCACCTGGGCCAAAAACTTAGATTGCTAGAGTTATGACAGAACTACCTATTTCCAAGTGTACTGGTGAATAAAAACAATGTATTTTCTAAGGAGATGTTTTCCCTTAGTAGAACATATACCTGTCAGTCATACATGCTTTTTATATTACACTAGTGTTTTACTTTAAAAAATTACAACTTCCCTATCCATGAAGTACTCAAGTATTTCCACAATAGGTCTCCTTTTGTACTCAAGCACAATACTGAACCTCAGCAAGTGATTTAGAATTTCTTTTGCCAATTACTACCAAGGATAGAGGTGAAAAGGATGAAGATATTCCATAGTCAAAGTTCTAAAATGTATAGACTTGAATGGAAATGTAACTAACAACAGAGCCAAGCTATGTAATTACTTTACACACTGTGCTGTTAGAACTCTTCCTCTTAACGTATTTACACTGGGAAGAAAAATCAAGCTCCCATTACACTCACAGACAACAGTAACAATCTACTTTATTACATTACCAAGTCAGAAAGTCTCTTGTTCTCATAAAAGGAAATTCAATGAAGTTGACAATCAACTGACATCACCCAACATCCCCAAGCTTACGGTGGGAGGAAAGAGTACTTGTACTTATGTAGCCTGAGCAACACTCTTCAGGTTTAGTGCTATGCTAAAAAGATGATAGTGAGAATGGTTATTTGGCAGTCCTACTTGGTAATAGTCACCACTAGCTCTCTAAGAGAACCAATAGATTTTTCAGGCTATAACTTTTGCTCAATAGAAGTAGCACAAGAAGGTATATGTTAGAATACATAAGGCTGAACCTAACTTACAGGTAACTAATCCTTAACTCTTCAATTTAAAGTTTCAGACTGAATCCCATCGTTTAAATCACTTGGAAGTAATACATGAAAAGGCTTCATGTTTAACAATCTTTAATTCAAATGTAAAAGTTCAGTACAAGCCATTTACAGGGCTTGGGATTTAAAACAAAATAAGGGAAATGCAACAAGATGATCTTTCCATTTTTAAAAACTTTTAAGGAAAGAATCATAGATAGGGCCATAAGGGATCCATTTAACCAAACCCCCTTTCTCTCACTACCAGCACTTTACACCCATTCCATAATCTTAATACATGTTCCTGAATTAAGACTTACAGTTCAACTTTTTTTTTTTTTTTTTTTTTGGTTTTTCGAGACAGGGTTTCTCTGTTTAACAGCTCTGGCTGTCCTGGACTCGCTTTGTAGACCAGGCTGGCCTCGAACTCGCAAAGATCCGCCTGCCTCTGCCTCCCAAGTGCTGGGATTAAAGGCGTGCGCCACCACCGCCCGGCTCAGTTCAACTTTTCTAACATAAACCATTTAAAAATGCTTAGCACCAGCCTGGTTCCCAGAATGCCAAACAGATCCTAACTACTTCAATATGCATTTCTTTTTAAAACAAGGGGAGGGGGGCACCATTTGTAGAAAGTAACTTAGCCTCCAGATACACTTTCCAGAAATGGCATATATGCCACTCAAAGGCCTACACACGCTCATGCTTCCCAAGTGAAATACCTAGCCTAGTGTGCATAGAAGCATGAATGGCAAGGTTGAAGATCAGTATTGTAACTATTTTTCTATTTATTTGAAGCACAGTAAAAAAAAAAAATGGTACACGTTGGAAATTCAGTGGCACAAAGTACACTGCCATTAACTTGAGAAACATTATACAGTTAAAAAAAAAGTAAATAAAAAGAAAATTTTTTTCAAACACTGCGTTACATAATTTTACCTGCCCAAACAGACCATTTACAAATATCAGGTCAATAAACTGCTAACATCCATAAAAAGCGTAGCTTTCTTACTAAAATGCAAGAATTTAAAAGTGGTATCTAAACAAGAAAAGACAAAAACAAACTGGAATGAAAGCCTAAATAACTAAAATCGGGGTTTTTTGTTTGGCCCTTCATACTCTTCTCTCCCTCTACCATATCCTGCTGGAGTTCCAGGCCCCATTCCTCTAGGACCCTGTCCACCCACAGGACCCGCACCTCCCTGCCCAAAGCGCTCAGTACGCTATTGGAACAGTAATTAACAGTTCATTAAATGTAGTTGATGTCCATGTGTGTTAAGTAAATATTTTAGAAGGTTCCGTAGTCAACGTTCGTCGATACAATCACCAATGAGTCGATCCACAGGTACCGGGAACATAGAAAGGAAAAAAGGGTAATTTGAAAATTAGTTTACGGTAATACATGCCTTGTGGTATGTTCCCACTTGAGCCATTCTCATACACCTGTTTCAAAGAATATCTTCCCTGTAGTGCTAAAAAATTTAAGAATTAGTGCAGATGTGAAAACCCATTCCAAAATGAGTTCTAAGCAATTCACATCAGATTAATCCACTGAAACACTTGTCCAGGTATGACCAGAAAGTGATCTCCAAGCCTAACAAGCCCAATCAGACAAAGACAACTCAATGAAGGGACAAAGGCCTACTCACCAGTTAGTGGCATGTGCTGCGTTAAGAAACCTTGTGCTTTTCAAGATCTTAAGACACATCTGCAAAGTTGCAGAAATCTTAAAAGGTTGAAATGAAGCTTAATAAAATGCTACCAGACTACAAAAAAGAAAAAGCACAAAAAAAAAAAAAACCACCACTAATAGATTTGTACTTAACCGGCACAGTAACTTGATCAAACCTCATTTGCCACAGTCTCACAGGCACGCCACACTTCAGAGCCGTCACTGTAAACCAGACACTTGATCCACACTATGTTTCTGCAGTGCTATAAAGACAATCACAGCCCACCTACTTCAAAAGTCCAGCTTTTCCTTAGTTTTTTTTGGAAAGTGCACTGCCTCACTTTGTTATGATTCCATGTTTTAGGCTATTTCCCAAACAGCCTGTCACCAAGCTAAGGAGACTGCAATAGAGCAGTTAAGTGACTTCACTATTTCATCGATCTTAGGCAGTCTGCCTTTAACACACAAAGTAAAATAAACACACATTTCCTAACAGCCCTACAGGTATTCCACCTAAAATTCTACTCAAAATAGCCCAGTTACTGGTAATTTCTCAAATAAAAGGATGGCACCAGGCTTTAACTGTTCCTACAATTTCAACTTAAAACAAAATACTATAGAACTACTCGAACAGATTACTTTCAATCATTTACTTTTGAAAATCTTCAGGTGTATAGAGTTAAAAAGAAAATTTTGCAGGCTTTGGAAATTATATTACAATAACTAAGGACTCTGGAGCTGTTAAATATATAAACTTATGTCTAGACACAGAACCTAAACACACATGTCAAACTAGTTAATAAATCTGATAATATACACCTCGTGTCTTAAGATCAAAATGTTTATTAATTTTAAGTTCAATTTGAAGAAATCTAACAGCACTATATCCAACCATTGATAATGCTAACTTTAATTCTCAAGAAGCTTTAGGCATGTTTTAAATGAGGTCTCACACTAAAACCTTAAATTCCTATTTACAAAATAAATCCTAGGAGCTTCAAAATGCAGCTCCTTTGAGGCAAAAGCCTACAGGTGAATTATTTAGGTTCAATTTATCTACAAAAATTTATTCCCATCAAAATGCAGATCCCAGGGATCAGTAAAACCCTACCCCTAGTGCAGCCACTCATACCAAAGTTCACTTGACTATTTTAAAGCACCTGACAGTATCTCTATAGATAAAGCATGATTCCATCAAGGGATTCAGAACAAATGCACACCATCAGTATGCTTAAATTATTGGTTTTTGCTACCCTGTAGCAAAAGAGAAACATCGGTTTGTCTTTAGATGTACCTACAGAGAGACCCAACATGTGGGAAACGACGAGTCAAAACATTAGACAGCTCCCCTTTTCATGGGCTAGAAATAGAAACCACAAATATAGGTCAAAGTCCTACCTGTCACTCTAACATGCTTTAGACTACAAGCCTCGAGTCTGATGCCTACCTAAGGCAAATACCAGCTCAAAGAATGGCACTGTGCCATTTCTCACTTTGATGCAGAAAATTGATATACAATTATCTAACATCTAAAATTTGGATTTGCCATGCACTGGAGGTTCAAAAGTGCACAATGAAATGGAAAATACCTATCTAATTATTGCCAAAGATAACTCCACATACTAGCAGCATTGACTCCTTGTTGGCAACCATATCTGGCAGGTTACCACTCATAGTTCTACATTGCCAAAGTAGTCCTCAGTATTACATATATTTACACGATGGGGGAAACTAAAAGTCCAGTCAGCTACTTTAAAAGAGAGAAAGAGAGAGGAAAAATAAACACTCAAGTGGTGAAATTAAGAATTTCCTTTGTACTATGTCCCACAGGATACATTACCATGTCGCTTCCCATCATGGAACCACTCATGGTTGCTGGTGGAACTCCAGGATTAGCTTCATAACCTATGCCACCACCACCACCTAGAGGTGGAAATTTCTGGCCTCCTGAACCATAGGGATCTAGGAAACAAAAACAGTGCTTACAACCAACAGAATATTGTTGCTGTGGGTCAACACCCTTAATTAAAATCCTCTCACTTACCTCCCATGTTCATTGTTCCACCACCACCCATTCTCATGTCTCTTTCTCTCTGAGGGGAGAAAAAGCACAAAAAAATTAAGTATTTTTATGTGCAACCTACACTAAGTACTCAAGTGGGAAAAAAATTTCAACACAAATAATTTATCAAGGCTTGGTGGAAAACAGTTCCAATTCCAGAATTTGGGAGGCAGCAGAGTTCTCTGATACAACAACTCAGAGAATTCCACACCAGCCAAAGCTACATAGGAAAACTTTACCTCAAAAACCAGAAAGCAATTCAAGGCTCAAAAAGCATGTTTTTGTATTTGGTATGTGGTATGCAGTGTCCTGAAAACTGGTTAGACTACTAAAACAAAGCGAACTAAAACAAACCTCCATAGAATATGATCCAGTGAGATTTGGTGCTGGTAAGTAGCAGTTTGCACTCACACGACAGACAACGGCTACACTGAGTCTACACTCACAACAAGTGAACTCTGACCAGCCCCCATGGGCCCCACAGACACCCCATTAGATGCACACACACAACTCACAGGGTCCACAGACGCCCCATTAGATGCACACACAACTCACAGGGTCCATGTAGCCCATCCGGCTGTAACTCTCTTCCCGCTGACGTCTCATCTGCTCTTCCATCTCACGCTGGCGAATCATCATCTCCTCCTCTCTTCGTCGTCGTTCTTCCTCTTGCCTAAAGATAGTTTTCAGGCATATAAACCAAAATTTCATCCCCATTTTTAAAACTTATACTTAAAAAGCCAAGTGTGATGACCCTTGCCTTTACACACAGTTGCTCAAGAGGCAGAGGGAATCGGGTCTCCAGTTGGAGTGGCCAGTCAATGTCACAGAGCAACACTACTTCAGACAAAACTACCTGGAAAGAGTTAGTAGTCGAGTGTCTTTCAATTTCAGAAAGCGTAAAGTTTTTTTTTTTAAAGAACTTTGCAAAGTTCATAAAGGCACAAAGTCTACAACATAACTCCAGACACAGCAGCAATTTGGCAAAAACAAGCTTTCCTAATGCAAACTTGCACCGAGTACATCTTGTCTACAAATCAGAATACAAATAGAGCAGAAGTGAAGGCTGAATTTAATTATACCTCAACTGCATTTCTTTACGCTTCTGCATTTCTTGACTGTGAAGCTCTTCCATGCGCCTTAATTCTTCCTGGCGTCTCATCAGATCTAAATTGGAGATTATTTTGGATGTGTTACTGGAGCTCTAGTCACTTTAAAATCCCAACTGATCCAGTAAATTCTCAGGCTTTTTTACCTTGGCGCAAAAGATTTGCTTGATGCTCATGGTAGGCATCTTCCATTTCACTTTCCAATTTGTCTTTCGCATCCTTCATGTTTTTTTCAACTTGTTCCCTTTGCTGTTTTTCCATTTCATCCAAGGACTTCCATCGTTGAGAATATTCATACTCAAATGTGCCATGCTGGGCAAAACGAGGTGGTGTTTCTCTCTCCCTGAGAACATAAAATTTATGCAGAAGCCACTTTGAGAATGGCTTCCTAAAAACAAAACCCCATGGTGGTTCATGCCTTTAATCCCAGCACCTGGGCAACTAAGCAGGCAGCTCTGAGTTCCAGAAAAGACAAACCTTGACTCCAGAAAACAAATGAATAAAAACCTAAGTACCACCGGGCGGTGGTGGCGCACGCCTTTAATCCCAGCACTTGGGAGGCAGAGGTAGGCGGATCTCTGTGAGTTCGAGGCCAGCCTGGTCTATAAAGCGAGTCCAGGACAGCCAGAGCTGTTATACAGAGAAACCCTGTCTCGAAAAACCAAAAAATAAAAAATAAAAAAAATAAAAAAAAAACCTAAGTACCTGTATTCCTATCTATTGCCTACTGGTAAAGCATTTGTAGAAGCATGTAATAGAATGAAAGTATAATGCTTTGTTTGGATTTGATCCTCAGCACCAAGAATGGACACAGAAAACACAAGTGGTCCTTTCCCCACCCTATCATATTGTTTTTAAGGACCCCAACTTCCAATCCTCAGCTGTGTTAAGAACAAAGCACAATCAAGAGTGACAGTCAAAGGACGTGGACAAGGCAAATTGGAAGAGGAGGAGGATAGATATGACACCTTCTTCTTGCCTCCTTTGAAGCCAGGCACAGACAATGCACACACATACATGCAAGGCTGGGCAGTGGTAGAGCCCTGGAAGGCAGAAGCAGGCTGATCTCTGAATTCGATGCCTGCCCCACCTACATGTATGTCTAGGACAGCCATGGCTTGTTACAGAGAAACCCTGTCTCAAAAAAACCAAAACAAACAAATCCAATATGCAGGCAAAACATCCACACACATTAAAAACTAAATTATACATTGTTGACAATCCTTAAAGGAATTCTGTTAACACTTAACTACCTTTCATCCCCCTGAACCCTTTGCTTAGCCTAATACCATCTTCTTTATAAACCTCCAACCATTTGTGATAGATACAAGGTCTCATCACTGTATACCCCTGGCTGGCTTGGAACTTGCCTCCTAGACCAACCCACGTGTAACTATGAGTTATTACCTAAATTGTATCAAAACAATGAGTAATGAAATAAAGCAAGAGGCCAAGTGATGTAGTTCTAGGCCAACCTGGTCTACAGTGAGACCTTGTGTCTAACAAAAAACAAAATAGAACAAGGCATGTGCCTTTAATCCCAGCACTCAGAAGGCAGACCAACCTGGTCTACAGTTCTAGGACAGCCAAGAAGACTAGGCAGAGAAAGCCTGGTTCTAAATAAGTATATTCTCAAAAGAGAGGAAATGATAAAAAGGTATGAAACATTACCTTCCCCTTTTCCTAATTATTTCCTATAGCCAAATTCCTTATCCAGGATTATTTTATCCACTAATACAAAGCAGATCTCATGCAACTTAAGCATGTACCTAGACCAGGGAATGACATTAACTCAACAGCTTCAAGTTCTGCGGGAAGCCAGATGTGGTGCTGCATGCTTTTAGTCCCAGCACTCTGGGAGCTCCAGACACTCTCAGTCTGAGGTCAGTCTGATTTACAAAGCAAGTTCCAGGACAGCAAGGGCTACAGAGGAACTTTGTTCTCCAAAAAAAAAACAAAAAAAAACCCAAAACAAAATTACATCTGGGCCAGAGATTTGTATAAGCACATTAAAGCAACCCTGCAAAACACATTCATGAAACTCTGGCTTGATGGCTCATACTGGCACTTGGAAGACAAAATTCAGGAGATCTTCACAAAGTTTTGGTCAGCCTGGCCAACATAACAGAGAACTTCAGAGCAACCAGAGATACATATATCCAGACTAAAAAAAGCTCTAAGCAGAATTAGAAAATTACAAAGTTCTCTTTTAGAGCACAAAAACGCTTAGTCTTACTTTTGATACATTGGATTCTTCTGGGCCAGTTTTTCAGGAAGACCATCTTCATCATCTAACTGTTCAAGTGGTTCCACAATGACTGGGCGAGGAGTCCTAGTAACAGAAATGATGCCTCATCTTAACTTCCACCTTTACTGCAACTACCCCCCCCAAAATTATAAAAACCAGTATAAACTAAAGACAACTTACGTTGTCAGTAGGAAAACACCTTCACTGCATCTTTCAAATGCTTTTCTTGCTGCTGGCTTAGAAGCAAATTCAACAATGCCTTTCCCTGTAGATCTTCCACGATCATCCACAATTACAACAGCCCTTTCAATAGGACCGAACTGACTAAAGGCCTCTTCCAACAGTTCATTGGAAACATAGGGTGAAAGATTCCGAACAGAAAGGGCTGCAGCATGTGTGGCAAAGCGAACCCGAAGCTGTCTCCCTCTCATGGGAGTATCATCAAGTTCAGCCTTGGCGATTTCAGCCAAGGCTCTAGATTCCTGTAAACGTCAGAAACACTTTAACTCCAAAACTAGCTAATGTTCAATTTGTCACCCATGCTATTGCCTACAGCTCAACTCAAGCACTGTCTTCACGCAGTCCTCTCAACATCTCAAGGGCTAAAAGTCTGTCTTGCCATTCTGCCCCAATACACACTATGCTGATCGGTACCGATGATGAAAAACTTAAAGGCCAATTAATTCTTCCCATTTAAAACCTCGACTTCAAATCGTCACAGGAGCCAGGCATGGTGGGGCATGCCTTTAATCCCAGCACTCGGGAGGCAGAGACAGAAGGATCTCTGTTGAGTTCAAGGCCTGCCTGGTCTACAAAGTGAGCCCGGGACAGCCAGGGCTACATAGAGAAACCCTGACTCGAAACCCCCCCCCACAAAAAAAAAACTCACAAGAAAAAGAAAGAACAAACAGCCCACCCCCACACACATTCCTTTCTTTCTGTAATATGTATGCATATACAATAAAATTGACTCACAAGTTTAATGAACCCGAACCCTTTGCCTTTGTTGATAAAAACTTCTCCGGGTTCTCCGTATTTAGCAAAAAGTCTTTTGAACTCATCCTCTGTGATATCAGCAGGCAAGTTTCCCACAAACAACCGACAGCGCTGTGTGTAAGTTTTTTCTCCAGGCCTCCGCAAGAGAGACAAGTTGGCTTTAAATCCCTAATGAAGAAACCGGAATTCAGACACCAAAGAAGAAAGCATATAGATAAATTCTGGTTGTCCCAAATAGGACGTATTTAGTAACGATTTCCAACGGAAACACCACAGATTGTATCATGAGGATCCACAGGACCATTAACCCTATCAGAAAGAAGCCGAGACCATACAAAATGCTTTCATCACCCACAAATGCCAGTCAATATAACATTCTGACGTCAACAAATAAATCTAAACGGATAAATTCAAGACCGCACTAAACTGTGCTGTTGACTTTTTTTTTCTTTTGTCCAACAGCAAATAGGACTCTGATAGGCACTAGTTGGGTCCCAAGGGACACTCAGGTCCCAGCAGACCACAACGCCACGGCGCACAGCCGCCCTCCCAACGAGCCAAGCCGCCCGGCTTGGATGCCAATCCCTAGCGGACTATTCGACCCGCCGCGCGTCCGCCCCACCTTCGCGAGCATGCGCAGGCGCGCTTCCGGCAGGCGACAAAATGGAGGCCTGCGCGGCCGCGGGGAAAAAAAAAAAGGCCGAGGGCAGAGAGGCGCCGCCATCTTAGGAAAACGGACAGCTCGCTTCTGAGCTACTCACCTCCGAGTCGGATATCTTTTCCTCTGTGCGGGGTGCCGGCCCGCCGGGAGGGGGGCCCTGGTGGTGCTGCTGGTGGTAGGGCGGATGGTGCTGGCGGCCCCCGCGAGGTTCCCCGCCACCTCGGTGGGGCGGCTTCGGATGGCCACCGGGAGCGCCCATGCCCGGGCCACCTACGGGTTTAGGCCCACCGGGCATCTTGCCGCCTTTGGGACCGCCAGGGCCTGGACCTTGCTTAGGTCCCGGACCCGAGCCGCCGGCGGACGGAGGCGGAGGGCCACCGGTCTGTGGCGGGGTCGTCGAGACCCCGCTGCTAGGCGTCGAGGGCGGAGGCGGTCCGGGGGGGGTGGAGGTGACGGCGGGCGGCGGGGTCGGGGTAGGACCAGGGCCCGGCGGGGCCGCGGAGGCCGGTGGATTGGCGGGCGGGGCCGAACTGGCCGGAGGCGGCGCACTGCTTACTCCGGGCGTAGGGCCGGGGCCTTGGGGGCCAACAGGCTTGGACGAGTCCTGCGGCGGAGGCGGGGGCTGCTGATGGGGCGGCGGGTGCGGCGGCGGCTGCTGGTGCGGAGGCGGCGGCTGCTGCGGAGGGGGCTGCTGCGGAGGGGGCTGCTGCTGCTGCTGGTGCGGGGGCGGAGGCGGGATCGGTGGCTTTGGGCCGCAGGGGCCTGGGCCCATGGGGCCGCGGTTCTGGTTGAGGCCCATGCCTGGCGGCGGAGAGCGGAAGTCGTGGAGTCCGCCGCGGCCACCGCCTCCTCCACGCCGGTGAAAGCCACCGCCGCCGCCGCGACTCCGGAACCGATCCCGAGACATGTCTGGAGTCAAGGGGCGGTCGAGGCAGAAGCGAAGAAGTCGATCGGGGAACGTGGCTGCCACCTTGCTCTGCACAAAATGGCGGACGACGCAAGCTGCGCGCCGCCTTTGTCCTCCCCTTAAATAGGCCAGTTCGGCCTGGCCCGCCTTCCCTAGATTGGCAGCTCCAACAGCCAATAGCAAGTACAGTACTTGATGATGAAACCTAAATTTTCCCTATTGGCTCCCTAGTGAGAGGCGGGAGGTAGGAAGGGCTAAGGTTTCCTTCTGACCTATGAACAGTTAAGGACTTGTCAATGCGCCTTTGTGATTTGTTGGAAGAAATTTGAATGGGCTTGCCCTGCAACTTTCCCCTGAAATCAAATATCCAGGGCCCTATCAGCTCCTGATAGCTTGAAAAAGCTCTTTTCTTTCTCGTCTTCCTGTAAGAGCAGTCCGCTAGTCTTCTCCCTAAGAACATGTTCACTGGTTCAAAGTTATAAATGGAGCGTCTCATATCTGTTCTTGGTGCTCACAGAGTTTAATCACAACGATTTTATTTTTATTGAAAACCCATCGGAGGCTAGCAGGTTGAGCCCATCACTTGGGAGGTGGAGTACAACTAATGAGGAGTGCAAATTTATCTCTGCATTATCAACTATATTGACTTCGAACCACACTCCTTTAGTCTCAGCACGCGAGAGGCATAAAGCAGGTGGATTGCGAGTTCAAGGCCAGCCTGGTGAGTTCCATGACAGCCAGGGATACATGGAGAAACCCTGTCTCAAATAAAGAAATAAAATTAAAGGAAAAAGCAAAAATAGCCTTTAGCAACACAAGTTTGTTGTGGTACTATTAAGTTTGTCATTAGGCTTAAGGGAATACAGTCTTTGTCCAAGAGAAAAGGTGTATGTGTGTCTGTGTAGAGAGCCAAAGTTGGGGTTATGATGGCTTACCTGATGTGTGGAAGGCTCAGTTTAATCACCACATAGGGGTAAGAACAAACAGAAGTCAGCACATGTGTATATATATAGTAACAATGTACAGACACAAATCATGGGGGAGGAACATGAGTGTTTCTCTTGTTTTTTGGTTTTTCTTTCTTTTTTTTTTTTGGTTTTTCGAGGCAGGGTTTCTCTGTATCCCTGGCTGTCCTGGACTCACTCTGTAGATCAAGCTGGCCTTGAACTCACAGAGATCCACCTGCCTCTGCCTCCCAAGTGCTAGGATTAAAGGTGTGCGCCACCACGCCCAGCTGGTTTTTGGTTTTTCAAGACAGGGTTTGTCTGTGTAGCCCTGGCTGTCCTGGAATTGGCTCTGTATATCAGACTGTCCTCAAACTCAGACATTGCCTTCCTCTGCCTCCCAGGTGCTGGGACTAAAAGACATGCATGCAACCACCATGTCAGCTGAGATTCTTTTTCCCCTCCACTTAATACTTCATGAATATATAGGGACTTTAAAAATTACTTGGGTGTAAACTGAGAGGTGGTGGTGCACACCTTTAGTCCCAGAACTCAGGAGGTAGAGGCAGGCGGATCTCTTGAGTTCATGGCCACCCTGGTCTACAGAGTGAGTTCCAGGACAGGAAGAACTACATAGTGAGACCCTATTGAAAAAAAATTTATGCAGGGTTGAGGACAAAACTCTGTAGTAAAGTGCTTGCTTATCCTACTTGAGACACTAGGTTCAACCCTCAACACACACACACACTAATGGCTTGTTTGTTTTTTTAAATATTTAGGTATCAATAAGTATCAGTGTGAAAACAAACAATTAGCAACATCTCCTTTCCTTCAAGTTCCCCAGACCCAATAGCATTGGGCTGGCAAGATGGGGTTCATCAGATACAAGTTCCTGTTGCCAAGCTTGATGACTTTTAACTTTTAAGTTCAGTCACTCAGACTCACATGGTGAAAGGAGAGAACCAACTCCTGTAAGCCAGCTTGTCCTCTGATGTCTGCAGGTGTGCATATATGCACTTGCCCACAAAATAAATGTCATTTTAAAAATCCCCAGTGAACTGGGCTTGATGGCACACACCTTTAATCCCAGCACTTGGGAGATAAAGGCAGGAGGATCTCTGTGAGTTCAAGGCCCGCTTGGTCTACAAAGTGAGTCCAAGACAGGGCTACACAGAGAAACCTGTCTCAAAAAAAACCTTAAAAATAAGTAAATAAATCCCCAGTCAGGTAGCCAGCTACCACTGAGATTCCTCCCCACTCTCTCTACAGCTTCCTTCATGACCATTAGCTATATCCTTTAATCCCCTTCCTAGCCATTGTCTCTCTTCTTTATTTTTATTTTATTTTTGAGATGGTCTGTATAACCCTGACTGTGCTGGAGCTCTCTCTGTTGACCAAGCTGGCCTCAAACTCACACAGATCCACCGGCCTCTGCCTCCTGAGTGCTGAAATTAAAGGTGTGAGCTATCACACCTAGCTTTGAACTCATATTCAGAATTTGTTTCATCTGTTTTAGATGTTATGATTACCTACAAAATTTTTTGTTCTCTCCCCCCCCCAATAACCTGATAAAATGACTCTGAAAATTCCCCTTCTTTCATAGATCCTGAAGTTGTCACATTAAACATGATTTTGTTTTCTTGTTTTACTTTTTACAGTTGTGTACAACACACACAGACACACACAGACACACACAGAGGACAGCTAGCCAGTCCAACCAGAGATGCAGAGAGACCCTGTCTCAAACAAACAAAAACACATGGAAGTCTAACGCCCCCAAATGTTCTACCCCAGAAGACAAAAGGGTTTAGTAAGGAAAGTCTAATCAGTATATCATAAGAAGCTTGTAATACATTTTAGAAGAATGTTTGTCTTTGGATTTAACAACAAAGGAACAAGGAATTGAAGGAAAAGGCTGGAATGGCAGTTCATGCCTCTAATCCTAACACCCAGGAATTTACAGAGATTCGCTGCATGTTGAAGGTCAGTTCTAAGCCAGCCAGGGCTATATAACAAGACACTTTGTACAAAAAGTGTCAAGGTGGTTTTTGCCACCATATCCAGCATGAAAGATAATTCTTTTTTAAATCTTAACTTAGGGGAAAGGCAAAGCAAACAAACAACTTTATTTGAGGATGGGAATGTGGCTCGTATAACATTGGTAGTTCAATCGCCAGCACTACATTAAAATCCAGCATGGCACAAAGCAGTGGCTGTGGTGGGGCAGGCCTTTAATCCCAGCACTCTGGAGGAAGAGTCAGGTGGATCTCTGAGTTTGAGGCCAGCCTGGTCTGCAGAGTGAGTTCTAGGACAGCCGGGACTACACTGAGAAACCGTGTCTTGAAAAACAAAAACAAAACTAACCAATCAAAAAAAACAAAAAAACAGCAGGAATACCTGCATTCCCAGCACTTGGAAGTATATGCACGAATAACTGAAGCTTAATGTCATCCTTAGATACATATCATACTCAAGAGCAACCTGGGCTATGTGAGATCCTGTCTCAAAAACAAACAGAAATCTTTTTTTTTCTTTTGGTTTTTCAAGACCGGGTTTCTGTGTGTAGCAGAGCCCTGGCCGTCCTGGACTCAATCTGTAGACCAGGCTGACCTCAAACTCAGAGATCCACCTGCCTCTGCCTCCTGAGTACTGGGATTACAGCCTTGTGCCACCATGCCCAGCACAACAATCTTTTTTTTTTTACCCAGCCTCCCATCCCCCCCACCAACAATCTTTATTCTACTGAATCAAAACTATTTGGTTTAGACTATACCAGCCACTTAGGTCTCAGCAAGCCTGGGTGACCCTGAAGAATGAGATATAAAGCAATTGGAAAGCAGACTATACCCGGCTTCATTCAACACTACTACCAGCTATTGGATACAAGCACATTTCTGTTAATAAGCCCTGCCTTATGAGAGAAGAAAAGTACTGGGTATGGTGACATTTTAGAGAATTTACCTACCCTCGTATTCCAGGAAGCCCAGCACAGCATCAGAGAATAGGACCACTAGCTGGTAAGAATAGCTACATCTTCAGCATGGTCATGGGCGAGCTCAAAGCCCATGAAGACACCCAAACAGTTCTGGGTTTGTACCAGTCAGGCCTGTCCTGCACTGTGTTAGATGACGTCCTCTGCCTGAGACACTCAAGATTTTCCACTTCCCTGCTCTTCCTGATATTGTCCCACTCCTCCAGATGTTCCAAATATCATACACAAACACACAGCACCAAAGTAAGAGTGGGCACAGTGTGTCATAGCCACCAGCCACTTGCCTTTGCCTTCCAAGGGCTGAGATTACAGGCTTGTGGCCAATTTGTATTTAGTTCTTATAATAGTCACTCACATTAACAGTTTAGAAACAGTGCTAAATTGTCTACCATGGGGACAGTATCTAAGGGTCCTTTTTTTGTTTTTTTTTGTGTGTATTTTCATTTAATTATTTTGTATATATGTGTTCGTGTGCCACAGAAAATTTATAGAGGTCAGGGGACAACTTGTGGGAGTCAACTATCTCTTCTTCCACCAAATGTGTTCTGGGGAAACTGACCTCAGGTGCTCAGACTTGATGGGAGGCACTACCGCTCTGAGCTATCGCTCTGGCCCAGTTATTTTGTATTTTTGAAACAAGAATCTTTTACTCTGCAACCTAGGTTGGACTTTAATCCTTGGCAATCCCTCCTGCCTCATCCTCTTGAGTGCTAGGACTAAGGGTATGAGCCAACTGTGTCTGCTCTAAACTTCTCTTTTAACCACCAAAGCGCAGAGGCCAGTGGTAATATTGTCAGTATGTACTGGAATTAATGAGTCCATTGACTTTCTTTTTCGAGTCATTGAAGGATGTTCCAAGACGTTAATGATTGATTTCAGATATTAAACACAAGTCAGACAGTAGTGGTGCAGTTTTGATCCAGGCACTTGGGAGGCGGAGGCAAGAGCATCTCTGAGTTTGAGGCCAGCCTGGTCTACACAGCTAGTTCCAGGACAGCCAGGGCTACTTAGAGAAACCCTCGAAAACAATAAGTAAATAAAAAAAAAAATCACAACCCAGTTTTGAAATGTATAATTTTTTTAACTTTGTTTTGTTTTTTTTGAAACAGGGTTTCTCAATGTAGCCCTAGCTGTCCTGGACTCACCTTGTAGACCACGCTAGCCTTGAACTCACAGAGATCTGATTGGTTCTGCCTCCCAAGTGTCGGGATTAAAGGCATACACCACAAGACCAGACATTACAGATAGCTGTGAACTCTAAACAAAACTTTTAAACTCCATTTATTAATATCTATAAACACCTACCACCCAACCAACCCTAACCCTTTTAGAAAGGGTACCAATCCAGATGGCCTCAGGGGAAGGTCTTTGAGAGCAACTGATCAGCAGTCTGTCTGCAAGAACACCGCAATTGAAGTTGTTCAGTGGCCACCTGGTTCTGGTGTTGCTATGGCAGCCTTACTTCAGATTGGGGTGGAGGCCTCCTCAGTCAGGCAAGACTAAGTCAAAGATAAATGGAGCAGAGGCAGTTAGCACTCTCTTGAGGCAGATGTTGTGTCACACAGCCTAGTCCTTGGTGATGAGGCTTCCACACTCCAAGGACAGCCCAGGCACTGGCTGCCTGAGCTTGCTGCCCTCAGGGGTGGGGCTGTATTCATAAGGCCTAGGAGCTGGCCATTGCCATCTCTCTCTTGAAGCTGCAGTCTCTTCATCCAGCGCTGGAGCCTCACGTCTCGCTGGCCCACTCAGCAGCTAAGGCCCATGGACCTTAGTCCTAAGTGCCTCAGGCCACTCTACTCCCACCACAGTTCTCCTCAACTTCTCATTCTCATGAACTTTCTCTGAACAGGCAGTATGCCAGCCCAAACTTACTTGTAGCAGGAGCCTCTCTCCACTGCCTTTTCTTGCCTTCTGCTTCCTGCTTCCTGTCTCCCCTGCTGGCCTCAGTTTATGTGCTGAGCTGCCTGACCACCTGATTCTGACTGCCTGATTCTTACCACCTCAGGGCTGGTGTGGCCTAAGGGCTGGCTAGGGCATCTTTGCTTGAAGTCCAGCCTTCTCTTCAGTTCCAGCAGTTGGCACATGACCGCTTCACACCTCTGTCTCTCTGGTGCTCTCTTTTGGGCTCTGCTGCCATGCCCTTAAGTAGGACACTGCTCTCAAGTTAATTGGTGACTTGAGGATTTTCTCTTGGTCCCTGGCCACACCCTTCAGCAGAGCTCTATTCTCGAGGTCTACACCTCCATCTTTTGTGGCTCCTGGGCTTTTTGGTGTTTTTTTTTTTTTAAAAAGATTTATTTATTTATTTAATGCATGTGAGTGCTCTATATGCATGTACACCTGCAGCCAGAAGAGGGCATCATATCACATTGTGGATGGTTGTGAGCCACCATGTGGTTGCTGGGAATTGAACTCAGGACCTTTGGAAGAGCCCTAGCCAGTGCTCTTAACCACTGAGCCATTTCTCCAACCCCAAGGCTCCTGGGCTTTTTATAGCCATGCTCTTCAGCAAGGTGTTTTCTGGAGTCCCTGCAGCCACACCCCTCAGTGAGGTGCTGTCTGAGCATCTCTCATGGGTCCCAGGTTTCATGGCTCCAAAATGAGGCTTCAATGGCTTCAGCCCATTCTGGGCTCTGCACATCTAGACCATTATCTTCAGCTAGTCTCTTTCAAAGTGAGGCACCGTTGAGAAGCAATGCCAAGCCAAAAGCCCTTTCCAGTTTCCTGGGTTTTCCTTCTTATACAGAGTGCCTTCTCATTGGTTGCCCAGGACCACATGCATTGCCAGCTGTTTCCCATAAGTGATATGCTTCCTTTTAAGAAAATGTCTTTCAGAAGCCCCCACCTATTCACAAAAGAAATCTAACTCCCATTACAGTTACCTGCCATGTGGGTTCTGGGATTTGATCCCTAGTCCTTTGAAAGAACAGCCAGTGCTCTTAACTGAGATGGCTGAGCCATCTCTCCAGCCCCTCAAAAGTGTGTTAGTGTATTAAGTGCCATATAGAATAGTTTTCATCCTGTAGCATTCTGAATGCAGGTGATCTTTTTTTTTCTTTTAATAATTTTTTTTTTTGTTTTTGTTTTTTTCAAGACAGGGTTTCTCTGTGTAGCCCTGGCCGTCCTGGACTCACTTTGTAAACCAAGGCTGGCCTTGAACTCACAGATATCCACCTGCGTCTGTCTCCTGAGTGCTGAGATTAAAGATGTGTTCCACCAAGCCTGGAATGAATGCAGGTGATCTTACCACTCAAACACTGAAATTACAATACCTGAACATTATAATTATCCTCTGGTTTGAGCTTTTTGAGACCTAGAAGAGTAGGGAGGGAGATAATATGCTTGATGAAATACAATTTTGCTTCTTAATGAATATTAACTTAATTAACTAAACTTATATCTTCAGCTGAACCCAGAGGGCTCCTGAAACCACACAACATTGGTCAGCCAATGTTAATTTTACTTTGTAGTTCTCTCAGCTTTCCTCAGGCCATTCCTTTTTGGATGTACTGGCATGTGTCTCAGGAGCCTCATTCACCCAACAGAGACCTGAAATTACTTGATTTTGGGACAGAAGGGGGGCAAAGGAAGGAGGGCTTCTAAGTTTCCAAATTTACTCTTCTGTACTACCTATCAGGAAGTGCATCCAGTTGGGGACCAACTGGCAAACTGTAGTGGTGCAGTTAAGATCCTCACCACTAGGTGTCTCAGTGGCCGTGGCACCTCCTCTATCTCCTTGGCAAACACAGAGCTGTGCAAATTCCATTACTACATTGTTATTGAGACTCCAAGCAAGTAACCTTTGTGAAGGATTAATTTCAGTGCTTGGGTCAAATTTCCCAGCAGATCTAATTAGTGTCTAGATCGCCTCTCTGAATAATAGAAGCAGTGGCTTAACCTCACCACTTTCATTTATTTGGGAACAACACGCTTTGTTTGCAATATATTTAATTACATCATCCAGAGAGTTCTTTGGGGTGTGGAGAGGGGAAGGAAAGGTTTCCCTTTAGCATCAGCTTGGAGTGATCTAGTTGACTGGCCTGAGTTAAAAAACCTCTATCCCCTAGAGTGACCTAAATGTCTTCCTAGACTTTTCCAATACTTCCTTTAATCTTAAAAGCATTAATTGGGAGATGGAGAGATGGCTCAGTGGTTAAGATCACTGTCTACTCTTCAAGAGGTCCTGAGTTCAATTCCCAGAAACCATATGGTGGTTCACAACCATCCATAGTGCTTCTGGCATACCAGGTGTATGAAGAGAGAGCCCTCACATATGTAAAATAAATAAATAAATCTTTACTCACTGAGCCATCTCACCAGCCTGATAAATAAATCTTAAGGGGGGAAAAACTATTATCCTTCAACTGCTCCTAAATCACTTAACTTTTAAAGGTGATGGGGAAAAAAATAAAGAAGCTAGAGTATAAAACATTATCACCTAGCACTTGGGAGGCAGAAGCAGATACATCTCTGTGAGTTCAAGACCAGTCTGATCTACAAAGAAAGTTCAGGACAGCCAGAGATACACAGTGAAACCCTGTCTCAAAAAACAACCAAAGAATTACTAGATGGAAGATGATAATTCAAAGACAGGTCACATATATATGAATTTTTGCCATATGAAAATATTAGAAGAGGGCTTGAGAGATGGCTCAGTGGTTAAGAGCACTGATTGCTCTTCCACAGGACTGGGGTTCAATTCCCAACACCCACATGGCAGCTCACAACTGTTTGTAACTCTAATATCTGACACCCTCATGTAGACATACATGCGGTCAACATACCAATAAACATAAAATAATTTTTTTCTTTTTTTCTTTAAGATTTATTTATTTGTTTTTACATATGTGAGAGCTCTACCTGCATATAACCCTTGCATGCCAGAAGAGGGCATCAGATTTCATTATAGATGGTTGTGAGCCACCATGTGGTTGCTGGGAATTGAACTCTGGACCTCTGGAAGAGCACACAGTGCTCTTAACCGCTGAGCCATCTCTCCAGCCCCTAAAAATTATTAAAAAAAAAAGAATAAAATAAAATATCAGCAGCTGTGTGGCACACACTGATTCCAACACTAGGGGAGGCAGTCAGAGGCAAGCGAATCTCTGAATTTGGGGCCAGCTTGGAATACAGAGTGAGTTTCAGAACAACCACAACTACACAGAGAAACCTTGACTCAAAAAAAAACCCCAATAATAACTTATTTATTGTTAGTGTGTGTGCATGTCATGGAATATGTATGGAGGTCAGAGGACAGCTTTGTGGTATGAGCTTTGTGAAATTAGTTATCTCCTTCTGCTTTTATGTACATTCCAGGGACTTCCTTCAGGTTAGAAGGCTAGTATCATGGCTGCAGTAAGTAGCCTTCCCAACGGAATCATTTCATTGGTCCTGCAGCACACACTCTAAATCCAGGACAAATGGAATATACACACTCGTCATCTTAGCATGATTAGGGATAGCCTTGAATTGAAAATATCCCATGTTGTCCTCCATAGACAAGGTGACCACATTTTCTGTTTTGTTGAGGACAATACTGGTTTAAGCCATGTTCCCTCTTAAGACAACTTTCTGAGTAATAGCCGATTATTATCTTGTGGACAAGCCAGTTTTTCTACTTTGTACAAATACATCATTGAGATTAGCCACTGTTGAGTTGCTAAGATAAGATTTCTGTTTCCTTTTTTTCCCCTCCATTGCTCTATTTTCTCCCTCCCACCCTCACTCCCTTTGTGTTTGTGTGTGTGTGAAAGCATACATGTACATTTGAGTGTTTATATGTAAGTGTTCTTATGTAGGTATGGAACCCAGAGGTCAACGCTGGGTATTGTTCTTCAGGACAGCTATTCAACTATAAAAAAAGAATTTTTAAAAATTTATTTTCTAGGGCTGGAGAGATGGCTCAGCGGTTAAGAGCACTGGCTGCTCTTCTAGAGGTCATGAGTTCAATTCCCAGCAACCACATGGTGGCTCACAACCATCCATAATGAAATCTGGTCCCCTCTTCTGGCCTACAGATATATACCTGCAGACAGAACACTGTATACATAATAAATAAATCTTAAAAAAAAAATTTATTTTCTAGCCGGGCGGTGGTGGCACACGCCTTTAATCCCTGCACTCGGGAGGCAGAGGCAGGTGAATCTTTGTGAGTTCGAGGCCAGCCTGGTCTACAAAAGTGAGTCCAGGACAGCCAGGGCTACACAGAGAAACCCTGTCTCGAAAAAAAAAATTTATTTTCTATATATGAATGTATGTATATGCACCTTGTGTGTGCCTGGTGCCTGCAGAGACCAGAAAAGAATGCTGATTCCTCTGCAACTATATTAACAGGCACTTGTAAGCCAACAGGTGAGTATTGAAAGTTGAATCCAGGTGGTCTACAAGAGCAGCAAGCATACTTTTTTTTTAAGATTTATTTATTTAATGTATATGCTTTATCTCCATGTACTGTCAGAAGAAGGCATCAGATCACATTGTGGGTAGTTATGAGCCATCAGGTGGATGCTGGGAATTGAACTCAGGACCTTTGAAAGAGCAGCCAATACTCTTAATGGCTGAGCCATCTCTCCAGACCTCACCTTGTGTTTTTGAGACAAAAATCTTTCCTTGGGACCTGGGACTTGATGGTTAGGCTAGTGGCCTCAGGGAGTCACCTTTCTCCACCCCTACACCCCCTACACCCCCATTGCTGAGATTACAAGCACACATCACCACATCCAAGTTTTTTTAAAATTATTTGTTGTTTGTTTATTTATTTATTTATTGGTTTTTCAAGACAGGGTTTCTCTATGTATCCTTAGCTGTCCTGGACTCACTTTGTAGACCAGGCTGGCCTTGAACTCACAGAGATCCACCTGCCTCTGCCTCCCAAGTGCTGCGATTAAAGGCGTGTGCCACCATGCCCTGCAATTGCAGACAGCTGGGAACTGCCATATGGGTGCTGGGATTTGAACCCAGGTCCTTTGGGATAGCAGCCAGAGCTCTTTAATGCTGAGCCATCTCTATAGCCTCTGCTCTTTTTATTTTTAAGCAGGGTCTCATCTCACTGTGTAGCATAGACTATTCTGGAGCTCACTATATGTCCTATCTGCCCTTAAACTTGAAGCAATCCTCTCCTGCCTCAGCCTCCCAAGTGCTAGGTGATAGGTTCATAGAAGTAGGCCACCATGTTCAACTAGCCATTATTATTATTATTATTTGTTGTTGTTTTGTTTTGTTTTTCAAGGTAGGGTTTCTCTGTGTAACAGTTCTGGTTGTCCTGGTCTCTCTTTTGTAGACCAGGCTGGCCTCAAACTCACAGAGATCCGCCTGCCTCTGCATCCCAAGTGCTGGGATTAAAGGCGTGTGCCACCACCGCCCGGCTTAGCCATTATTATTGCTTTTTAGATTTATTTATTTATTTAAAGAAGGTCTCTGTAACAGAATATTTTTACTTATCACACTTATGTTTATTTTTTTATTTTTTTAAATTTTTTTGTTTTTTTTTCTTTTTTTTTTTTTCGAGACAGGGTTTCTCTGTGTCTCCTTGACTGTCCTGGACTCGCTTTGTAGACCAGGCTGGCCTTGAACTCACAGAGATCCGCCTGCCTCTGCCTCCCAAGTGCTGGGATTAAAGGTGTGCGCCACCACCGCCCGGCCACACTTATGTTTATTAATACTTAACAAGCATCTATAAAGTACCTAAATCCTGTTAACTTAAAACCTAATATCTAAAATCTATAATCTATCTAAGAATACCTTTTTTTTTTTTTGGTTTTTCGAGACAGGGTTTCTCTGTTTAACAGCTCTGGCTGTCCTGGACTCGCTTTGTAGACCAGGCTGGCCTCGAACTCGCAAAGATCCGCCTGCCTCTGCCTCCCAAGTGCTGGGATTAAAGGCGTGCGCCACCACCGCCCGGCTAAGAATACCTTAATACATAAAATACTCTAAGCCGGGTGTGGTGGCGCACGCCTTTAATCCCAGCATTTGGGAGGCAGAGGCAGGTGGATCTCTGTGAGTTCAAGGCCAGCCTGGTCTACAAAGCGAGTCCAGGACAGCCAGAGCTACACAGAGAAACCCTGCTTCGAAAAACAAAAACAAAAAAAAAATTGTGACTTGTAACCGAACTTTTAATTATTTAACACTTATTTATTACTAAATTCACTTATAACAAACACCAACAATTTCTTAACTATTAATCCTATAAATTCCTACAACCCCTTTAACCTATCCACTAAACCTATTGATAATCATAACAACTACTTTCATAACCTTTTAGAATGATACAGTCTCTGGGGCAGGTCCTCAGTCATCAGGAACATAGTATTTGTTGTAGATTCTTTAACACACTTAGCAGTCCTTTTTCTGGATCTCTCAGATGTAGGTTCGTCAGGGTAAGTTGGTTATTGCAGTCTCACCTTAAATAAGGCTTCATGCTTTCTTCTCTGTGGGAGACCCCAGCCGTCTGCAGGCCAACTTACTTCTTTTGAATCAGGAACTCAGCTGCTCTGCCTCAGTCCTTAAAGCCAGGCACCGTTTCCTTTAGGCCACTGTTTGGACAGATCAAACCCCTCTAGGCAAAAGCTGAGCCACAGGGTCCAGTCCTTGGCCTTTTGGTGTCTTGCTCAGGCTTTCTTTGCTCACCGGCTTCTTTCTGCTTCAGGGAGAGAGCTGGCCATCAATGGCCAGCCCTTTTTTCAGCAGGACTCTTGGAGCTCTCTAACATCAAGGGCCTCTTCTCCTCTGGGCTCCACGCACTGTCCTCAAATAGGAGGAACTCTGTTTCAGCTTAATTTGGGCTCCGCCCACTTAGCAGCTGAAAACAATGTCAGGCCAGATACTTTGTTTCTTCAAGTCTTGAGTCTTTCCTGTTTTTCCTGACTTCAAACTTGTTTTTCAGTCTATTGAGTCTTTCCTGTTTTTGCTGACTTCATGCTGATAATGCTCTTCAGGCCCCGAATTAAGAGACAGTATCAGAAACTCCTATATATTTCCTAAATCTAATTTATCTAACTCCTACAGAGACAGTATCAGAAACTCCTATATATTTCCTAAATCTAATTTATCTAACTCCTACAGTGACTAGTTTATAAAATCAGTCAGTCCCAACTGCCAACTGAGGGCAGCTTTCTCAATCAGTTAAGATTCTCCTCCAAGGTCTCTTTGACCTGGGCCAGTCCCAAGCTTCCCCAAGTGGCTTTGTAACTCCACTTGCCTGGTGCTCTGGGTCCTCAAGAATGCTGGGCTATAACAGTCTATTCTGTTAATGGTGTGCCTTCTGGTGCTCTTCTTGTGGCCTCTCAGTTGAAGAGGTCAGGAGGAAGAAGAAGAATGAGACCCCATGGATCTCTGGCTTATGTTGAGTCTCTATGGCATTTCTCTCTCAATCCTTGGTGGTTTCTGGGGTCCACAAGAACTCTCTTGATGCTCTGTGGCCCTTTGCTTCTCACAGTAAATGATGTCATCTGCATGGCTTGCAAGGTTTCTTAGCAACGCTCCTTCAGCAGGGCATATCCTTCGGCCACAGCTCGCTGTGTCCAAATCAACAAGTAAAGGGACGCCAAGTTCCTCCCTATGTGCTGACATATGTTAATCTGAACTGCCTACCAATTTCACTAAGGAGACCTGACTTCTACCACAGGTCTCTCTATGTAGACCTGGCTGGATTTGAACTTCCAGAGATCCTGCCTTCCAAGAATGGAATTACAGGTGAGCAGCACCAGGCCAGACTATTTATTTGTTTCTTCTTTAAGACAACATCTCACCTAGCTCAGGCTAGCCTTGAACTCACTGTGGGACTGAGTTGGTCTTGAATTCCTGAGCCTCCTGCCTTGACCTCCTACATACTAGGATTATAGATGTGTGCCATGATGCCCAGCTTTGTACCCAGGCCTGTAAATGCTGAATTATTAAGCCTAACAGAACAAATGATATTCACTTGGGCTTTTTCTTCATACATGGTGTAGATCAGCATTTTCTCCCCACCTGTGGAACTGAGCTCCATGATAGAGCCTTTGTCTAGTAGGGATGGAGTTCCAACAGTCAGAACTGAAAATAAAAATCAGCCATAATTTATTTGACTTAGGCGTGGCAGAGCATAACTGGTGAAAATAATTGCTTATATGCTCCTAGTTTTTAATTTTGTTTTGTTTTGTTTGAGACAGGGTTTCTCTGTGTAGCCCTGGCTGAACTAGAACTCACTCTGAGGACCATGCTGGCCTGGAACTCACAGAGATCCCCTTGCTTCTGCCTCCCTAGTGCAAGGATTAAAAGCATGCATCACCATGCCTGGCTCTTCTCTTTTTTAGTCGTTTGTGTATGTGTGTGTCTGTGTGCAGGTGTGTATGTATTTGCAAGACAATGGAGGAACCTGAGCAGATGAACATCCAGGTAGTTTTTCTTAGGCTTGACCTGGATGCTGGGAATCATCAGAAAGAGTAAACACATGCTCTTAACTAATGAACCATCATCTCTGCAGCCTAACTTTACTTTTTCCAGCATTGGAGACTGAGTCTAGGTCCTCTTAGGTGCCAGGCAAGTGCTGTGCCTACTAAGCTGTATCCCCAGCTTTCTTTTTACTTCTTGAATCAGACTCACTAAATTACCATGGTTGGTCTTGAACTCACCCAAGTGAGTCTTGAACTTACAGTCTTCCCAAGGTGTTATGATTATAGGACTGCAGCCTATAATTAATTACCAGGCCTGACGGCAGTTTCTCCCCTCAGTTTGTTTCCTTACCTGGAAACGGGCGACAGTAACTCCCTCACAGCGTCATTGTGAAGGCTAAACACTGTAATAGTTTTTGGAAAGCATGTGCATCCCCGCCCCTGGCCGTAGGGAATTTTAGGTACTCACTAGATGAGTTGCAACATCTCTCTTCTATAGGAGCTCACACGAATAAAGAAATGAGAAGACAGATCCGGAATCTGTGTTTCCTTCATCTGAAAAATGCTCATGCAACAAGACTCGGGTAAATGTAAATCCTGTGGTTGCCTGTGTTCAAAGCAAAGGCTGTGTTAGATGAAGGAAGCATTGAAATGTGTTACTACTGGGCTCCATCATGCCTCTGTCGTTTCAGCATTATGGATGACAGACACTATGTCCTCCTTGGGATTGTTCCAGCGCATTTCTCACACAAGTGACTTTCGCCAGCGGCATTTCTCCACAAACCCCACGCATTCATGGCACCGGTTAACTGTATCTCTTTCTTCCCGGAGCATCTTTTGCGAATCCCTCCCACAGACCCAGGCTGCCCACTGGCTTCAGGATTCATGGCGGACAGCGGGGGTTGGGAGGTGGGGGTGGCATGAAAAGAGAGGGTTGGACTCTAAATAAACACAAGTCTGAGATGGCAGAGGGTAAATGAGGACCGAGGAGGTAGGTAAAGAAGCGAACGTGGGGTCTCCGGAAAAGATTCCCGAAGCTCTCAGAGGTTGGCTTTTCGGTTCCGCGATCCGCCTCCCGCCCCTCTCCCAAACCTTCCCATTTCTGAATTTAGAGCAAGCCCACGTGCCGGACTACTGCCTGCTCAGCGCCCCAGGGAGAAGAGATCCGAACAAGCTGGAGGATCTGCCTGCTCAGGCTGCTTTGCACAGTTGAACCCCGTGGTTTGGTAAGAACAGATGCCGACACATCCGAGATGCCTCTAGGGGTTGATGTCCTAAAACTCTGAACAGTGCCTCTGTAAACCTGGACTGAACGCCAAGCGCATTACCCATCCCTTTAGGTTATGGTTTCCTCACTGCCTTTTCCCTCCCTACTCGCCTACCAGAAGCAGAAGGCCTTTTTCCCTCTCTCCTTCCTTTTCTTGCAATCCCTCTTTTAAAATAAAATCACTACACCCTCATAAGTCTGCAATCTGTGATACAGACAAGCTCAAAAAACCCTAAAATCTAAAACATTAATACCACCTACTCCCCCCACCCTAAGCCTGGAACTAACTCACAGAGATCGGCCTGCCTCTGCCTCCTGAGTGCTGGCATTAAAGGCGTGCACCACCATGCTCAGCATATTTCCAACCTTTTGGGGGGATGTTTTACCCAATTCCATAAGAAAATCCCTTTAGGCTGCTTCCTATCCTCTCAAGGAATTGCCTACATCCAGTTTGTTTTACTCTTTCTTTCTTCCTTTCCTTCTTTCCTTCCTTCCTTCCTTCTTTTCTTCTTCTTCTTCTTCTTCTTCTTCTTCTTCTTCTTCTTCTTCTT
>CAJQZJ010001750.1:9389566-9409416 GCA_907164525.1 Lophiomys imhausi | reverse complement strand
CAGGCAGATCTCTGTGAGTTCAAGGTCAACCTGGTCTACAAAGTGAGACCAAGACTGCCAGAGATACACAGAGAAACCCTGTCTCAAAAAACAACAATAACAAATTTAATAATAATATGAGTATTATTATATACTTAAATTATATATAATAAAATGGCTCAGAGGTTAAGAGCACTAGCTGCTCTTCTAAGAGGTCCTCAGTTCAATTCCCAGCAACCACAGGGTGGTTTATAACCATCTATAATGAGATCTAGTGCCCTCTTCTGGTTGGCAGACATACATGCAGGCCAAATACTGTATACATAATTGTAACAGTAAATTTTTATTTATCA
Organism: Lophiomys imhausi; assembly: GCA_907164525.1. Taxonomy (NCBI): domain Eukaryota; kingdom Metazoa; phylum Chordata; class Mammalia; order Rodentia; family Muridae; genus Lophiomys; species Lophiomys imhausi. Next base: position 9,409,084 of record CAJQZJ010001750.1, on the reverse strand, counting down.
CACATATATTTACCAATACTTAACAATTACCAAGCTGGGCGGTGGTGGCGCACGCCTTTAATCCCAGCACTTGGGAGGCAGAGGCAGGCGGATCTTTGCGAGTTCAAGGCCAGCCTGGTCTACAAAGTGAGTCCAGGACAGCCAGGGCTACACAGAGAAACCTTGTCTCAAAAAACCAAAAAAAAAAAAAAAAAAACAATTACCTAACAATTGTCTATAAAATTCCTAAATCCTAAACCCAAACCCTAACTCTGAAACCTAAGACCTAAAACTTCTTAGTATCTATAATACAAACATTTAACATTAACCTAAGGTTTCTCAAAAGGATATTTTTCTCTGAGCTTGGGTCCTGATGGATGGCTGGTCTTCATACAATTTTTCAGTTTTAAAGTCTCTTAAAGTCTCTGAATTTTGTTCGACCCTTCGTGGTCTTAAGACCAATTAACATATGAGAATTTCCCAGGCGGCTCACCTATTCAGATGCTTATGGCCTGCAAAGGCCAGAAGTCCCGGAGCTCCGTGTCAGGGAGACCCCAAAACGGGTCAACATCAGAGAGTGAAACTTTCCGATGAGAATGTGATGTGTTTTTTTGAGGGTGGAGGAAAACGTTGTTGAGTGAATCAGGAACAGGAGAGAGAGCCCACCCAGTGTCCACATGAATCCTGCCTTATATATCTTCACCTGTCGGCAGAAGCTTTTGTGCACTTTTCAAGGTGTGCCCCTGGGCTCAGTCTTTTTCAAAAAAGCTTTTTGCAGAAGGCCGTGAATTCACAGGTGGTCCACAGATGTGGGCAGGTGCCTCAGGGCATGTCAATCAGATGCTTTTTGCAGAGAGCTGTGAAATGACAGCAGATCTCCAGAGGGCAGGCACCTCAGGGGGTATGTCCTGCCCCTAGCCCTAATATCAAAGAGGTCCTGGTCCTTGACAAGTTCCCAAGGACATGTCATTTCAGATATAAGTCTTTTATCCTAAAAGTCCAGCCTTATTCCAAGTTCCCTATACTATATATGCTAACACTAAACCTACCACACATAATAAACATATAAATCTTTAAAAAATAATAATATATAAGTATAATACTGTTTATAAGTTTATAAGTAGTATTGTTTTAATAGTATTCATTAGTAATATTTAAAGGTATTATTATGGGACTGGACAGATGGCTCAGTGCTTAAGGGCACTAGCTGTTCTTTCAGAGGTCCTGAGTTCAATTCTCAGCAACCACATAGTGGCTCACAACCATCCACAATGTGATCTGATGCCCTCTTCTGGCTGCAGGTGCATATGCAGACACAGCATTCATATACATAAAATAGATAAATAAATCTTTTTTAAAATTAAAAGTATTATTATTAGTGTGTGTGTTTGTGTGTTGTGGCATTCAAATCCACTGGGAGAAACAAAGACTTAAGCTCAATTCAAATTTATATTAAATGAAATTTTTTTAATTGAAAAAATTTTATTTTGTGAATTTCACATCATGCACCCTGTTCTCTCCCATATCCCACCTCCCCACCCCAGACCCATCCTCTACCCCTGCAATCTGTCCCAGCATAAAAAATGCTGGGACTTCACTGTGGAAGTTTCAGTGTATCTCAGTACGTCCCACAATATTCACCTTTGTCCACACATTCTGCTTGCAAATGTCCATTATAATTACTCCTTGGTCTGGTACAAGGCCCTGGTTTCCTCTACTCCATCAGTACTGGAACCTCACTGGAACTCCTCTCAGATATGCTGTAACTGTTCTGTGTCATGGAGATCGTGCAGTCCTGGGTTGTGGAACTGACCTCTTCTTGCACTCCAGCAGTTCATCCCATGGGGTAGATGTTGGGGTGTACCTACTCAAAGCCCTGGTTCTGGACCTGCAACACCCACTTGCATGGCCAGTTCTCCTATGGAAAGGTGCAGGGCCTGCTCTGCCGAGGGCTGCAGCATGTGAGGGGCAGGGACAGCTCTCATACCCTTGTGACCCCTTCTATCCCAGATCTCCTGTCGGCCAATGGTGGTGAAGGCAAAAGGGAGGGGAGGGCATCTCTCCCTAGCCAACACCACCACATAGTAGACTGAAGGCAAGGTTGGCTCTCCCATGCTCACTCCCTCAGTCTGACTAACCCACAATCCCCACATCCAGGGCCAGGCAGAGTTCTTCTAGTTTCTGGTTTGTTTCCTGTCCTGGGAGCCCATCTGGTGCTTGCTTGGTACTGGTCTGGTAGTCATCACAGGCTACCCCATGGCACCAAAGTGGTGTTGGTATCCAGCTTGCTCTTTTTCCAGGAATGTTAGGGTACTATTCATTCAGATGTTCATAAGTCAGAACACTGAATGTAGATATAGCCTCTCTCCTCTCTGTCACCTACTGATGCACATGTGACATAGCAGTCACATCTGCAATGCCTCTAGGGGCAGGAAAATGAATTTATTTTTAATGCTAGCAAAAGGACAGCAGCCTTAGAGCCAAACAAGTGTGTGCAGAAGTGGGTTAAGGTGGTGTTTAAGGCAGACATTAGAAAGGTATGCATTACAACTATTCATGGAATCCATAGATGGTCAGGAAAATTGCTTTACTTTCCCCAGTTATTTCCGGGTTTCCCAATATATAGTAATAAAAAGGTCATTTCATCCCTTACCCACAGTGATAGTGAGTTTTACAGAAGCGAAGGCATCTATTAATACCTCGAAGCCCACAATCCTACTATCTCACCTGCAAGACACTAAGATCTCCCCAGCATTCCAGAGCGAAAGGTCAATGGGCCTTAAGGGCTCCATATTAAGTTTCTTTAGTCATCACAGGAGGATGTGTAAACTATTACTGTGTAAATTATTATTATTATTATTATTACTATTATTATTATTACTATTACTATTACTACTACTACTACTACTACTACTACTACTACTACTACTACTACTACTCAGGGGACCTGTATAAATTATTACTCAGGTCTGAGTCCTCTAATGACTGGAATAGAGTAGTTCATTTCTGGGCAGGCAAAAAACACAGTGCCATCAGGTTAGGGCTGGTTGCCCTGTCCCCATATATGTGTGCTTGGCCTGCATGTATGTCTAGGCACCACCTTTATACAGTGTGCACTTCTGTCTTAGGGTTTCTGTTGCTATGAAGAGACACCATGACCACGGCAACTCTCATACAGAGAAACATTTAATTGGGGCTGGCTTACAGTTTCAGAGGCTTAGTCCATTATGATTATGGCGAGAAGCATGGCAGCATGTAGACAGACATGGTGCTGGTGGAGCTGAGGGTCAATTGATTCTTAGGCAACAGAAGAAGACTGTGGGCCACTCTGGGCCACACTGAGACTTAAAAGCCCCCCCCTACAGTGACATATTTCCTCCAATAAGGCCACACCTACTCTAGGCCATACTTCCTAATAGTGCAACTTCCTATGGGCCAAACATTCAAACACATGAGTCTATGGGGACCATTTCTATCAAACCACCACCGTCTCTTATAGTATTTCAAAGGAATTAAGGTGAAAGTATGATATCATCATTGGTCACATTGGCAGATTTTTAAAGTGTCTAGATGAAGTTTGTCGAAGAGGGTACTTACAGGGGTTTGGGGGATGTAAGTAAATTGTTACTCATGTATGAGTTGGTTTCATGTTTGAAAACGTTTTTGAGCTTTACTTTGTTTTTATGTGTATGAGTGCTTGCTTGCATCACTTGTGTGCCTGATGTTCACTAAGGTCAGAAAAGGGCATTGGATTCCCCGGAAACCTGAGCTATAGTCAGTTAGGAGCCCCCATGTGGCTGTCCGGGAGCCAAACTCATGTCCTCTGAAAGAGCAAGTGCTCTTAGTTGCTGGGCAATCTCACCAGTCCCTGCTTTTGTTTTTAAAAGTCATTGAAGCTGGGTGGTGTTGGAGCACGCCTTTAATCCCAGCACTTGGGAGGCAGAGGCAGGCAGATTTCTATGAATTCAAGGCTGCCTCAAAATACCAAAAAATAAAAAAGTACACACACACACACACACACACACACACACACACACACACACGAGAAAATTTAGCAGAGGCTGGGGACCCAGTGTGATGGCTCATCAAGTAAATGTGCTTGCCACCAAGCCTGATGACTTGAGTTTAGTTTCTCGTGGGACCCACGTGGTAGAAAGAGAGAACCAATTTCTCTAAGTTGTCATTTAACCTTCAAGCACTTGCCTTGTCAAGCCACTACAAAAAGAAACAAACAAAAACCCAAAACACTGTAAAAAAGAAATTAACAACGATAACAGCAAAGAAATGATTGTTCTTCCTTGGAAAAACAACACGAAAGGAGTGGTCACTCCTTTGAAGGATTATCAAATTACTTGTAGATCTCAAAGGATCCAGATGTATGAAGATGTGACTGTACCCCACCGCTGCTGAGACATGCTGTTTTGAGTTCTCCATGACTATGTCTATGGATTTTACATATTTACTCATTTTTATGTGTATGAGTCTTTGTCTGCACATGCATGTTCACCATGTGCACGCGTGGTGTTCTCAGAAACCAGATAAAGATATTAGATCCCTCAGAATAAGAGTTACAGGCAGTTGTGAACTGCCATATGGCTGCTGGAAACCAAATCCAGGTCCTCTGCCAGAGTAGCCCGTGCTCTTAATACTGAGTCATCTCTCCAGCTCTTTTTTTCGGGGGACAGGGTTTTCCAGACAGGGCTTCTCTGTGTATCCTTGGCTGTCCTGGACTTACTTTGTAGAGCAAGCTGTCCTGGAACTCACAGAGATTCACCTGCCTCTGCCTCCCAAGTGCTGAGATTAAAGACGGGTGCCAAAGCCAGGCATTGGTGGCGCACGCCTTTAATCCCAGCACTTGGGAGGCAGAGGTAGGCGGATCTCTGTGAGTTCGAGGTCAGCCTGTTCTACAAAGTGAGTCTAAGACAGCCAGAGCTGTTATACAGAGAAACCCTGTCTCGAAAAACAAAAACAAAACAAAAAAAAAAAAAGACGGGTGCCAGAATGCCCTGTCCTTATGTGTATGTTTTTAAACCAGAGGTTTGCCTGCGAGTATGTCCATGCATTAGGTTCGTGCAGTGACCAAGGAAGCCAGCAGAGGGCATCAGATCCCCTGGAACTGGAGTTGAGAGTCTCCCTGTGGTTGCCTGGGTTGAATCCTTCCTTGTCTTCTGGAAAAGCAGTAGTGCTCTTCCATATTGAGCATTCTCTCCAGCCCTAGGAAAACCATAATTTTCTGTTTTACTGAAATCAGTGTTAGTGTGATTATTGTCACTATTTTAGGAAATAAAAAAGCATTTATGATTATTTAACTGGCCTGTAACATTCACTATCATTTTGCCAGGGTATATCCTAACATTCCAAAATATATTTTTTAAATAGATTTTTTTGTTGTTTGTTTGTGTTTACTATTCAATACAGGGTTTCTCTGTATATCCATGGCTGTCCTGGACTCACTTGTAGACTAGGCTGGCTTTGAACTCACAGAGACCTGCCTGCCTCTGCCTCCTGGGTGCTGGGGTTAAAGACGTGCCACCACACCAGGCAATTACAGACCGCTGTGAACTGCCAGGTGGGTGCTGGGACTTGAACCTGGGTCTTTTGGAAGAGCATAACCACTGAGCCATCTCTCCAGCCCTCTTTATTCTTTTTTTCCACCCTGAGACAGGGTTTCTCTGTGTAATAGACCTGATTTTCCTGGAATCACTCTGTAGACCATGCTGGCCTTGAACTCACAGAGATTCACCTGCCTCTGCCTCCCAAGTGCTGGGATTAAAGGTGTGCGCCATCACCATTCCATCAATACTCATCTTTTTAATCTATCTGTCTGTCTTTCTATCTATTCTTGTTTTTTTGAGGCAGGGTCTTTCTACAGAAGCTTGGTTGTTCTCAAACTCACTATGATACCAGGCTGGCCTCGAATTCACAGAGATATAACGCCTGACTCTGCCTCCCAACTGCTGGGATTAAAGACTTGTGCCACCAGACCTGGCTATAGTCACCATTTTTTAGCCAAAAGTGTGTGTGTAGCGGGGAAACCCAGCAATGATGGTGTCTCCACAGTGCATTTTCCAGGGATTAAATGTTAGATGGAAAAAACAAGAAGTAAGTAAATAAATAAATAAATACTAGATGGAGTACTGAGTTCTTTTTTGTTGTTTTTTTTTTTTTTTTTTTTTTGCTTTTGAGTACTGGCTTCTTTTTTTTTAACATTTTTTTTTTTTTGGTTTTTCGAGACAAGGTTTCTCTGTGTAGCCCTGGCTGTCCTGGACTCACTTTATAGACCAGGCTGGCCTCGAACTCACAAAGATCCACCTGCCTCTGCCTCCCAAGTGCTGGGATTAAAGGCGTGCGCCACCACCGCCCGGCTTTTTAACATTTTTTAACATTTATTTATTTATTATGTATACAGTATTTGCTCTACATATATGCCCGGGCAGTAGATCTCAATGTAGATGGCTGTGAGCCACCATGTGGTTGCTGGGAATTGAACTCAGGACCTCTGGAAGAACAGCCAGTGCTCTTAACCTCTGAGCCACCTCTCCAGCCCGAGTACTGACTTCTAAAGCTGGTTTCACCTTCAGATGCAGTTTTCTCTTTCCAGCCTGTTCCTGCTCTCTGCTTTCTGGCTTTTCTTTACTGTTGTGGACTCAAACACTGTGTCAACACTCAATATTTTCTATTTATTTATAGATGCATTATTGTTTTGTTTATTTGTGTTACTGTTTTTAAGTAACTTTGGTTACTCTGAATCATCTTCTGAGCAAATCCTTTCTTTTTAATTATTTTCTTTTTCTTTGGCTTTTCCAGGCAGAGTTTCTCTGTGTGTAGTCTTGGCTGTCCTGGACTCGATTTGTAGACCAGGTTGGCCTTGAACTCACAGAGATCCAACTGCCTCTGCCTCCCACATGCTGTGATTAAAGACGTGCACCACCACACCTGGCCTGAAATCCTTTCTTTGTTTTAAAATTATTTGCTTACTTTTATGTGTGTGGATGTTTTGCCTACATGTATGTCTGTGTACCCAGTGCCTGCCTGAGGGTGTTGGATCCCCTGGAATTTGGAATTACAGACAGTTGTGAGCTGCCACATGGGTGCTGGGAATTGAACTTGAGTCCTCCTGAAGAGCAGCCAGTGCTCTTAACCACTGCCTCATCTCTGGAGCCCCACAAATACTTTCTTGAGCTACACTCTTTTCCAACTACAATCTTATTTCTCAATCTTTTGGTTTTGTTGACTAGGTGAATTAGATGGGTTCTCTTGAGAAACAGAACTAATAGAATGAATCTATCTATCTATCATCTATCTATTATCTATATACACATACATATGTATATATGTATTCACACACGTACATACATACACACACACACACACACACACACACACACACACACACATATATATATGGGATTCATTAAGAGTGGTTTACAGGGGGGCTGGAGAGATGGCTCAGCAGTTAAAAGCAGTAGCTGTTCTTCCAAAGACCCTGGTTCAAATCCCAGCACCCACATGGCAGTTCACAGCTGTCTGTAATGGCTGGCCATGGTGGCAAACACCTTTAATCCCAGAACTCAGGAGGCAGAGGCAGGTGGAGCTCTGTTCAAGGCCAGTCTGGACTACAGAGTGAGTTCTAGGACAGCCAGGGGCTGTTACACAAAGAGACCCTGTCTCGAAAAACCAAAAAAAAAAAAAAAGAGTGGCTTACAGGCTGTGGTTCAGCTAGTCCAAATGACTGTCCAACAACACAAAGTGCAAGAATCCAGGAGCTGTTCAGTCCATGAGGCTGGATGTCTTAGCTGATCTTTAGTATGTCAGAATACTGAAGAAGGCTCTAATGCCACTGATGGAATGGGCTTGCTAGTGACAGGGAGGGCAAGCACTTTTTACTTCCATGTTCTTTACATCATTTGGCATGAGGTGTGGCCCAGATTTAAGATGGGCTCTTCCCATCATAAATAATTCAATCAAGAAAAAATTCCCTCACTGGTATTCCCAGCCCTTGAGGTTCAGTTCATTCCAGATGTAGTCAAGTTGGGGACCAAGAACAACCATCACACAAAGTCTCCCTATGTAGTCCAGGCTGACTTAGAACTTGTTCCGTAGACCAGGGTGGCCTATAACTCACAGAGGTGTGCCTGCCCTTATCTCATTAGTGCTAGGATTATAGATGTGCAACAGCATGGTCGTCCCTCTGCTCCCACAGTGAAACATCTTGAAACAATGGTCCATACTCATGGGTTGTATTTGTTTAGTGTGTTGTGCTCTAGCCAGGACAACACAGCAAGAGTCAATTCTCTCCTTCTACCATGTGATTTTCCAGGCTTGATGTCCAGTATCTTTACTCCTTGAGCCATTTTGACAGCCCACTGAAAGACTTTTATTGACTTCCGAGACCTCATACCCTTCTGCCTCTCCTCTCTTTTGTTATGGAGACTCCCTCTTCCTGAGCTATAAATGTCAGCCTGCCTCAGGGTGTTTTATAGTCCCTGGGAAATCCTCTCTAGTCTATGGCTTATCCTGATGACTTCCTCTGCTTCCACCTCTAGCTGCTATCTCGCCTGAAGCTCAGGCTTCAGTGTCCAGCTGCCTATTTCACACTTTTACTGGGATGTGAAAGACACATCTCAAATTCAACACATCCGGGACATTCTCCCTTTTCTTCCCACATTCTCCCTTTCCTTCCCAGTCCCTCAAATGTGATTTCAAACAACAGTCTACACCAATCACATGGTTATTAAAGTTGAGAAGTGGACAATCAATGAAGTCAGTCCTGTCTCTCCCCTCCCCTTTTTCATTCATTGGTTAAATCTCCAACAACGTCATCTGAATTCATTGTTTCTACTGCCAGTGCTTTGGACCATCGTCATCTCCCTCACCTGGACTGCCATGAAGTATCTTCATTTATGTCTACCCTTGCTCCTGGATGGTACCTAGAGATCACATCATTTTGGAGAGATGGCTCAATGGTTAAGAGCACTGGCTGTAACTCCAAAGGACCCGGGTTCAAATCCCAGCACCCCCATGGCAGTTTACAGCTGTCTGTAATTGCCAGGTGTGGTGGCGCACACCTTTAATCCCAGCACTTGGGAGGCAGAGGCAGGTGGATCTCTGTGAGTTCAAGGCCAGCCTGGTCTACAAAGTTAGTCCAGGACAGCCAGGACTATTACACAGAGAAACCGTGTCTCAAAAAACCAAAAAAAGAAAAAGAAAAAAGTCAGTCTTTCATCCATTGTCTTGCTTACTTTTGACTTTACCTTCTGTTCCTCTAACTGGATGCTGGACTCTAGAAAGACTAGGTATTCCTGAGGATTTCAGGTTCCTTCCTGTGGAAAGGCTTCTTTGTTTTTTGAGACAGGATCTCACTATATAGCACTGGATGGCCTAGAACTTGCTATGGAGACCAGACTGGCCTGGAACTCATAGAGATTCGCTTGCCTCTGTCTCCTGAGTGCCAGGATTGCAGGCCTGGAACATCAGCTTGGTTTTACAGGTTTTATTCTTGCTGTTCCCTTTGCTCACAATGCTTTGTGCCAGAGAGCTGGCTGTTGGTCATTATTTAAGTTTTAGTTTGAATTTGTCACCCCAGAATCACAGTCTCTGACTAGCTTATCTAAAGTAACTTTTATCCACGTTGCATCCCAGTATTGTTTTATCTTTTTTAGCAGTCTCTGAAGTATATCTCATCTATGTAACTGCTAATTTTCCTTAAAGCATATTTGAGTGAAATGGTTAGAAGTCTGTTTTAGAATTTAATGTAAATGCCCTATATTTAAAATGGTATCTGGGCCAGTCCTGGTGGCACATGCCTTTAATCCCAGCACTTGGGAGGCAGAGGCAGGCGGATCTCTGTGGGTTTGAGGTGAGCCTGATCTACAAAGCGAGTTTCAAGACAGCCAGTACTTACACTGAGAAATCCTGTCTCAATAAACCGAAACCCAAAACAAACAAAACAAAACAAAAAACCCCAAAAAAGTTAGATCATGGGTTCCATTTCCTTTCTTCCCATGATGCGCAGCAACCTGATGGTCAGTAGTGAGTGGTGCATCTCCTAGCCTGGCCCTGATGAACTTTCTCAGAGCCTGTAGGCAAACCACACCACTTTCTGAAGTCTGTTACTTAGGTTTTAGACCTATGTAATCTACATAGCCACTGCCCATCCGCTTGCCAGCCACGATTCTTGGTTTTCTTCCATCTTCCCCAGGATGTGTAGGAACTTCTGGATACATTCTGTATGACCCAGGAACAAGGACCATTTATTTGTAGGTTGTTTCTGTAATGACATCTATATAATTCTTGTATATAAAACCTGGGTATAACTTGGTGGACAAATCTCTGAGCTGGATGCAGTTCTTCTCTTTGCCTACCTATACTTCAGCATCACTTCCACTCCTATGTGGCCAGCTGTTTGTCACACGTCCCTAGTCTGCAAGTTGTCTCTATTTCTTTGTTTTTTGAGGCAGGGTTTCTCTGTGTAGCCCTGGCTGTCCTGGACTCACTTTGTAGACCAGGCTGGCCTCGAACTCACAGAGATCCGCCTGCCTCTGCCTCCTGAGTGCTGGGATTAAAGGCATGTGCCACCATGCCTCATTGTCTCTATTTCTTCTGTCTCTGATTCAAGAAGGAATCCTTTCTGAGTGAAGAGTTGGAGTGGAGAGACTGAAGCCCAGGCCTCCTGACTGATGCCACTCTTCTTTTTTCCTTCCTTTTACCCTGTTATTAAATGCCAGGCTCTGGGTCATAACCTCATGGTTTAACTGTTCTAGATAGAAGAAGTGTGTTCTCTGGAGTGTGAAAGAACTCTGGGGATAATTCTTACTATTTTTTTTTCTTTTGGTTTTTTTGAGAGAGGGTTTCTCTTTGTATCCCTGGCTGTCCTGGACTCATTTTGTATTCCATGCTGGCCTCTAACTCACAGAGATCCACCTCCTCTGCCTCCCTAGTGCTGGGATTAAAGACGTGTGCCACCACGCCCAACATTGATTCTTACTACTTGCACAACTAAATAGATTAAATGCAACAAAGGTAATCCAGCTAGTAATTTTTCACTCCATTAAGCCTATTCTAGTCTTTTCTGATTGGAGAAATCCTTCAGACAAAAGTCTATAATGAAGCCTGACTTAAGATTTTGAAAATTGAATCTGGATAATATTTGTAAAATACCAACCCTCCATTATTTTCTAGGTTTATTCCCTTATTTTATGTCACAAAAATGAATTTTTAGGTGAATTATCACATTTTATTTTATTTTTCAAGACAGGGTTTCTCTGTGTAGCCTTGGCTGTCCTGGACTTACTTTTTGACCAGGCTGGCCTTCAACTCACAGAGATCTTGCCTGTCTCGGCCTCCTGAGTGCTGGGATTGATTCAAGGTGTGCACCACCACACCCACTGCAAGCCCCCAGTTAAATGTTTCCTTTTATAAGAGTTGCCTTGGCCGTGATGTTCTCTTGTCACAGCAAGAGAACAGTGATTAAGCTGCCATACCAGGAGCCAAAGTGTTCTAAGAGATGTGCAGGTGTTTGCTAATTGAATTCTTCCAGTAACCCATTTCCATATGAAAAAATCAAGTCAGAAAACACACAATTTGATTAACATCACATAAGTGTACAGAGACAAACCAGATACATTATCTGTCCTTTTTCACAGATTTGGCCACAAGGTCACCAGTTTGCAGCCTTTATGAAATTACAAGTATCTCAGGAAGTATATATCTTTGCTCTTTGCATATCTTGGCTTGGTCTTTCTGTTTAATGACCTTGAACTAGTTCCCTTGATCTCTATGAACTTCTCTGTAAAATTTGGTTAACTCTATGGTGTTCTCTGTGTGCTGGTTTTCTTTTTTTTCTTTCTAAATAAATAATTGCATTGACAATTCCTGGCATACTTGTACATTATCTGGAACATGCAAATTACACCGAACGTGCAAATTACACCGATTATTCAAGACCCAAACTATTAGACCTCTAGAAACTTCCTGCTGTAGTGGAGAGCCTTAGGCTGAGAGTCAAGATGCCTATCAGTTGTGATGCTATTAGTAATCCTTCGTGTGATCTTGTGCCGGTCACATCTTATCTGGGCTTTGGTTTCATCTTAAAATATGGAAATGGGTCTGGGGGTATGTCTCATTGGTAGAATGCATGTGTGAGGGAGGTCCTCAGCACTTCAGAAGAAGAATAATGTAATCGAATTAAATCAATACAGCTAAACCATTTAAAAAAAAAAGCTCTGCATCATTTTTCTGATAGGAGGGGGCATGAGAGTAGAGGAAGAGAGAAGGCAAGGCTGAAGCTAGGTGAAGTTGAAGATAGGTTCCCCACTTTTGGTTGAAAATTAGAAGTTCTACTTTTCCTTCCGGGAAAGGTTTCTCTGTGTAGCCCTGGCTGTCCTGGAACTCACTCTGTAGATCAGGCTGGCCTCAAACTCAAGAGATCTGCCTGCCTCTGCCTCCCAGGTGCTGGGATTAAAGGTGTGCGCCATCACCATCCAGTTAGAGAAGTTCCACTTTTAAGCTATCAGATTTTATTAGAAGGGAATATTCTACAGTCCATAAAAATGGTGGAAACCAGTTTTTTATTTACCTACATTCCCTGAAAATGTCTTCTCTTAACTTTTCTATTTGCTTTTGTCTTGGACAAGTTTTGGGGGCTGGAGAGATGGCTCAGTGGTTAAGAGCACTGAGATCAATTCCCAGCAACCACATGGTGGCTTATAACCCTCTACAATGTGATCTGATGCCCTCTTCTGGCTGCAGGTGTACATGCAGATAGAGCACTCATCTACATAAAATAAATAAATAAATCTTAAAAAAAAAGAGTTTAGGATATTAGGAAAAATTCTTTGGCAGAAATAAATATATTTCTTTTTGTTCTACTCATGAGTGGAACTAAAAGATAACAGGCTTAGGCAAGGAAGCAAGGATCAGCATGGAAACTTTCAGCCACTTTGGTTTTCCATAAAACGTGGGTTCAAAGAGCGGCTGATCAACACACAAAAGTGTAGTTGTAGAGTGATTCTAATCCTGTGAATAGAGGAGCTTCTGAGTCCCCTTTAAATAAGTATTGTCACGGAGAGTGACAATTCTCCTATCAGAGACTTAATTCTTTTTTTAATCAGTTCTTTGTGGATTATCTTACCAGCATCTCCAGCGCTTGGATGGTCAAGGCCAGAGGATCACAGGTTCCAGGCCAGCCTGGGCTACATAGCAACCCAGCCCAAGCCAACACACCCCCCAACTAACCCAAATAATTTCCTTGTATTTCTTACTACATATCTCTCTGTGGTCCCTAAGCCATCATTAAGATTTCCATCTGGGGATTTCAGGACTAAACCGACCAGTAAGAGGAGTCAATGAAGCTCTCATTCTCAACTTTCTTCTGTGTGTTTCAGGGAAAATAGAGCCCAATCTTCTTGGATTTCCTGCTTTTACAGTTCAACTCTTATGCTTGAAGTCAGACCCTCAAGTTCCTTCAGTGATGGCAAATGGCGGCACACAGCAATTGCAGATTATCACCACATGTCTTCCCAGGAGAGCAACCATGTTCTCGAAACATGAAGTTTTACATTTTATGTTCTTTTGCCCTGAAGACAGTTTTGTGTGTTCAGAATCCTGGAGGAATGCAATTCCAGTCAGGGTTCTAGTTCCTCATTGGCCGCTCAATATCTTGAGGTAAATTAATGTACTTCAAATGACCGTATTGAAACATTAACTTCGAAAGCAATAGAGTAGGTGTTTTCTAAGATCCTTCCCTATTTTGTTATTCTAATGACAAATAACTATTGAAGAAATTATATTCAGTTGTTGGTTCTGTCTTCAAAACCACCAATGGATTTGATTTTAAGGCTGGAAGCTGGTCCTTGATAGACTTTGTTTCTTGACAAGCTGTTGGTTTTTCCTTGAGATAATAAATAGACTTGTTTTCTTCTTGGTTGTGTTCTTCATGTTCAAAGGTTCACGTTGAACTTCAGTCCATCAACATTTTCTCTTTTTAGCAGTATCATTGTAGTCAGGTGCAGGCGAAGCCCTCACTGACACTTCACCAAGTCCTCCAGATGGTCCTTTCATTAAGATCTTTCATTCTGGGCTGGAGAGATGGCTCAGCGGTTAAGAGCACTGGCTGCTCTTCCAAAGGACCCGAGTTCAAATCCCAGCAACCACATAGCAGTTCACAGCTGTCTAATTGGCGGGCGGGTGGCACATGCCTTTAATCCCAGAACTCGGGAGGCAGAGGCAGGTGGGTCTCTGTGAGTTCAAGGCCAGCCTAGTCTACAAAGTGAGTCCAGAACAGCCAAGGATACACAGAGAAACCCTGTCTCAAAAAGCCAAAAAAGAAAAAAATCTTTCATCCTGCTATAATCCCTTGGTCATGGTCCCTTTAAGGGAACGGCCATAGTTGAGTGGTGGGAGCAGCTGCTGGCAGCAAAGAGACTAGCAGGATTTGGCCTAGTCTGGGCCACTCACCGCGCACGCTCGGGACCGGGGGCTTGGTGGGAAAGGGAGGAGGGGCTTGTAGCGCGCCTGCGCATCAGGGGCGCGCGCAAGGGGCTGCTTTGGAGATCCCTTTAAGAAACCACAGGCGGAGGAATTTCTCTGAGAGAAAATAATCCTACTCACGGGGCCCCTCGGAGGCCATTAACCCCCGGAGTCCCGGCCCCCCCCTTGCCCCGGCAGGCCCTCTCGACCACGCGCACGCCTGTGGGACCCCGGGAGCAGCAGCCAGCGCGCGGGCCTCCGCCCCCTCGTCATTCCCGCGCCAGGCCCGGCGGGGACCAAGGAGACCGGACCGCCGCGAGGGAAGCGCCGTGTCTGCAGTGTGGGCGGGGGCCGAGAGGGGCCGCGGCCGCCGCGCCGGGAGCCGTCGCGGTACCGAGCGGGGCCCAACATGGCGGAGCGGGAGGTGGAGACCGGCCCCCGACAGAGGGTAGGTGAGGTGAGGCCGCGGGCGGGCTGCGGGTGGCGGGCGGGCGGGCGGACGGGGGGCGGGGCGCGGCCGGCCCTGGCCGGCCCGGGGCTCACGGGTGGCACGGGGTCCGGCGGCCCCAGGAAGGGGCGGCTGGAGGCGACGCGGGGGGTACCCCGGGCAGGTGGGACAAAGCTCTGTGGCCGGCGGGGAGGCGGAGGGGGAGGGGCCGGGGCTGCGGTCCGCTCGGGTCCCCTCCCTTTCCCAGCGTGTGGGTGGCGGTGCGTACGCCGGGAGCCTCGGGGACGCCAGGTGCCAGACTCCGCCGCTTCTGCATCCTCGAGCAAACCGGGAGTCCGTGGAAGTTTCTCTGGGGAGGAGAGGTCAGGTAGGGGTAGCGGTGGCGGGAAGAAGTCGCGGAGGGTTGTCTTTGGAGGAGAGTGACCGGGAGGGCGCTGCGGGAACACCGAGGCCAAATTCGTCTTCCTGCCTCCCCTCCCCTCCCCTTTGACCGTTATCAGACCCCAAAGTGGACGAGGTACTCCTCACCCCCGAAGAAGTGGGCTTGTGGTCTGGATGTGGGAGGGAGGATAGCTAAGATTGTGTTGCGGTCTAGCTTCTTTGCCTGCAGTTAGGAACGTGGAGGAGTGACAAGTTTTGCTCGTTCGGAGCCAGCCTGCCTGACTAGGTGAAGCCTGGTCTTCCTAGGAGTTGTTGAAAGCCTTTGAAAAGTTTGTCTTGAAACTTTTTTAATTTTTAGTTGAATTGTGAGTGATTTTCTTCAGATGGAGAACAATACTATCGGTTGAGCAATGTTTTCAAGGTCTTTTTTTTTTTTTTTTTTTAAACTTCCCTTCGACGGCATGTTAAGCATCAGGTTTCCTATCTGGAGTCTTCCTTTTGGAAATGGTCTCAAAGTGAAGAGTTAGTTGTTAAGCCAAGCTGGTTAAAACATTGCTACTGATCCTTAACTAAAAATGCTTTTTTTTTTTTTTTTTTTTTTTTGGTGAGACAGGGTTTCTCTGTGTAACAACCTGGCTGTCCTGGACTCACTTTGTAGACCAGGCTGGCCTCGAACTCACAGAGTTCCTCCTGCCTCTGCCTCCCCGAGTGCTGAGATTAAAGGCGTGCGCCACTCTTTTATTCAGCATAAAATAAATGTTTAAAGATACTACTGTTAACATATCGAGTGCTGACTGTGTCTGAAATGTAGACTTATTTCCTATGTTTTGTAATTCAGTCTGCAAAGGCCAGAGTTTTGATCCGAGACTTGAATACATGGTTGCCCCCCACAAATGGTTGTGGTGGATGCACCACTGAGGTGCATTTCTAGCCTTAGGAGTTTGTTTCTGTAGCCGGGGTGTAGTGGTGCACGCCTTTAGTCCCAGCACTGGGGAGGCGGAGCCAGGCAGATCTCTGTGAGTTCAAGGCCAGCCTGGTCTACAGAGTGAGTCCAGGACAGAGAAACCCTGTCTCCAAAAAAAAAAAAAAGGAGTTTGTTTCTGTTCTTAAAACCGTAAAGGATACATCAGGAAATATGCTTTCCTCCAACAGTTCTTTAGGAAACTGTTTATAACTATTAAGAAAAGTAATTATACAGTTTTAATTCAAGGCGCAACTGCACACCCAACCTCTAGATTCTGTTGACATTTTTTCTAGATATTGTTTACCACAGTTATTTTATCCAGCCGTCTCTTACCCAGTCATTAGTCTTTTAAATACTCTTCATTTTTGTTTGTCTCTCTGTTTTTTTTATTTTTTTATTTTGAGGCAAGATTTTTCTGTATAACAACCCTGGCTGTCCTGGAACTCACTCTGTAGACCAGGCTGGCCTCGAACTCAAAGAAATCCACCTGCCTCAACCTCCCAAGTGGCAGGATTAAAGGTGTACGCCACTACACTTGGCCCATTTTAGTAATTTTTAAAAAAATAATTTAAAAATTTTTATTTATTTTTTATATGGGTGCTTTATCTGCATGAACATCTGCAACCAGAAGAGGGCATCAGATCACATTGTGGATGGTTGTGAGTCACCATGGGGTTGCTGGGAATTGAACTCAGGACCTCTGGAAGGGCAGCCAGTGCTCATAACCACTGAGCCATCTCTCCAGCCCCCCATTTTAGTATTTGTAACAATTAAAGTTTTAATGTTGGTAGTCTTAGTTTTGCAAAATGTTAGATTCTCTTCCTATATTAATCATAGAACAAGTTAAGGTTCTATTATATATTAATCATAGAATAGGTTAAGCTGACTGTTTAGTAGTATGTCCAAATAGTTCATTTAGAATAAATGTTAATATAGAATGCATATGTTTTAAGATTCTGGTTTGTTCCTCAATTTGTGATCAGTAGTAAACTGTATCTTCATTATCTTGAGTGAATGCATACATGTGTGGTCTAATAATTTATAAAGGATAAATGAGCTATAATATAAATTCAGTGATACTCATATGCTACTAATGTTTGCTTTATAGAATGTCTTAGAAAAATCTAAGCACTTTGCTAACAAATTAAGACTGTTAAGTTCTTTTTTTGTTTGTTTTTTCGAGACAAGATTTCTCTGTGTATACCTGGCTGTCCTGGGCTCCCTTTGTAGAACAGGCTGGCATTGAACTCACAGAGATCTACCTGCCTCTGCCTCCCCAGTGATGGGATTAAAGGCATGTGCCACCACACCCGGCTATTTTTTTTTTTAAATATTTTATTTTTTTGGTTTTTCGAGACAGGGTTTCTCTGTGTAACAGCTCTGGCTGTCCTGGACTCGCTTTGTAGACCAGGCTGGCCTCGAACTCACAGTGATCCGCCTGCCTCTGCCTCCCAAGTGCTGGGATTAAAGGTGTGCGCCACCACGCCCGGCCTTAAATATTTTATTTATTTATTTTTGTTTTTTGAGACAGGGTTTCTCTGTTTATACTTGGCTGTCCTGGACTTTGTAGACCAGGCTAGCCTTGAACTCACAGAGATCCAAGTTCTGGTATTTAAAGGTGTGCTGTTAATTTATTTTTATTCTATATGCATTGGTATTTTGTATGCATATATGTCTGTGTGAGGGTGTTGGGTTCTCCGGAACTGGAGTTATAGACAGTTGTGAACTGCCATGTGGGTGCTGGGAATTGAACTCAGGTCTTCTGGAAGATCAGTCAGTGGTCTTAAGGACTGAACCATCTTTCCATCCCCAACTGTATTTTTTTTCATGTGTTACATTTAACAGATGGAAAAGTGATTGCAGTTAAAAGTTTAAAAGTTTATTTTTAAAAGATGGAATTGGCCATGTTTTTAATCTCAGCACTCAGAAAACAAAGGCAAGTGGATCTTAGTGAGGTCACCTTGATCTACACTGTAACAAGTGCCAGGCTAATTGGGGCTGCATAGAGAGACAATTTTTCCTTTTCAGAGCTGAGGATTGGATGAGGCTTCACGCATGCTTTACCATTGAACCACACCCTAGCTTTCAAACATTATTTTTATTAATACAGTGAAACACATGGAGCACTTGCATAGCTTTTACATGATGAATTGTGGAGGATATTTTCATTATAGATTTAAAGATTTGTTTGTTTGTTTTTTGAGACAGGGTTTCTCTGGGTAACAGCCCGACTGTCCTGAACTTACTTTGTAGACCAGGCTGGCCTCCAGTGCTGGGATTAAAGGAGTGGGCCGCCACGCCCATCAGATTTAAAGATTTATTTTTATTTTATGTGTATGAATCTTCATCTTGTATGTGTGTCTTTGTATCACATACATGCATTGTCCACAGAGGTCAGAATATCAGTTTGATTCCCTGGAGCTGGAGTTAGAGATGGTTTGGAGCCACTGTGTGTTATGGGAATTAAACCTGGGTCCTTTGGAGGAGCAGATAGTGCTCATTTACTTTTACTTTATATGTATGAGTGTTTGTGCATATGTACATGTGTACCATGTGCCTTCCTAGTGCTTTTGGAGGCCACAAGAGGGCATTAGATACCCTAGAATTGGAGTTGGAGATGCTTCTGAGCTGCCGTGTTGGTGCTGGTAACTGAATCCAGGTCCTCTGCAAGAGCAGCAAGCATTTTTACCCACTTTCCAGTTTCTATATTCAATATATACGTTTGTTTGTTTTGAGATAGGGTTTCTCTGTGTAACAGCCCTGGCTGTCCTTGAACTCAGAGAGATCTCCTTGCCTCTGCCTCCCAAGTGCTGGGTTTAAAGGCGTGCACCACCATGCCCTACTCAATATATAAATTTTTAAACATTTATTTTTTTATGTATATGGGTGTTTTGCCTATATGTATGTTTGCAGTACATTAAAGTGCCTGTAGAATCCAGAAGAGGGGGTTGGATCCCCTGGGACTAGAGTTCCAGACAGTTAAGAGGTGCCAGTGGGTGTTGGGTTTTGAACTTCAGTCCTCTGGAAGAACAGAGGACTCTGAGCCATCTCGCCAGCTCCACATCCAATATTTTCAATAGCTTTTGCATCCATAATCCATTTTATTGTTGATAGTTTATTAAAATGTTCAAAAGAGTTGATTTCTTTGATGCAAATTCTCCCTCCCCATCCAAAATGTTAAATCCCATTATAGGTAGATTGGTGGGAACTGTTTAGTACAGTTTTCTCTTTCTTTCTTTCTTTCTTTCTTTCTTTCTTTCTTTCTTTCTTTCTTTCT
>CAJQZJ010001750.1:9321096-9389556 GCA_907164525.1 Lophiomys imhausi | reverse complement strand
TCTTTCTTTCTTTCTTTCTTTCTTTCTTTCTTTCTTTCTTTCTTTCTGTCTCTCTCTCTCTCTCTCTCTCTCCTTCCTCTTTCCCTTTCTCCCTCCCTATCCCCTTCCTCCCTCCCTTCTTTCTTTTTCTGAAAAAATTGTAGCTTTGGTGGCCTTGAATTAACTTTGTATCCAGGGTTTACCTTGAACTCCTGCCTCCTGCCTCCACTTTCCAAGTGCTGGGATTACAGGCATGTGCTTGCATACCTGATATGTAATACAATTCCTTTTAAAATAATTTGTGCCAGCCGGGCGGTGGTGGCGCACGCCTTTAATCCCAGCACTTGGGAGGCAGAGGCAGGCGGATCTTTGTGAGTTCGAGGCCAGCCTGGTCTACAAAGCGAGTCCAGGACAGCCAGAGATATTCAGAGAAACCCTGTCTCGAAAAACCAAAAAAAAAAAAACCATAATTTGTGCCTTATTGCAGTTATCTAGATGGACTTGTATGATACTGTGAGGTTATTCAATCTGAAATTTCATGAATGAACTGGGATTTAAGATACTGGCTTTGACTTTTATCATTTTAAATCCTAAGAAAATTGAGCCATGCTGTTTGATGAGATACATGCCAGGTGTTTATGGTCGTTCTGGATAAGATGTGGTATTTCTCTTTGACAGACTGGGCTCCTTTAGGACAGAACTGATTTTACTTTTTGCAGAGCATTTATGTCCTCCACATAATAGGTGTTAAAAGGGCTCTTACTGGTTTCTTTGGATTTTTAGAAAAGGATTTATTTTTATTTGTTGATGTACTTTATGTCTCTAAATGTTTTGTCTGCATGTATATATGTCTACCATGTTCATGCCTTGTTCCCATGGAGGTCAGGTTAGGGTATCAGATTCCCTAGAACTGGAGTTACAGATGATTGTGAGCTATTTTGTGGGTGCTGGGAACCCAACCCAAGTCCTCTGCAAGAGCAGCAAGAACTTGTAACCACTGAGTCATTTTTTTTAGCTTTCAGATTTAATATTTTTTAGGACAGGATCTCACTGCATGAACCTGGATACCCTGGAACTTTTTATGAAGATTGCATTGGCCTAGAACTTACAGAGAAAACCTCTCTCTGCCTCCTGAGTGACTGATTTAAAGGTGTATGCCTTTAAAATGTTATTTTAAATTACATGTATATGTTTGTTTCTGTGTGATACATATGAATGCAGGTTGTAGAAAATGACTAAATTATTGGCTAGTATTTATATTATCTTAAATCGGTAGGCTGTGTTAATACTTAATCAGCCATTGTAAATGAGCACACAGAGACACCTGAAGAATTTTAATAAGCATTGGCTTGAATTGTGCAATATAGCCCATCTAAACTAGCTCATAATTCTGTTCCCCAAATATGACTCCATATATACATACGTCCCTTGGACTACTGTTCTCCATACTAGGTGGAATGACGTTCTTTTCTCTAACTCATGGCTTGTGTCCTCCTTCCTGCTCTTTCTGCTTGTCTTGGGGGTTCCTTCTACCCATCAACCTCTCTGCTTCAGAAACTCTCACACCTTAGTCCCGTCTATCTCTGTCTTTGCCCAATCTCAGGCCTCAGCATTTATTTAACCAATCAGAGACAATGTAGGTAACAGGCAGCAAGCAGGACCAATTAATTAACATTTAGAATGCCTAACATCACCCCATCAGCAGGTGCCTTCAGAATACAGAAGAGGGTGTCAGATCTTCCTGAAGCTGGAGTTACAGGCAGCTGTGAGTTTCCTAACATGGGTGCTGGGAATCATACTCAGGTCCAATGAAAGTGCAGTGTGCTCTTAACTACTGAGCCATCTCTCCAGCCCCCAGATTGAGGAATTTCAGTGATTGTATTGGATTATGTTTAGAAGGAGAGTGGTTTTTCTAATAAAGATTCATTTATTTATGTATTTTATAAGTGCTCTGTCTTCATGCATACCAGAAGAGGGAATCAGATCCCATTGCATATTTGTGAGCCTCTATGTGGTGCTGCAAATTAAACTCAAGACCCCTGGAAGAGCAGTCAAATGTTCTTAACCACCAAGCCATCTCTCTGACTGGAGAGTGGTTGTGGTTTTTTTGTTTTGTTTTTCGAGACAGGGTGTCTCTGTGTATCCTTGGCTGTCCTGGACTCACTTTGTAGACCAGGTTGGGCTTGAACTCAGAGATCCACCTGCCTCTGCCTCCCAAGTGTTGGGATTAAAGGCGTGTGCTACCACGCTCAGCCATTACAGACAGCTGTGAACTGCCTTGTGGTGCTGGATTTGAACTCGACTCCTTTTGGAAGAACAGTCAGTGCTTTTAACCTCTGAGCCATCTCTCCAGCCCGAGAATGATTGTTTTAAGACAGTTGTGTCAATAACCTTAAGTTCTGTTTAAGTGTTCCTGGTGTCTTATTTTCCTGTTTATGTGCAGTTAGAACAACAGATAACAGTAGACTATACTGATTTGATTTTAATCAGATTATGTATGAATTCCAGTCTCTCAGTTTGAACTAGGGGAGAGGAGTATGTGGATGGATCACTAACATTACCCTTCTGTGTTTGTTACACAGAGAACCAAGTGCATGCCTTTTCTGTGTATGGGTGAAGGTCAGCAATCCCTCTTTTTGTCCTACACTTTAAAACCAGGGTATTTTGGGACTATTATTTTAAAATAACAAAACTTATTTTCTAAGATAAGCTTTTAGATGAATTAGGTTTACAAGTAGTTTATACTTGACTGTTAAAAATTGTATTATGGGCCGGGTGTGGTGGTGCATGCCTTTAATCCCAACACTTGGGAGGCAGAGGCAGGGGGATCTCTGAGTTTGAGGCCAGCCTAGTCTACAGAGTGAGTCTAGGACAACCAGTACTGTTATACAGAGAAACTCTGTCTCAAAAAACAAACAAACAATTGTGTTATGAAATAAAATAACAAGTCTAAATCTGATTGCTATATTTTGTTGTAAAATTGTGCTATTTTAGGGACTGGAGAGATGGTTCAGCTGGTTGAACCATGGGCAGCTAGCTGCCCTTCCAGCGGTCCCCAGCAACCACTTGGTAGCTCACAATCATCCACAGTGTGATCTGATGCCCTCTTCTGGCTCTAGGTGTGCATGCAGATAGAGCACTCATACATAAAATAAATAAATAAATCGTAAAGAAAAGTAATTTAAAATTGCTATTTTATAGTTTACATTACAAAATAACTTGTAGTTGTATTAATTTTCATGCTTACCCTCTATATTAAATTTGAGATATACTCAGTATGCTTAAATATAGAAACATATGCATAAACAGTAAATTTATATATTTGTAAAAGTGCACTTACCATTCTCCATATATGACTTAGTAAGTGTTAGGCTGTTACTTTTGATTGTCTTTTTTTTTTTTTTCTTTTCAAGACAGAGTTTCTCTGTGTAACAGCCTGGCTGTCCTGGACTCGCTTTGTAGACCAGACTGGCCTTGAATTCACAGAGATCCTTTTGCTTCTGCCTCCTGAGTGCTGGGATTAAAGGCACACGCCACCACACCTGGCCACTTTTGGTTATCTTTAAGGGATATAGAAAGAAATAAGAGTGCAATAATAAAGTATATTAGACTAGAGAGATGGCCCAGCAGTTAAGAGCACTGGCTGCTTCTCCAGAGGAAGAGTTTGGTTGCCAGCACCCATAGATCTCACAACCATCTTTATCTCCAGTTCCAGGAGATCCAATGCCCACTTGTACCTTCTGTAGGTGGCAGGCACACAAGGTTTGTCGACAGTAAATACAAAACACCCATATACATAAAAATGAATAAATCTTCTGGGCTAGATAGATGGTTCAGCTGTTAAAAGAGTGTTTACTGTTCTTCCACAGGACCTGGTTCAGTTCCTAATATCTATATCAGGTGGTTCACAGCCTCTTGTAACTCTCCAGTTCCAGGCTATCCAGTGCCTTCTTTCTTCTTTAGGCATGTGGTGCACATAAACTCACATGGCCACACACACATATAAATAAAAATGAAAATTTAAAAATGTATATTACAAAGTATCGTCTGTAGTATTATAATATGTAAACATTAGATTGCATGTAGATAGGAAGAGGAAATAATAGGAATAGATGTGGCCTGGGCACAAACTCATAATTAATTCTCCTGTCTCTGCCTGTCTTAGCACTGGGATTACAGGCATGTTCCACCAAGCTCAGTTGGAGCTTCTTTTTTGTTTCTCCTCCCAACTTCAGAATTCTTCCAAAAATGACCTTTAACAACATCTATCTGGGGCAGTCCATCCTGTTATCCAGTTGCAGAATTATATTTTTAGTGGTTTTGTTTTTTTTTTTCTCTCTCCTTAAATAATGGTTCCATTATATATATCTGGGTATTCTGGAACTTAATACATAGAGTAAGTAAACTTCTAGCAATTATCCTTTCTGTTTGATTATGACACTAAGCCTTGCTCCATTTTTCTATTTTTGTTAGAGTACATTTGTACTTTCACATACCTATCTCTGTTTTAGTTTCCTAGGTTTCCCATAACAAAATTAGTACCACAATGTATTGGCTCACAATTTTGGAGAGTACAAATAAGAAATCAAGGTGTTGGGCTGGAAAGATGACCCAGTGGTTAAGAGTTAAGTAGTCGTCTTTGGGAAGACCCAGGTTCAATTCCCAACACCCACATGGAAGCTGAGAACTATCTGTAACTAGTTTCAGAGGACCCCATGCCTTCTTCTGGCCTCTGTGGGCACTGCATGTGTGTGCAGTGCATGGATCGTGGAGGCAAAACATTTACACACGTAAAATAAATCTAAAAAAGTTAAAAATAAAAAGAAATCACGGTGTCAACCAGGCCATGTGTTCTCCAAAGGCCTTTAGCATTCCTTATGGTAGTACTCCTCGTATTGACTTTTTTCTTTCTGTCACTAATCTTTTGTGTTTCTTTTAGGGACACTCTTCCTTGGATTTAGGGCCTACCCTAACGTACAATCTTATTTTCAGATCTTTACATTAACTACATTCTCAAAAAACTTTTTGCAAATAAAATCACATTCTGAATTTTAAAAAAAATTTATTATTATATTTGAATGAGTGAGTTGAGTGTGTGCTATGTGCACATGAGCGCAGGGCATGTGGAGGCCAGAAAAGGGCATGGATCCCTGAAACTGGCATTAAATGTGGTGTGAGCCACCCATCATGTGATGCTGGCCACTGATCCTAGGTCCTTCAGAGGAGCAGCCAATGCTCTCAACTGCTGAGCCAACTCTCCAGCCCTACATTGTGAATTTCTCTTGGAGATCACCATTAAGCTTGCAACAGTTTTTAGGGTGGCACCGGTTAGAATTATTATATTGAATTATATTAAATCTTAAAATTATATTTATTTTTTATTGCTTTTTTTGCAGTGCTGAAGATTATACATTGTGCTTTCATACATAATACATTCTAGACAAGTATTCTACCATTGAACCACTTTCTCAATCTCATATTTTAAAATTATTTTAAGTCTTTTACATATTAAAATATGCGTAATGAGCTGGTCGCACACCTTTTAATCCCAGCACTCAGGAGGCAGAGGCAGGTGGATCTCTGTGAGTTCAAGGCCAGCCTGGTCTACAAGGTAAGTCCAGGAGAGCCAGGGCCACACATAGAAACCCTGTCTCAAAAAAATAAAACAAACAAAATATATGTACATATCATCATCTGGGGATAGTGCCACATGCCTTTATTCCCAGCACGCTGGAGGCAGAGGCAGGTGGTTCTCGTTGAGGCCAGCCTCGTTTTCATAGTGAGTTCCAGGACAGCCAGGGCTATTTAAAGAGACTGTTTCAGAAAACATATATGCATATGTGTGTCTGTGTGTATGATGTTTTGTATGTATATTTATATTCATTATATATGCATACATACATATGACTATAATGAACATAATAATATAATGAATATATGTAAAACAAATATACATATATAATGAATTAATCTAGTCGCAGTAAGATAAAAGTCACATCTTAATGCAGTGTCCAAAACAGTAGAACTTACATTTACAGAAGCAGAGGATAGTTTTTAGATCCTGGGAGGTGGTGTTTGATCCCTGGAAGAAGCAGCATCCTTACCTGGTGAGCCATCTTCTTTTCTTTCTTTCAGACCGTGTTTCAATCTGTAGTCTCAGGCTGATTTTGAAATCATAGAGATCTGTTTTTCAGCTTTCTGAGTGTTGTAATTATAAACATAAACCACTACCTGTTTTTGTTTGGTCTTTTCTGGAAGTTAGTACCACAGTTGGGAAATGAACAACCTTTTTTATTTTTATTTTTATTTTTTTTTCAATTTTTTTATTTTTTTTGGTTTTTCGAGACAGGGTTTCTCTGTATATCCTTTAGCTGTCCTGGACTCACTCTGTAGACCAGGCTGGCCTGGAACTCACAGAGATCCACCTGCCTCTGCCTCCCAAGTGCTGGGATTAAAGGCGTGCACCACCACGCCCAGCTACTTTTATTTTTTGATGGAGGCAGGGTTTCTCTGTAGTTTTGGCTGTGCTGGAACTTGCTTTGTAGACCAGATTGGCCTTGAACTCACAGAGATCTGCCTTCCTCTGTCTCTCGAGTGCTGGGATTGAAAGCATACGACACTAAAACCTGTTGGAAATGAACAACTCTTAAAATGAAAAATTAAATTGACAGTATATTACTTACTACATTGAATCAAGCATCCATTCACAATATGTCAGGCACCTGTAACTCTTGACTTCATGATGGCACATTCAGGACAAGCGGTACAAAAAAGGGGGTAATAAGCTTGTATCACAGTGCTACTCAGATACACCTTAGTTTTCTTATTGTCTGTTCTTTTAAAATAGAAAGTATTCTTTTTTGGATTTTTTTGTTTTTCAAGACGAGGTTTCTCTGTGTTAGCCCTGGCTGTCCTGGAAAATTCAAACTCACAGAGATCCCCCTGCCTCTGGCTCCTGAGTGCTGGGATTTAAGGTGTGCGTCATCACACCTGGCTCGAAACTATTCTTAAACCAACATCAGGACCAGCATCCTTATCGCTTGAGCTGTATTTGTATCATATATGCCCAAATTCATAAAGAACAATGAATTCTTGGTTGCAGAAGATGATTTATGTACCTGTGTTTCATGACCACCATCCCCTTTGGGTGTATTAATTCACTTGATTCAGTCATTCTATACCATATACAGAAGACATTATATACCAAATAATTAAATGTAATTACAATCAACAGAAAACAAAAAGGAAAAAATACACCTAAATCTTAACCATTTTAACGTTTCTTTTCTTTATTCTTTTTTGAGACAAGGTCTTTTTTTGTACCCCTGGATGTCACTTTTGTAGATCATCTGCTTCTTCCTCCTGAGTGCTGGGATTAAAGGAAATTCTTTTATTATATAAATTCCTATATTATTATGTCCTGTATTAGAGGAAATGCCACCCTATGCAGCCTCATTTTAACAGTTTAAAATGTATAACTCAATGTCTTTTAAGTACATTCCTGCTATACTGCAACTATCACCCATTATTTTAGCCCAAATAGAAAACATCCATCAAAAGCAGCTTCACAAAGACAGAAAGTAAATTAGAGTTTACCAGGGATGGAGAGGAAGTGTGTGGATGACTGCTTAGTGTGGACGTTTTATATGAGGGGGATCATGTATTTGTCCTGTGGGGTCTGATTGAGTTACTCATCATAACATTTTCAAGGTTTGTCCAGATGTCACATGTATCAGAATTTCCTATTCCCCGTTAGGCCTGGGGGAAAAAAAACCCATCCTATATACCATACTTTATTTTTTTGCTCATCAGTTGATCATTTAGGTTTGTGTGTTGTAATTCTTCTGCAAACATTGTTGGAAAGTATCTGAGTCTCTGTCTTTCATGATTCTTGCAGTGGATTTGCTAGGTTACATGGGGATGCTGTGTCTATTGCTTTGAGGCACCGCAGGACTGTTGCACTGCTTTGCACCTATAAGGCATGGATGGAGACCGCAGTGCCCCCAGTCAAACGGACAACACCCCCCCCATCCCCCCACCCCTGTTTGGCAATAATTGCACTAGTCAGTATGATGTAGCGTCTTACTGTGATTTGGATTTGCTTGCTTGCTTGTTTCTTTTAATTTTTGTAGCAGCATCTTTTTTCTAGTTTATTTTTTTTTGAGACAGGGTTTCTCTGTGTATCAGTCCTGGCTGTCCTGGACTCACTTTGTAGACCAGGCTGTCCTTGAACTAACTCACAGAGATCCACCTGCCCCTGCCTCCTGAGTGCTGGGATTAAAGGTCTGCACCACTGCACCCGGCCTTCTAGTTTACTTATTTTTTAAGATTTACTTTTTAAAAAAAAAAATCTGTATGGATGCTGATTAGTTTTCTGTCAACTTTAACACAAGCTGGAGTCATCAGAGAGGAAGGATCCTCAATTGAGAAAATGACGCCATAAGATCAGGCTGTAGGCAAGCCTGTTGGACATTTTCTTAATTAATGATCAGTGGGGAAGGGCCCAGCCCATTGTGAGTGATACCACCCTGGGCTAGTGGTCTTGGATTCTGTAAGAAAGAAGGCTGAGCAAGGCATGATGAACAAGCCAACAAGCAGCACTCCTCCATGGCTTCCACATCAATTCTTGCCTCCAGGTTGCCCAACTCATGTAGCCACAGACCTTACCAATCTTGGCTTTTTATGCTCTAAACCCATATTCTGGTTGTCATGCTTCTTTTAGCAAGAACAGTTAGCAATAAGCAGAGTTACAGAAGCCAGAAAAAGGTTAGTGCATTTAGGGGCTTCCCCAGAACTATGGACTATAACAGATGAAGTCTTTGTTCTTGTTTTGGTAAGTGTTGGGTCTTTATGCTGGGCTCTTAGATCAGAATGGTTGATATCTTGGTGGCATCAGTTGTTCTAAGGTCTGGGGCCCTGTTATAGTTTGTCTTAGGGTTTTATTGCTGGAAGAGACACCATGACCAGGGCAACTCTTATAAAGAAAAGTTGCATCTTAAAAATAAGGTTGGCATCATGTCATTGCAGGGAGACACGGTGCTGGAGAAGAAACAGTTCTCTAACTTGATTCTCAGGTAGCCAAAGAGGATTGTGTACCATGCCTGTCTGCATTTTTCTTTTTCTTTTATTTATTTTGGTTTTTCGAGACAGGGTGTCTTTGTATAACAGCTCTGGCTGTCCTGGACTCGCTTTGTAGACCAGGCTGGCCTCGAACTCACAGAGATCCGCCTGTCTCTGCCTTCCAAGTGCTGGGATTAAAGGCGTGAGCCACCACTGCCCGGCTTTCATTTTTCTAATAATAATAATGTTTAGTATTTTTGTATGTGCTTATTGGCCATTGATATACCCTCTTTGTTAAAATGTCTATTTAAAGTCTTTGTCAGGTCCTTAACTGATTTTGTCTTTTCTTGCTGAATTGTGGAAAATTTAAAAAAAGATTTATTTATTTATTTTACATATATGAGAGCTCTGTCTGCATGTACCCCTGCATCCCAGAAGAGGGCATCAGATTCCCTTATAGATGGTCGTGAGCCACATGGGTTGTTGGGAATTGAACTCAGGACCTCTGAAGACAGTGCTGTTAACCACTGAGCCATCTCTCCAGCCCCCAGAAACTTTTATATATCTATTCTGCATATTAAACTCTTCATACTGAATGGCCTGGACTGGCTTGGAACTTGTATTGCTCAGGCTAGCCTGGAATTTGTGAGTTCCCTTTTTTAGCCTCCCAGGTGCTAGGATTATAGGCATGTGCTACCATCATACCTAGTTTCTGGTTATTGAACTCTTAACAAACAGGTGATTTGCAGATATTTTCTCCCATCTTTGGGCTGTTTTCATTCTTGTTAACATACCTTTTGACACACAGAAGTTTTGAATTTTTGTTTTGCTTTTATATCATGTACTTTTGATAGCATTTATAAAATTACATCAAGTTCAAGTTTACTTACATTTTCCTGTAAGAATTTAAGTGGGGGGGGCTGGAGAGATGGCTCACTGATTAAGAGCACTGGCTGCTTTTCTAAAGGACCCTGGTTCAAATCCCAGCACCCACATGGTAGTTCACAGCTCTTTGTAATGGCCCGGCTTGGTGGTGCACGCCTTTAATCCCAGCACTCCCGGGAGGCAGAGGCAGGTGGATGTCTGTGAGTTTGAGGTCAACCTGGCCTACCAAGCAAGTTGCGGACAGCCAGGGCTTCTTATACAGAGAAGCCTTGTCTCAAAAACAAACAAACAAAAAAACAATTTAACTCCTTCCCAGTCTCTTCCCCTTCCTTATTTCCCTCCCACCCTTCCTTTCTTCTCCCTCTCCCTCTCAGGCTGTTCTCACATTCAGAGATCCTCCTTCCTCTGTCTTTTGAATGCTGAGTTTAAAGGCATTATCAACACAACAGGCTTCCTCTTTCCCCTTAATGCTTCTTCTTTTTCTTTCCCTACCCTGCCCCCTTGTTGTTTTCTGAGACAGGGTTTCTTTGTTTGCCCTGTCTGTCCTGGAATTTCCCAGGCTGGCCTCAAATTCAGAGATATGCCTGTCTCTGTCTCCTGAGTGCTGAGAGTAAATGCATATGCCACACCACCCAGCCCTTCATTTTCTTAAGTAATTCTTTTAGATTTTTGTTTTTGTTTTTCAAGATAGGGTTTTTTCTGTGTAACAGCTCTGGCTGTCCTGGACTTGGTCTGTAGACCAGGCTGGCCTTGAACTCACAGAGATCCGCCTGCCTCTGCCTCCTGAGTGCTGGGATTAAAGGCGAGTGGCACCACACCCTGCACTGGTTGTTCTTTTCTAAGACCCAGATTCAATTCCCAGAACCCACTTAAGACTGCATCTAAATCCAGTTCCAGAGGATCTGGCACCCTCTTCTGGCCTCTTGAGTGCACCTGGCACACATATGATGCTTACTTACATGAAGGCCCATGTATATATAAAATTAAAAAAACAACAAAACTAAAAGAGCTAATAATCACCAAACCTATGCCTGATTTTCAGAGATCTTCTTTTCTTTTGTTTTTTGTTTTTGTCTTTTTTTTTTGTTAATTTATTTATTTTGAGACGTGGGTTCTGTGTAGCCCTGGCTGTCCTGGAACTTGCTCTTAAACCATGCTGACCTTGAACTCATAGAGATCCACCTAATGTCAGGAGATATTTGACATTTCTTAGACATCTGATTCTATTGCTTTACCCTCTGTCAAAGTCCTGTTATTTTCTATGATGGCATACTCATGACTTAGTTGAGAGCAGCTGCTGCTTTATAGTCATGCATATTCCAGTAAAGATCATTTCCTTAGCCTGTTGTTTTCATGCATGGTTTCTTCTACAGTGGTACTGTGTGTGTATGTGCGAATGTTGCCTTCAGGTGTACATATATGGAGGTGTGTGGAGACCAGAGATGATAATTGAGTGTTGCTTCTCAGGAGCTGTTCACCTTGTTTTTTTGAGACATGGTCTTTAATTGGCCTAGAGCTTTGCTGATCAGTGTGTGTCTGTTTTATGAGCCAAGTGGCCAGTGAGCCCTAGGGACCCACCCACCTGTTCTGTTTCCCCATCACTGGATTGCAGGTACATGCCACTGTACTGGGCTCTTTTTGGTTGTTTGTAGGTGTTGGGGTTCCAATCCAGGTCCTCTTGGTTGCAAAGCAAGTGCTATAATGACTGAGCCACCTTCACTGTGATAGTATTTAAAAATAAATTATATAATTTCTTTCCCCTTTCATTGCTTTTGTTTTGTTTCTAAAACTCAAAAGTAGGCCGGGCGTTGGTGGCGCACGCCTTTAATCCCAGCACTTGGGAGGCAGAGGCAGGCGGATCTTTGTGAGTTCGAGGCCAGCCTGGTCTACAAAGTGAGTCCAGGACAGCCAAGGATACACAGAGAAACCCTGTCTCGAAAAACCAAAAAAAAAAAAACTCAAAAGTACTATGTCATCAAAGTTTACCCTGGGAATCCAGTGAGTATTAGGCTTACTTACTTACAAAGCATGGATGGGGAAGTTTCTTGCTGGAGCATGGACCTCAAACTAGTCATGTTGAAAAGTCTTCACACAGCGAAGGATATTGGCTTTCTCCCCAGATGCATAAATAGAACCTTTCAGTTAACCCTAGCCTATACATACACTCCAACATCTCTGGAGTCCTTGAAGCATTTTTGCAATCAGGGCTATGTATGTGAGGAGTGTCTGGAATTTCAGGTGAAGGTTGGGAGACTCTCTACCTTCTCCTATGAAGGTATGTCTACAGTCAGTTTAAGCTTGATTGTGATGGACTCTTACAAGGAGGCACAGCCAATCTGAAGGTGGCTGTTTTGCTCAGAGGCCTACTTTCTACAACAATGACCCATTTAGGCATTTGCAGGGAGTAAATTGTTCAGTAGTAAGTAGATTATGGAGGATAAGTCCTTTCCATTGTTTTTGTATCCTTAAGCCTGTGGGGTTTTGTTTTGTTTTTGTTTTTTTTTTTTTCAAGATAGGGTTTCCTTTGTGTAATAGTCTTGGCTGTCCTGGACCCACTTTGTAGACCAGGCTGGCCTTGAACTCACAGAGATCCGCCTGCCTCTGCCTCCTGAGTGCTGGGATTAAAGGCATGAGCCACCACCACTCCTGGACTTTTTTGGGGAGGTTATTTTGTTTTGTTTTTTGAGACAGGATTTCTCTGTGTTGTCCTGGACTCACTTTGTAAACCAGGCTAACCTCAAACTCACAGAGATCTGCCTGCCTCTGCCTCCCAAGTGCTGGGATTAAAGGTGTGTGCCCACACCTGGCAAGCCTCTAGTTTTTAATCTTCAGTATAATACCAGTGAAACACTAGTAATTCAACTTTATTAAATATGACTATAATTGTCTTAAGTTTTCGCCAGCCACCAAATAAGCTGTTAGAGACACTATGTTAACAGCTCACTATCATTGAATGCTTTTACATGTAGTATAACCGTTTGACCTTTCTATGCCTGCCCCAGCTCTAAGTAATGGCATAGAGACTTAATATTTGTTTATGATTGCATTAGACCTTAGCTTACTCTTGTTCCCAACTAGCTAACCCGTTTATATTAATCTGTTTAATCTATTTTCTGCAATATGGTTCTTTACCTCTCCTCAGTTTTGTATATTTGACTTCCTCCAACTTCCTCCATGTCTTGCGCCTCTTTCTTTCCCAGAGTTCTTATCACTCCAGAAGTCTTGCCTACTCTCTCCTGCCTTTGCTATAGGCATTCCAGCTGTTTATTTGATCAATCAGAAGATGATGGAGAGCAGCTTACTCATCTTTTTTCATCCCTATTATGTGTGTGTGTGTGTGTGTGTGAGAGAGAGAGAGAGAGAGAGAGAGAGAGAGAGAGAGAGAGGGGAGAGCATTGGGTGTCTCCCTCTATTTTGCTTTCTACCTTTTTTTTTGGACATAGTTTCTCACTGAACCTGGAATCCCTCAATGATTCTTTTTTTTTTTTTTTTTTTGTTTTTTCGAGACAAGGTTTCTCTGTGTAGCCCTGGCTGTCCTGGACTCACTTTGTAGACCAGGCTGGCCTCGAACTCACAAAGATCCACCTGCCTCTGCCTCCCAAGTGCTGGGATTAAAGGCGTGCGCCACCACCGCCCGGCTCCCTCAATGATTCTTAAGCTAGCCAGTTTGGTTAGAGTTGCTGCCCAGTGAGCTACTGGGATCTGCTTGTATCTGTGCTCTTAATGCTGACGTTACAGCTCCTTTCCATGGTGGCTTTTATATAGGTGCTGGACCAAACTCGAACTCACTCTGCAGATCAGGCTGTCCTCAGACTCACAGAGATCCGCCTGCCTCTGCCTTCCGAATGCTGGGATTAAAGGCGTGTGTCACCACGCCTGGGCTGTTCATTTTATTTTTGTTGAGTGTTCTGTCTGCATGCATGCATGTGTGTATACTGTGTTGTACCTGATGCCTGTGAGGGTGTCAGATCCCCTGGAATGGGTGAGTTACCATGTAGGAGTCCGTCCTCAAACCCTTGAGGCATCTTCCAGTCCTATTCCCCTCTCACAGCCTAAGAGTTTTTCTGTGGCTGGCCTTAATCTACTGTGTAGCTGACACTGGCACTGAACTCCTCATCCTTCTGCTCCCCTCCCATGGGCTGTGGTTGCAGGCATGCACTGGCACTTTGATTAACCTGTTAGTTCGATAATATCCCTTCCTTAACCGTTACACTTTAACATGTATAACACTCTCTATGGCATGCTTTAAATACAACCCAGAACTTGTGGAGAGTTAAATTTTTCCTCAGCTTTCCTTCTACCCACTAAGATTTCTTTTTTTTTCTTTTTGTCATGGATCTTGTATATATACTCCACTCTAGTCTTGAACTCAGGCTAATCCCTCTTGCTTCAGCCTCCTGAGTGCTGGGATTATAGGCATGAACAATCACACTTTGTATTTTAACATATGTTTATATAGAAGTTTTTGTTTTTTTGTTTTTTTGTTTTTTGAGACAGGGTTTCTCTGTGTAACAGCCCTGGCTGTCCTGGACTCGCTTTGTAGACCAGGCTGGCCTAGAACTCATAGATATCCTCCTGCCTCTGCCTCCCGAGTGCTGGGATTAAAGGCATATGCCACCATGCCTGGCTTTAAAAAATTATTATTAGTGAGACATGGTGTCATTATATAGCCTTGGCTGGCTTCAGAATTCATAAGAGATCTACCTGTTTTTGAGTCTTGAGTTCTGGGATTAAAGGGAGCCTTTTGTTTCCCCTGAGACAGAGTTTCTCTGTGTAACAGCCCTGGCTGTCCTAGAACTCACTATATAAACCTAGTCTGGCCTACTCTTTAAAGTTTTGTCACAGGCTCACATGACACAGGGTACCCTCTTGTCTGTTTTAAGTTCTTTTTGCAATCTCCAAACTCTGCTTGCCTCCTGGCACCTTGTTAGCCTACCTTAGGCCGCTCTGCTCTGCGGTCCTTCCCTGTGTCTTTTCACGGCCTTCTTGGGCTGGGTCATAACCAGAGCCCCTTTTCTGAGGGCTTCTCTAACAAGACCTCAGTGCAAGCAGCTGGCTTACGTCCTCACACCTATGTCTCTTTTTTCTTGCAGGTGACTCTGTCTCTGTCTCTCTTTCTTGGGAGCTTCCTCAAACTACTCGAGTGTAGGCAGTGACCCTGCCTCTCTCTCTCCTTTGTGGGGTCTGTCTCCTGTTTCTTGCCAAGGCTTGTGACCGCTGATTTGCCTCAAGGCTGTTGCAGCCTAAGAGCTGGCATGTGGCATGTGTGGCTTTGCACTGCTCCCTCGTGCACTCCTTTCTCTCTTGTCCTCCTCTGTCAAGTGAGGCTCTCTGGCTTAAATAGGGCGTGGTCTCTTTAGAGGTCTCTCTTGCAGTAACTGTTGGCCTTAGTGACTACTGTGGTTTTACAGCCACACCTCTCCACCAAGCTCTTTCTGCAGGAGCCTTGGCTTTACAGCCAGGCCCCTTTATTGACACCACTCCACCTCCCTCAGAGCCATGGCTTCAAAAAGTGCTCCGCTCCATTTTGGCAGTCTTCAATGTCTTTTGAAGAGAGGCAGCATCCAAGCAATGCCAAACCATCAGCTCTTTTTCAGCTTTCAGAGTGCCTTCTCAATGGTTGCCCAGGACTATGTGCTGCCAGGTGCCAGGGTGATCTGCATGCCCCTTAGGAGTCTGCATTTCAGAAGCCTTTACTAATTCACTGCACCATAATACCTGCTGCCAGCAGACTGATTCCATGTGAGTCAGTCCTTTAGTGTCTACGAGACCTTGTTTCTTTGGAATTTTTTTTTTTTTGGTTTTTCGAGACAGGGTTTCTCTGTGTATCTCTGGCTGTCCTGGACTCACTTTGTAGACCAGGCTGGCCTCGAACTCACAGAGATCCGCCTGCCTCTGCCTCCCAAGTGCTGGGATTAAAGGCGTGCGCCACCACCGCCCGGCATTTCTTTGGAATCTTATAGAGTCTTCCTGCTTCCTATTTTGCATAGTTCCCTGGGTCCTCAGGAGAGGGGTTTGACATTCCATTTAGGACTGAGTATTATTATTATTACTATTTTGTAGGGTTTTCGAGACAGGGTTTCTCTGTGTATCCTTGACTGTCCAGACTCGCTAGACCAAGCTGGCCTTGAATTTACAGAGATCCACCTGCCTCTGCCTCCCCAGTGCTGGGATTAAGTTGTGCATCACCACGCCAGCAGGACTGAGTATTCTGAAGTCTCTCACTTTCTGCATGTTGTCCACTTTTGTGGTTCTCTGTATTCCCATCTACTGCAGGAGGAAGCTTCTCTGATAATGGCTAAATGAGATACTGATTGATGGGTATAGTGGAATGTTTCTGCATATTATATGCAGATGCACATTTGTTTATGTATATATGCATATGTTAGTTACTGGCTGGAGTTTACATGAGGGAGAACTTTTTTTTTCCTTTTTTGAGATTGTGTGGCCTTGCTTAATATTACATGGTCTAAGTCCATCCATTTTCTTGGAAATTTAAGTTCATTTAGTGCTGAATAGTATTCCATTTTATATTCAGCAGATTTTCATTATCTATTCATCTGTTAATAGACAACTAGGTCATTACTGATTCTTTGCTATGGTGAATAAAGAAGCAATAAACATGAGCTTGCAAATCTCTATGGAGCTGGGCAGTGGTGGCCCACACCTTTAATCCCACCCAGTACTTAGGAGTCAGAGGCAGGTGGATCTCTGTGAGTTCAAAGCCAGCCTTGTCTACAGAGTGAGTTCCACAACAACTAGGGCTACACAGAGAACCCTGCCTCAAAAATAAATAGACAGACAAAAAAGCAAATATCTCTATGGTAGGGTATGGAAGTCTTTGGGTATATGCCTGGGAGTGAGATAGATAGGTCATATTATGTTTTATTTTTAAAGATTTATTTTATTTATTTTATGCATATGTGTGCTCTATCTGCATGTACACCTGCAATCCAGAAGAGGGCACCAGATCACATTGTGGATGGTTGTGAGCCACCATGTGGTTGCTGGGAATTGAACTCAGGACCTTTGGAAGAGCAATAGGCAGTGCTCTTAACCGCTGAGCCATCTCTCCAGCCCCATATTATGTTTTTTTAATTTCTGTTTTGTTTTGTTTTTTTTTTGAGAAATTAAGTTCTGTTTTAATTTTTGAGAAAATTCCAAACTGCTTTTTACAATGGTTTTATTAATTTGTAACTCCATCAACAGTAAATAATGTTTTTTTTTCTCTCCTTTTCCTCTCTAACATTTGTTGTCAGATTTTTTTTTTTTCCCCGAGACAGGGTTTCTCTGTGTAACAGAGCCTGACTGTCCTGGACTTGCTTTGTAGACTAGGCTGGCCTTGAACTCACAGAGATCCAACTGCCTCTGCCTCCCAAGTGCTGGGATTAAAGGCGTGCACCACCACGCCTGGCTGTTGTCAGATTTGTTGATGGTAGATAGCCATTCTGACTGGGCTGTGGTGCTATCTCAAAGTAGTTTCAATTTCTGTTTTCCTGTTGGCTAGGCACATTGAATACTTTTAAGAACACTAGGTACTCTTCCAAAGGACCTAGATTCAAATCCCAGCACCCACATGGCAGTTCACAGCTGTCTGTAATGGCTAGGCATGGTGACGCATGCCTTTAATCCCAGCACTCAGGAGGAAGAGGCAGGTGGATCTCTGAGTTCAAGGCCAGCCTGGTCTACAAAGTGAGTCCAGAACAGCCAAGACTATTACACAGAGGAGAAACCCTGTCTTGAAAAACCAAAAAAAAAAAAAAAAAGTTATTGGGAAAACAATGGTTATTGGCCATTTGTTTGAGAGAGAGAGTGTGTCTTTTGTTTTTTGATACATGGTTTCTCGGTGTAGCCCCAGCTGTCCTGGAACTTGCCTGTCCCTGCCTCTTGAGTGCTGGGATTACAGGCATGTGCCACCACATCTGGCCTCCCTTCTGTTTTAATGTCACATATATGTACATAGGTATTGGTGAATCTAGATTCTGTATGAGAGAAAATATGCATGGTTTTTTTGTTTTGTGTTGTTTTTTCCTGGGTATCATCAAACTCTCCTTAACTACTTGACACCTCTTCCTCAATCCAATTAATACTACAGTTTTGGACTTTTCAAGCAATTATGTTACCTGTAGATGTGGATAACTTTGTTTGTTTTTCCTTATTTTTGCACTTTATTTCTTTAGCTTTATTGTATAGACTAGTAGTTTTAGAACAAGGTAAATTTGGTAATCATTTTTAATAATTGGTAATCATATTACCATTGTAATAATAATTGTATAATAAATAATTGATGGTGCTTGCCAACTTCAGCTAATTGTTAACAGATGTGTGGAATTTTGATAACATCTGTATTTTGTAGGTAAGAGTGCTGTGGCTGATTAATGATGGGAAGAAAAGTTGAGTAGTAAGGGACAGGTAGGAGACAAGTATTTCCTGTTTTTAATATTTCCTTATTAAATTTGAAGATTCTATCATATTAAATATATTGTGTTCTATGTACTTGTTAAAATCCCAGAGAAATACTTGTGAAAAGTAGGGATTGTCAGATAGCGTAGTTATTTAGCATTAATTTGGAGTGTATTAGTAAACATTAAACAGTGTCTTTATATTGAAATCACAAAGGTGAACCTCTTAACATCAGTATCACTTTCCCATTGTGATTCTGAGCTGTGTTAGTGTTATCTTTCAGAAACGTCCTATCATTAGCTATATTTGGGAAATGCTTGCCAGCTGTTGTGGCTCATGCTTGAAATCCCAGCACTTGGAAGGCTGAAGCAAAGAAGAGTACCATGAATTCCAGGAATGGCCGCTGCTTTATTTCCACTTGCTGTTTCTTTTAAAGGTCTAGAATTACTTCAGACTTGGCTCTATTTCTGTCTTAGGCCCTACATACTCAACAGGAGCCATTGCTATAACACAGTTGACTTTGATTTTTAAGATCAGTGAACTTCTGCTGTGGGGGTAGACAGGGATTCCAAAAAATAAGATTGAAATGCTAGAGAGTAATGCTATTTTTCTCTTTTTTTTCCAGCTTGAACAGAAAAGTGATGAAGTTTTTGATGAACTTGTAGAGAACTGTAAGTACTATTTGAGAAAAAAAGGTTGTCTTTAGATTGGTTAAGTCTGGATTAAGCATTTAATAACCATTAGAGTGTTTAGTTAGTGTTGAATTGTGTAATCCAGTTTGATTTAGCCTCAGTGTTATTAAGTTGAGGTCTTTAGATTCTTTTTTAGTTTTTAGTAAATATTCTTTCAGTTTTTTTTTTTTTTTTTTTTCGAAGCAAGGTTTCTCTATGTTACAGCCCTGGCTGTCCTGGACTCACTTTGTAGACCAGGCTGGCCTCGAACTCACAAAGATCCGCCTGCCTCTGCCTCCCAAGTGCTGGAATTAAAGGTATGCACCACCACCCCCAGCTTCTTTCAGTTTTTATTGTGTTGAAATATAGCAGTATTTTGTGCTGGTATCAATAGTATAGATTGCACCTAACTTTTTTTTTTTTTTTTTTTACTTTGCAGCCATTTTAGATGTATGATAGATTATAAAAGTAATACATTCAGATACACTACGGAATGAATAAAGTAGAAAGTAAACATCTTTATTATTATTTAAAAGATTTAATGATCTTTAAGAGTTTATATCTTTCCAGACTTTTTCAATGAATGTATACATATATATGGCATATGAGATTTATGTTCATGAACCGCATGAATATTATTCCTGCTTTTTTTCATTGAATTGTATAGAAGATTTTCTGTGTCAGTCAATATAGACCTAGTGTATGTGTCTTTTAAGTGTTACTGGATATTTAATTACAGGACTATACTATAACCAGCTTCCCTTTCATGAATATACAAACAATTTAATTAAATTTTTTTTTTTTTTTTTTTTAGACAAGGTTTCTCTGTGTGTATCCCTAGCTGTCCTGGACTCCCTTTGTAGACCAGGCTGGCTTTGAACTCACAGAAATCAATGCTGCCTCACAAGCGTGTGTGCCACTATGGCTGGCCATACAAATAATTTTGATTTTTAAATTCTAAACAGTACTGAAAATGTTTTACTATATATATTGTTTACTTGTCTAAGTATTTCTTTTTGGTTTTTTGAGACAGAGTTTCTCTGTCCTGCATTCACTTTGTAGACTTGCTTGGAACTCACAGAGATCCTCCTGCCTTTGCTTCCTGAGTGATGGGATTAAAGGCATGTGTCTCGACCATCTGGCTGTCATCTAAAATTAAGGGAAATGTATTTCTTTTTCTTTACATTTGCCTCTACATTTGCCTCCACTTAGAGGTCTGTGAGTACTCTCCTTCTCTTTGCAATGTGTTTGGTGACATTTTTTGAATGATAACTAATAATAGCTATTTCTTTTGTTTTTTAGAGGATTTAGCTATTGAATGTCCTTTTTGCAAGTAGTAGAGTCTAGTTAGAAGAAGCATACAGTGATGGATTGATTGTGGTCCTGAGAATTAAGTCTGGGGTTTCACATAAGCTAAGCAAGTGCTCTATCATTAAACATAATTACTTCATCCTTAAAAGAAACATTTTAGATGTACAACGAAGTATTTCACAGTATTTAATAAGGAAGTAAAGAACAAAATTTCAGAGTTTTCAGCCAAAGGTCATGGACTTCATGTCTTTCTATTGTTTCCAGAAAGCAGTTCTGTTTGATTGACTGTTTTTTGAGGCAGAGCCTCACTATGCAGTCCTAGCTCATCTGGAACTCAGTGTATGTAGATAAGGCTGGCCTTGGACTCAGAGAGACTTGTCTGCCTTTGCCTTCTTTTTTTTTTTTTCGAGACAAGGTTTCTCTGTGTAGCCCTGGCTGTCCTGGACTCACTTTGTAGACCAGGCTGGCCTTGAACTCGCAAAGATCCGCCTGCCTCTGCCTCCCAAGTGCTGGGATTAAAGGCGTGCGCCACCACCGCCCCGCTTGCCTTTGCCTTCTAAGTGCTGGGAATAAAGGCATTTGCCACTATGTCTAGCTTGATTGACTTAAAACATGTGTTTTTAATTTTGTGTTTGTGTGTATATTTTTGTATGTGCACATGGATGCAGGTCTTGGGGGAGGCCAGAAGCATTAGATCCCCCTGACACTGGCATTTACAATTGTCTAACGTAGATACTAGAATGGAACTCAGGATTTCTGTAAGAACAGTACATGCTCTTTTTTTTTTTTTTAAGATTTTATTTATTATGTTTACAGTGTTCTGTCTGCATGTATGCCTGCAGGCCAGAAGAGGGCACCAGATTCCATTATAGGTGGTTGCTGGGAATTGAACAGGACCTCTGAATTTGCAAAGATCCGCCTGAATCTGCCTCCCAAGTGCTGGGATTAAAGGCATACGCTGCCACCACCTGGCACAACAGCCAGTGCTCTTAACCTCTGAGCCATCTCTCCAGCCCTAGTACATGCTCTTAACTTTTGAGCTATTTCTCTAACCTCTTGATTGACTTGATTTTTATTCATTTGATTTTATATATATGGGTATTTGACCTTCATTTATGTCTGTGTACCGCATGCATGACTGATATGTATTGGATCCCCTAGAGTTATGGATGGTTGTAAGCTGTCATGTGTGTAAACTCAAACAGGTCCTTAGACAAGAAGCCAGTGCTTTTAACCACTGAGCACTCTCTGTCCTTAAGAAGTTTCTTCTTTTGGAGGTTTCTAGATTACTCTTTTTGTTTTGTTTTGCTTTTTTGTTTTTCAAGATAGGGTTTCCTCTGTGTAATAGTCTTGGCTGTCCTGGACTCCCTTTGTAGACCAGGCTGGCCTTGAACTCACAGAGATCCACCTGCCTCTGCCTCCTGAGTGCTGGGATTAAAGGCGTGTGCTATTATTCCTGATTCTACCTTAATTTCTTAAGTGCTGGGATTATAGTTGTGAGCCATTATACCTTGTAGAAATCTATTTCTCATAATATAGAAGCCCAGGTGATAATACAGCTTTATGGTTACAGAAATCTAGGGCCTTTAGCTTTCTGTAATATATAGTTTGTGTGTGACTTCCTTACTTTCGGAAGCCTGGTATTCTAGGGTGACTGCTATTTTCTTCAGGCTGAGATAAGATAGGGAGAGAAGCAAAAAAGTACATTCTGAAACAGAACCATGCACTTTAATGGTGAGGGTCACGATGTATAGCCCAGGCTGGCCTTGAATATGTGATCCTTTAGCCTTAGCCTCTGACTTAGTCAGGGTTTCTATTGCTGTGATGAAACACCATGACCAAAAGCAAGTTGGAGAAGAAATGGTTGTACTTCCACTTCATATACAATCATTGAAGGGAACCAGGACAGATCTCAAACAGGGCAGGGACCTGGAGTTAGGAACTGCTGCAGAACCCATGGAGGCTTGTTCTCCAAGGCTTGCTCAGTTTGCTTTCTTTTTTTTTTTTTTTTTTTTTTTGGTTTTTCGAGACAGGGTTTCTCTGTGTAACAGCCCTGGCTGTCCTGGACTTGCTTTGTAGACCAGGCTGGCCTCGAACTCACAGACATCTGCCTGCCTCTGCCTCCCAAGTGCTGGGATTAAAGGCATGCGCCACCATGCCCGGCTCCAGTTTGCTTTCTTACAGAATCCAGTACCTTCAGCCCAGGGATGGAACTATGTACAATGGACTGGTCCCTCCCCCTTCAATAACTGATTAAGAAAATGTCCTCCTGCCAGACCTTATAGAGGCATTTCCCAATTGAGGCTCCCTCCTCTCTGATGATTGTAGCTTTTGTCAAGTTCACATAAAACTGGCTGGACTAGCCCTCTAGTGCAGGGATTAGGGGTATGTAGCACTATACCTAGTTTTAATCAGTCTCTTCAAGGACTGGTCTAGAAATGCTACCTGAATACTTAGATTTAATTCTTATTTGCCAAAGTAGCTTCAAGGAAATCTGGAAATTGTAGTCCTTTTGTTGAATTGTTTCTTTTTTTTTTTTTTTTTGTTTTTCGAGACAGGGTTTCTCTGTTTAACAGCTCTGGCTGTCCTGGATTCGCTTTGTAGACCAGGCTGGCCTCGAACTCGCAAAGATCTGCCTGCCTCTGCCTCCCAAGTGCTGGGATTAAAGGCGTGCGCCACCACCGCCCGGCTTGTTGAATTGTTTCTGCTTAGAATAAAACTGAAGGTCACTTAGTAAGGAACAGAAGGAAACTTATTAGGCATGTGTTATTTGCTGTAATGGTCACCTGGATGAAGATACTATACTATTACTGTATTTTTACTTAGAAGAGAAAAAGCCCTGATGATACAGTATTTAGTTTTCATATATATATATATACATATATATATATATATATGCATACTTTTTTTTTTGAGACATAGTTTCTTTGTGTGACAGAGCCTGGCTGTCCTTGACTTTCTTTGTAGGCCAGACTGGCCTTGAACTCACAGAGATCCACCTGTCTCTGCCTCCTGAGTGCTGGGATTAAAGCCATGTGCCACCATGCCTGGCTTATTTTAAAAATTTTATTACTATATATGTTTGAGTGTTTTGCCTGCATGTATATATGTGTACCCTGTCAGTACTTGGTGCCCCTGGAGGTCAGAAGAGGGCATCAGATCCCCTGGAATTACAGAAAGTTGTGAGCTATCCTGTAGGTCCTTTGAGTAGAGTCCTCTGGAAGAACAGCCAGTGCTCTTAATCGATGAGCTATCTCTCTGTCCCCTACAGTTTAGCTTTTATGTGACAGTCTGAATGCAGATTTACCTAAACTAAGTCTCTTTTATAGCCTTCATCCCGTAGTGTTTTGTCTCTTCCTGTGAATAGGTCTTGCATATTGCTGTGCTGTCACGGATGACCTTGGGTTTCTGCTATGGCCAGTGCTGGGATTACAGGCATACTCTCCCTGCTTTTGTACCCGACTCTTGTGACATGATCACTTGTAGCCCAGACTAACTTCATATTCTCTGTATAGCTCAGGCTGTTCTTGAACTGTTGGTCGCCCTGTCTCTACCTCCCATGTACTGGAACCATGCTACCATACCTTGCTTAGTTTCAGCATATTTGTGATGAAAATATCTGTTCACAATGTTGGAAAAGTCCAAAGAATACACAATAATGGACTATCAGCAAAGCTATGTATATACTTAAAAAAAAACCCAAACCAATTCAATTAATAAGTTATTTTTTGTTTTATTTAGCTATAAAAAGTATTTAACTTATTTGTGTTGGGGGGGAGGGAGGCCCTACACTGCACACATGTGAGGTCTGAGTTGGTTCTCCTTCCATTGGGTTCCAGGGATTGAACTCAGATTTGTCAGCCGTGTTCATCAAGTGCTTTGACCTGTTTAGCCATCTCAATGTCTTCTTCACCCCCATTAAAAACTTTAATTTTTTTATAGTGAAGGAGATCAGATTCAAGTGCTCATGCCTGCTAGGCAAGCACTTCATCATTAAGCTACATACTCAGCCTTAGAAAATGTTTTTACTTATATCCATTCTTAAAATTGAGCTATGCTAGTTGGACATGGTGGCTCATGCCTTTAATCTCAGCACTTGGGAGGCAGAGACAGGTGGATCTCTCAGTTCAAGGCCAGCCTGGTCTACAAAATGAATTCTAGGATAGCCAGGACTACACAGAGAAACCCTGCCTCAAAAAAACCCAAATAAATAAATAGATTAATTAATTAAAAATTTAAATGTAGTACATTGTTAGATACAAAACAAGTGTTTTCTTATACAAAAGAATCTAAACTTTTCAGATCTAGTACAGAAAAACTAGAAGTCAATAGCAAGATAAATGATAGAAACCACACAAATACAGTGAGACTCCTGAATGACCACTGAGTCAGTGAAGAAATGTGAGGAATTTAAAAAGGTCCTAGAATTGAAAGAAAATGAGGAGCATGAAAATCCCCAGGACTTTAGGGCACCATTAAGGTAGTTCTGAGAGGATTGCTGATAGCTGTGATAATTAGAGAGGGACTGCAGGAATGGCTCAGCAGGTGACAGGGCACCCTGTTATTGAAGGTCACTGTTTTTGCATATTTGCCTGAGTTCAGTTCCTAGCACCTCCATGGGCAGTTCACAGTCACCTGTAACTCCAGCTTCAGGTAATTCCAATATTATTTTTTGGTCTATAAGGGCAGTTGTATACATGTGTATATGCATATACATAATTAAAAATAAAATTCAAAAAATTTAAAGGTTAGGCATGTTGGTATATGCCTTTAATCCTAGCATTTGTGGGTTGGAGGCAAGACATCTCTGTTAGTTTTAGGTCTGCTGGATCTATATAATATATATGTTCTAGGCCAGCCAGGGCTACATAATGAGAATCTTTAAAAAGCAAAAAACAAAAACCAGCAGGGCGGTGGTGGCCTTTAATCCCAGCACTTGGGAGGCAGAGGCAGGTGGATCTCTTGGGAGGCAGAGGCAGGAGTTTAAGGCCAGGCTGTTCTACAAAGAGAGTCCAGGACAGCCAGACCTGTTATACAGAGAAACCCTGTTTCGAAACCCTGTCTCGAAAAACCAAAAAAACAAAAACCAGAATGACCTCAAGTAAATTACCTAATGATACACTTCAAGGTTCTAGAAAAATTAGACTGTTCAATCCCCA
Source organism: Lophiomys imhausi (assembly GCA_907164525.1). Taxonomy (NCBI): domain Eukaryota; kingdom Metazoa; phylum Chordata; class Mammalia; order Rodentia; family Muridae; genus Lophiomys; species Lophiomys imhausi. Next base: position 9,364,088 of record CAJQZJ010001750.1, on the reverse strand, counting down.
ACATAGAAAAATTAAAAAAACAGTAAAGATCAGAGCAAGAATGTAATGAAACAAATTAAAAGAATAGTACATATTATCAGAGTTGATTTTTCTGAGGGAAAAAGAAAAAGATTATAAATCCCAGACATGCAAATGAAAAGAGAAAAGTATTAAATTGATAAAATGAGATGCAAAAAGGGAGGTTACTGCAGATTTTAGTGAAAAAGAAAATCATTAGGGAGTATTTTGTAAGCCTACATTCCAAAAACCAAGAAAATCTAATAGAGAAAATGGATAAATTTCCTAGACCTATATGACTAACCAAATTAAACCACACAGATCTAGAACAATTTAACAAAATTGAAATGCTAAGAAAATGTCTTGTAACAAAGTTGAGCCAAAGACTGGACAGATTCTCTACTAGATTCTACCAAACCATAAACAAACAGCTTACTCCAGTGTTCTTCAGTGTGTCTGTAAAATAGAAATGGAGAGCCGGGTGGTGGTGGCGCACGCCTTTAATCCCAGCACTTGGGAGGCAGAGGCAGGCGGACCTCTGTGAGTTCGAGGCTAGCCTGGTCTACAAAGCAAGTCCAGGACAGCCAGAGCTGTTATACAGAGAAACCCTGTCTCAAAAAAAAAAAAAAAAAAAAAGAAAAGAAAAAAGAAATGGAGGGAACACCACCAAACTCATTCTGTCCAGGACTGGTCAAGGGCACACACACAAAAACCATACATTAATTACTCCGGTGATGACGGAGACAAAAATTCTTTAACGTTTTTGCAAACTGGGTTAAAGAACACATTAAGAAGATCATATATCATGAACAGTTTTTTTTTTTATTACAGGGATGATGTTCGGTCTCAAGTCTCAGGACAAATGGTTAACTGAGGTACCTATTTAACGTATCCTAGCATACCTGGCCTCCAGCTTCTCCCAGAATCCCTCAGTCCCTACCTGTTACAGAGTATGGCTGGCATACTCTGCCTCCTACCCTAAACTTTTCTAGCCCAAGGCTGCCCTTCCCTATATAATTCAGCCATTTGGCTATTTGGCTTTTTTGTCTACTCTTAACTCTCCTCCTATCCCCCTCCTCACATGGCCTAATTCAGGGTCAGGTTCATTCTGGACTCTTCCCAGATAACCTGTCCTCTGCCTATGCTCTCCCTTTTATCTACAATAACTTTCTCCTCCACCATACCTAGGAGCAGTCATCTCCTTTTTAATTGCTTTTTTCATTCATCTGGTGCTGAAACACTACTTCCTACTGCCAGATGCAAGGCTTAGCATTCATAAATCAACAAGTCTAATTCAACATAAAAATAGACTTACAAGTGGGGCATGGTGACACACACCTTTAATTCCAGCACTCGGGAGGCAGAGGCAGGTGGATCTCTGAGTTTAAGGCCAGCCTGGTCTACAGAGTGAGTTCCAGGACAGCCAAGGCTGTTAGACAGAGAGACCCTGTCTTGAAAAACAAAAAACAAACAAACAAACAAAAAGATTCATAGACAGAAACTACATGAACTCTGATGATGTTGAAAGCCTGTATAAAAAGTTCAACATCTCTTCATGGTAAAAGTCTTGAAGTAATAACTAGGAAGAGAAGTAACACATTTCCATGTAATAAAGACCACATATAACACGCCTATACTTAACATTATAGTAAGTTGGGAAAAACTGAGACAACTTCCTCGAAGTCTGAAATGACACAAAGATGCCACTCTCAGTACACTGCTCAAATCTTAGGTAGAACATAAGGTAGAATAAATAAAAGGGATACAAATAGGAAAGAATGAAAGCAAATTAATTTTTTCAATTTCAAAATCAAAGTAATTAATATTTTCAGGTGACATGATCCTGTGCTTAAAAGATCCTAAGGATTCTACCATAAAACTCTTAATACTTGAGAAATATTATTAACAATGTTTTAGGGCACAAAATCCACCTACAAAAACCATTACCTTTTTATATATCAATAATAAACTTGACAAGAAAAAAATCTTATCAATAATACCTTCAAAACAAAACCAGAAAGAAACCAACCCTATGAATAAATATAACCATTAAGTGAAGACCTCTATAATAAAAACTGTAAACACTGAAGAAGCCAGGGAAGACAGTAGGTTTGGAAAGGACTCACAGACTAATGAGCTGGCAAAAGTAATATAAATATGGCCATATTAGTAAAAGTGATCTGCAGATTCAATGTACTCCCCATCAAAACCCCAGTGGTATTTACAGATTAAAACAAAGTTAATATTGAAGCACAAAGGTCACAAATAGCTAAGTCAGTTTTATACAGAAAGAACAGTGCTGGAGGTATATTACAAGCTGTGTGTGGTAGCACATGCCTTTAATCCCAGCACTTGAGAAGCAGAAGCAGGCAGATCTCTGTGAATTTGAGGCCAGCCTGGTCTACAAATTGGGTCCAGGACATCCAGGGCTACACAGAGAAACCCTGTCTCAGAAAAAAACAAAACAAAAAGAAAAAAAAGTTACAGTCTAGTAAGAAAACCAGAATGATAATGGCACAAAAACAAACATGTAGAACAATGGAATAGACTTGAGGACCCTGAAATAAATCCATAGTGCTATAACCACCTGATTTTCCTTTAAAATGCTGTGAAAAAACTACAATGGGAAAAGAGAGCCTGTTAACATGTTGTTGGAAAAACTGGATTTCTACATAGAAAAGAATGAAACAAGATCCATGTCTTCCACATTGCACAACATTAAGAATTGATTAAAGCCGGGCGGTGGTGGCGCACACCTTTAATCCCAGCACTTGGGAGGCAGAGGCAGGCGGATCTCTGTGAGTTCAAGGCCAGCCTGGTCTACAGAGTGAGTTCCAGAACAGCCAGACATACACAGAGAAACCCTGTCTCGAACCCCCCCCCCAAAAAAAAAATAACAAGAATTGATTAAAGATCTTAGTGTTAGAGCCCTTGAAATAGCCAGAGAAAACATAGGAAAAACATTTAAAGATTAAGGTACATACTTTTGATCTCAGCAACTTAGGCAGAGGCAGGTGGATCTCTTTTGATTTCAAGGCCAGCCTGGTCTCCAGAGCCTAATTCCAGGACAGCCAGAAGTACACAGAGAAAACATGTCTCAAAAACAACAAAACAAAAGATTAAGGGCAGGTATTTTCTGCAAAGCAGTCCACTTAGTATAGGAAACAGTACCAAGAATTGACAGGGATTACAATGAAATTGAGAAGCTTTTGCAGAACAAAAGAGTCAGTGAGAGCTTAAAGAAGGTGAGGAGAATGGATCTTTGTTAACTGTACTTAAGACAAAGGTTAGTATTTAGGAACTATAGTAAACTGCAGAAATCAAACACCAAAACCAAAACAAATAACAAACCAAATCATCCAATCAGTAAATTGACTGATGAATGGAATAGATATATCTCAAAAAAATGTATTCTGGAAGTGGGATTCTTAGATCATATGGCAATTTTGCATTTTTTTTTTTCGAGACAGGGTTTCTCTGTGTAGCTCTGGCTCTCCTGGACTCGCTTTGTAGACCAGGCTGGCCTCGAACTCACAAAGATCCACCTGCCTCTGCCTCCCAAGTGCTGGGATTAAAGGCGTGCACCACCACCACCCGGCTCAATTTTGCATTTTAAAAAACTATCATTTTTTGTAAATTGTTTATATTACAATTTAGCACCAACTGTATAGGATTTTAATACCTATTTACACCCAACCCCCTTATGCTACTTTCTGTTTTTGATAGTGTCCTAATTAATATGTAATATTGTTACTGCCTAGGGGTCTTGACTGGGTGTGTTTTCTCTGCCAAAGAATTAAAAGGCCAGCACAATCTCTAGTGTTACAGGTGACACAGGGAAATTCTCAAACATAGCAGATCAGTGAAGAAAGAATTTAGTTCTGATTGCTTTCATTGAAAACAATACATAAGTTTTCTAGTTTCATGTGGTGTATTTTCTTTTCTTTTTTTTCTTTTTTCCGAGATAGAGTTTCTCTGTGTATTCTTGACTGTCCTGGACTCACTCTGTAGACCAGACTGGCCTTGAACTCACAGAGATCCTCCTGCCTCTGCCTCCCAAGCGCTGAGATTAAAGGCGTGCGCCACCACACCTGGCCTATTTTTTATTTTTGCTATGTTAACTCTACTTTTGGTGCCATGTCCAGGGAATCATTGTCAAATTTAGGGTGATGGAGCTTTCTACCTGTTTCTTTGAGGAATTTAGTAGTTTTGTGTCTTACATATAAGATGTACTAGAATTTTAAAAGTCAAGTGCGATGGATCTCATCTGTAGTTTGAATATCTGGAAGACTTAGGCAGGAGGATTATTATGAGTTAGAAGCCACCCTGGGCTGTGTAGTAAGTTTTAGGACAATGTGTGCTAGAGTGAAATCTTGTCTCAAAAAACCTCAGACTGGTATTTGTGCCTGTGTCTGTATATAAAAACCAAAATCATCCAAGCACGTGCCAAGTACTGGAGTCAGTCTCCAGCACTGCATTAACTTTTTAAAGTATGCCCCAGTGTTTATGGAATTTTAGACATTTCCTCTATGAGCATTCTTTTTTTTTTTAAACATTTATTTACTTATTATGTATACAGTATTTGCTCTACATATATGCCCAGGCACCAGATCTCAATGTAGATGGTTGTGAGCCACCATGTGGTTGCTGGGAATTGAACTCAGGACCTTTGGAAGAACAGCCAGTGCTCTTAACCTCTGAGCCATCTTCACAGCCTCAACTCAACACAGTGCTTTCTTACATGTACATGTTATTACACACATAACAAGAATGCTCGGGCTGGAGAGATGGCTCAGTATGGGTGAAGGTGCTTGTCATGCAAGCCAAGTGACCTAGGAAAGAACCCACTTTATTAGATCTCCACATGTGCACTGTATGCACAGTATATGTGAGCTCTTCTTACCCCACATGCACATGGACCAATAATTAAAAACAGGAACTGGAGAGATGGCTCACTGGTTAAGAGTGCTGAGTTGGGTTCATAGTATCCACATGGCAGATCATAACATGCTATAACTCTAGTTCCAGGGGATTTGTTGTCTCCTTCTGGCCTCTGAAGGCATTGCATGCATGCATATGGTGCATAGAGGCAAAACATAAACATAGGCAGAACACTCATATAAAGAATTAAAAAAAAAACAATGTGTAGCATTCTATTTTAAGATGTGTTCCTTTCCTCTTTTTTTTTTTTTTTTATTGGTTTTTTGAGACAGAGTTTCTCTGTGTATCTTTGGCTATCCTGGACTCACTCTGTAGACCAGGCTGGCCTTAAGATCTGACTGCTGCTGCCTCCTTAGTGCTAGGTTTGAATTAAAGGCTTGAGCTGCCATTTGGGTGTTGGTATTTGACCCCGGGTCCTTTGGAAGAACAAGCAGTGCTCTTAACCACTGAGGCATCTCTCCAGCCCCTTAAGATGTGTTTCTAACAGTGAGCTTCAAACTGAAATAGCTTTAAAGTTCAGTGCTCTCTGGCAGGGTTGGTACACTTTAAAACTGTAAGATAGTAAACAGTATATAGACTTTAGATGTATGTCTCTGTTGCCTCAATATAGCTGAACAGCAATTCAGCTCAATTGTCATAGGCAGTGTTATGTGCATGAGTTAGTGTGTTTGTTTCCAATAAAAGTTTATGGAATGATTTCAATTTCATATACTTTTCTTGTGTCAAGAAACCTTCATTTCATTTTTCCTCCACCCACTTGAGATATGAAAACAGTGATTAGCTCATGGTGAATATGAGACTAACAGTTGGCTCTTGAGGTTTGCATGCAGACGTAGTTTACTTCCTCTTGTAGGTGATTGTTTATAGCTAAGGAGTGTAAATTTTCAAGTTTTGTAGGAATACAAAATTTAATTCCAGCAGTGCATTGGTAGTACAGGCCTTTAATCCTAGCAGAGACCGAGGCAGGCGAATCTCTTGAGTTGGAAGCCAGCCTGGTCTACAGAGTGAGTTCCAGAACAGCAAGGACTACACAGAGAAACCCCATTTTCCAAAAACAAAAAAAAGAAACACTGAATTCCTGAGAATTTCATTCCTTTACACTTTTGGCATTGATGAATTACTATTGTAGTCACCTCAGATCTGGCCCACACTTTCTACCAAACTTTAAAAATATTAACAGAATGGGAGTTACAATATGAAACTCACTTTATGTATTTACTTATTTATGCTTGTGTATATGTGTGGTTGTACCATATTGTACATACAGAAGCCATTTTACAACTTGCAGGAATCTGTTCTTTCCACCGTTTTTGTCTTGGGACTCAAACTCAGATCACCAGGATTGGTTTGGTGTCAAGCGCCATCCTGCAGGCCCTTCATTTTGTTTTCAATGTGATTAATAATCATTAATAGTAATTCATTTGAGCAGTTTTTCTGTTTATTGTCCATTTAAAATTTTATGCAATGACTATTTTATTAAATTTGTTGCCCGTTTCCCATTGTTGTTGGTCTTTATTGAGTTATGGCAGTTCTCTACATATTTGAAACAATGATTTTTTCTACTAATGCATTAGGGTTTTATCCACTGTGATATACTTTGCATATATAGAATCTAATTTTAATGTAGTTGAATGATAAATACATTATTATTTTTCTTTGTGGTTCAAATTTCTCCTTTATTTTATTTTCGAAAATTCTGATGAACTTTTTTTTGAGGGTCTCCTTACATAGCCCTGGCTGTTCTGGAACTTACTATGTAGACATCCTAATACCTCTGCCTCCCAAGTGCTGGGATTAAAGGCATGTGCCCCATGCCTAGCTTCTGATAAGCTTTTTAATTTAGTATTGGATAAGAAACTTGTTCTCTTGTCGTATATTAATAAATTGTCTTGCCGGGCGGTGGTGGCGCACGCCTTTAATCCCAGCACTTGGGAGGCAGAGGCAGGCGGATCTTTGTGAGTTCGAGGCCAGCCTGGTCTACAAAGCGAGTCCAGGACAGCCAGAGATATTCAGAGAAACCCTGTCCCGAAAAACCAAAATAAATAAATAAATAAATAAATAAATAAATAAATAAATAAATAAATAAATAAATAAATTGTCTTATTATTGTTTAGTAGTTATCTTTTAAGTGATGTGCAAAAGCTGCTGTTTGATTTTTATTTGTGCCAGTGCCAGTTAAAACCAAGTTATTTAATTAAGTTAGCTGTATAATGTCATGACAGTCTGATTGCAAACATTCCTGAGAAGTTTTCTAGGATTGTTTTACTTATTGTCCATGTTTATATTATATTTTTGTTGAATTCTATTTGTTTGTTTGTCTAACAAACAGGGTCTAACACTGGCCTTGAACTTGCTTTTGTGTTTTTTGTTTTGTTTTGTTTTTTGAGACAGGATTTCTCTCTGTAACAGAGCCCTGGCTGTCCTGGACTCACCTTGTAGACCAGGCTGGCCTTGAACTCACAGAGATCCACCTGCTTCTGCCTCTGGAGTGCTGGGATTAAAGACATGTGACACCATGGCCTGCCTCGAACTTGCTTTTGCAGAAGAGAACAACCTTGAATTTCTAATCCTGTTGTGTACATTTCCTGAGTGCTGGACGTATAGCTATATGTCTGTATGCCTGGTTTATGTGGTGCTGAGGGTTGAATTCAGGACTTTGTGCGGGCATGGCCTGCACTCCTCCAACTGAGCTGAGCTTGCTGTGTTTTTAGCAAAACAAAATCATAAAACAACAGAAATGTAGTAGGATTTGATTGGATTTGTCTTAAGTGATGGATATCTGAATCTTGCCCATAAATTTGTTAATACCTTTCAGTTTACTACATATGAGGCTTTGTAGTTAAAACAAAAACATATAATTTTATAAATAATTTTAATGATACTCATTTTTTTTTCTTATTTTATCAATTAAGGGTTGGTTTTGTTTAAGTTTATGTATGTGGGTGTTTTGTCTGTGCATGACATGCATGCAGTGCCCACAGAAGTCAGACTCTGGATCCCGTGGAACTGGAGTGACAGATGGTTGTTAGCTGTCATGTGGTTGCTAGTAATACAACCTGGCTGTTTAAAAGAGCAGGTACTGCTGAGTCATCTTTCCAGCCCTAATTTTCACTCTGTAGTTTATTCTTGCCTTCAGTTTGGAGGATCTTCTTCTATCAACCTCCCAACTGTTGGCATTATAGCTATGAACTACCATGTACAGCTAGCTTATTTAATTTGGCTCATGGGTAGTGGCCAGCCTTCTTCTTCTGTTTTTGTTTTTTGAGACAGGGTTTCTCTATGTATCCCTGGCTGCTCTTGAACTCTCAGAGATCTGCCTGCCTCTACCTCCTGAGTGCTGGGATTACCACACAGGGCATTTGTTTGTTTGTTTTGAGACAGGGTTTCTCTGTGTAGCCCTGGCTGTCCTGGACTCACTCTGTAGACCAGGCTGGCCTCGAACTCACAGAGATCCACCTGCTTCTGCCTCCGCCTGGCTTTTTTTTTTGGTAATTTTTTTTTTTTTCTTCAAGGCAGGTTTTCTCTGTGTAACAGCTCTGGCTGTCTTGGAACAGAGTTGTAGACCAGGCTGGCTTAGAACTCACAGAGATCTACCTGCCTGTACCCCCAAGTGCTTTCAAGGCGTATGCCACCACACCCAGTCATTTACAGACAGTTACAAACTGCCACGTTGGTGCTGGGATTTGAACCTGGGTCCTTTGGAAGAGCAACCAGTGCTCTTAAACTGCTGAGCCATCTCTCCAGCCCCTTGTTATTAAATTTTAATTAAATTTACTACATCAGGCAGATATTTACCTGCTGAGGCAAGGCGGTGTTTATTACTTTTAAAAAATTTGTTTTAGGGGTTGGAGAGATGGTTTAGTGGTCCAGGACAGCCATCTAGAAACTGTGTCTCGAAAAACAAAAACAAATTTTTTTTCTGGTATTGTTTTAGTCCAGTCTCGATGGGTCCTCCAAATGTTATAGTCCAAGAATAGCCACACAAACCACTCAGTCACCGACCTCAGTCAGATATTGATGGTTTATTGAATGCACACCCCAAAACTGGTCATGACCACCATTACCAGGGTCACAGAGGTCTTCTGCTTTAGTGCAGGCTTTTTATTAGAAAAATCATATCCAGGTAACAACGAGGCAACCAGGTCTAGGAAACAAATTGCATCCAGGTAACAACCAGGTGACCAGGTGTAGGAACAAGAGGAGGGCAGCAATGCATGATTTTGACTACCTACACAAAGCATTTCTAACTGGCCTTTATTTTGATTGGTCCTAAACAGAGCTGTAGTTGGACTCTTTAGAGATCAAGGTAACAAAGTAACAAAGTATGAGTAATTTTAGCTTATAACTAAAATGGAGACTGAAGACAAAAATGACTGCAGTTAAGAGCTAAAGCAGATCTCAACATCCTTCCCTTTAGTTGTTCCTGTAAGTCAAATTTTGACTTGATGTTCTAAGGCCAGAGGGTGTATTTGGTTCAAAGGACCATGAGCATTAATCACATAAGGGGCATAAGGCATAACCAGGAGAAACAGAACCTGGCTGCCCTGGAACTCTGTAGATCACCAGGCTGGTCTATCATTCTGTAGAGCAGCCTGGCCTGGAACTAAAGAAATTTGCCTGTCTCTGCCTCCCAAGTGCTGGGATTAAAGACCTGGGTCACTATTGCCTGACTGAAGCTATTTATTAATCTGCGACATTTTAACATGATTTTGTACAGTTTCCAAAAATTTTAATCAGGGTGGGGATATAGATTCTGAATGGTAAAGTTGTTGCTTAGCAGACATGAGATTCTGAGTTGGGTATCCAGGAATATAAGAAAACAAAAATTGTAATTTTCCTTGACACATGCATGTACTTTTCAGAAGAATCTGTGGTTTCATTGATATGTTTTTAAGTGGGGACTCATGTTTCCCAAGTAAGCCTTGAACTTGGTGTGTAACTGAGGACAATCTTGAACTACTGACCCTCCTGCCTGTCCTTCCTATGTGCTGGTATTGCAGGTGTATGTTAGTGTACCTGGTTTGTTTGTTGTTGGGATCAAACCCAGGCTTTCTGTTTGCTGGGTGAGAACTCTACCAACTGAGCTATATCCCAGCCAGTGAATCAGTGTTTTTGTTATACATTTGTATTAATCACAGATTATGTGTTACACTAATCTTGTTAATAAACACCTTTTTCATCATTCATTAAAATTTTATGTTTTTTTAGTAAAAAGTATTATGCCCTTTTGTCACTGTTCCTAAATTTTGTTAGTTTTGAAAATGGATTATTTTTATTTATAGGCTCTTTTTACAAGAATGATCTAAATAACTCATACTATAATAAATGCAGTAAGATTTAAAAATAAATTTGTGGGCTGGAGAGATGGCTCAGCGGTTAAGAGCACTGGCTGCTCTTCCAGAGGCCATGAGTTCAATTCCCAGCAACCACATGGTGGCTCACAACCATCCACAATGAAATCTGGTGCCCTCTTCTGGCCTGCAGATATACCTGCAGACAGAACACTGTATATATAATAAATAAATCTTTAAAAAAATAAAATAAATTTGTGTTTATAGTGGCACACTTATATAACCTTAGCATCTAAAAAATTTCCTCCCAGTGACTGCTCAAATTCTATTATTTCTTTTTTGTTTTATTTAGAGTGCCGAGAAGTTAAATTTTCTTTGCTAAAACTTTTAGGACTTCATTAAACAGAACATTCAAGGTAATAGTCACTTTTGATTCCTGATTTCCACTTGAACTAGTTCTTAACATTTGTCACTTGGTGATAATTGCTGTTGATTTTTATCAGTTAGGTTCTGGATGCATGGCTTCAATCTCAGTACTTGAGACACAGAGGCAGACAGGTCTCTGAATTTCAGGTTAGCTTCATCTACATAGTGAGTTCCAGAGTAGCCTGGGCTTCATAGAGACTTTCACAAAAACAAAACTGAAAAAAAAGAAGCAATGAAATTGGGGAGCTGGTTCAGTGGGTAGGAGTGTTTCCTCTGCAAGCATTAGGACATGAATTAGACTCCTTAGAACCCACCCAAAAAGCTGGGCACTAACTCTGGTATTTGTAGGGGATGCTGACCGTAGAGACAAGTCCATCCCTAGAGTTCTTGCTGGCTAGGTACCCTAGCCAAGATAGTGAGCTTTCTGTTAAGTAAGAGACTCCGTGTCAGGTAAATAACAGAGTAATACAGCAAGACTCAAATGTAAAAAAAAAATGTAGAGGCTTTCTACTACTTGTTCTAGCTTCCAGATAATGGCACAGAGACCTATTACATTTATTAATAAGCTTTAAGCACTACAGCTGGGCAGATTCTCAACTATTCTAACCCGACTATACTGGTCTGGACTATTTCCGGACCATATGCCCTGTTACCTTAGTCTTTGCCCTGACTGCTCCTGACCCATCTCTGTCCTCATTGCAACTCCCTCATGGTTCCATCATGACCACCTTCTCCTCATGACCTCCTCGTGGCCACTTCCTCCTTTTCTCTCCCTCTGTTCCACCTGGGTCCCCTTCACTGGGATTCCAAGTCCTGCCTCAGCACTACTGACTGCTCAGCTCTTTATTAACCAATCAAAGATGATGGAAAACAATTTTATACAACATTGAGACAGGTGATTCTTCAATAGTAATAACAAGGCCCATGTCCCAATTGCAACCATTCTCTGGGTACAGAAATCAGCATCTGAATAAACAGTTCATAAGACCAGTACCCAACACATGAACATCATGTGTGTTGTTGTGTTACACTTTCCCACCCCTCACATGTATATAAAAAATGAACTGTATTCTTATTCTGTAGAAATTTTGAAAATTAGTATTTCAAACTTTTTTGTTTGTTTGGGTTTTTTGGAGACAGGGTTTCTCTGTGTATACCTGGCTGTCCTGACTCACTTTGTAGACCAGACTAGCCTTGAACTCATGGAGATCTACCTGCCTCTCGAGTCTGGGATTAAAGGAGTGCGCCACCACACCCAGCAATTGCAGATAGCTGTGAACTGCCATGTGGGTGCTGGGATTTGAACCCGGGTCCTTTGGAAGAACAGCCAGTGCTCTTAACCACTGAGGCATCTCTCTAGCCCAAATTAGTATTGTTATATAGTATATCTGTTATCTGTTAGTATTTTCTTACAAAATTTTTATAAATGAATTATAAGGTTCTGGGTGTTTTTGAGACAGGTGCTTGATCAGTATGATCAAGGCTGGCCTCGAACATAGAGTTCCTCTGCCTCCTGAGTGCATGCTTGGCAGCTTCATAATTATTATTTTTTTTTTTTTGTAGAATTTGCTGATAAAACCAAGGGATCTTTTGTCCCTCCCCTCTTCGTTTTTTTTCTTTCTTTATTCCTTTTTTTTTTTTTTTTTTTGGTGTTTTGAGACAGGGTTTTTCTGTGTCGCCCTGGCTGTCCTGGACTCACTCTGTAGACCAGGCTGGCCTTGAACTCACAGAGATCCATTTGCCTCTGCCTCCCAAGTATTGGGATTAAAGGCGTGCACCACCATGCCTGGCCTCATAAGATCTTTTATTTAGTTAAACTTATTACTTATTAGCCTTCTGGTAACATCAAGTATCAGTTAACTGTAAATAGTTACGGGTGGCATGTGACCGCTATTTATTTTCAGTTCTCAAGAAAACCTCTAGTATTTTCCCTTATTTTATTCCTGGTAGGGGTAATGTGTATCCTTCCTTTCTTTATATTAGTTCCTTTTTTTTGTTGCTGTTACCAAATACATGTCAAGAAGCAACATAAGTTAGAAAAATGTTTCTTTTGGATTAGAGTTCTGGGGGAGTACAATTTGTCATGGCAGGGAAAAGCATGGCAGTACCAACATTGTGCATCTTAAGGCTTTATTACAGGAAGAGCTGAGTGCTGGTGCCAGGATTGTTTAGTTGTCCCCCTTCTCCTCTTAAGGTTTATTTATTTTTTTAATTAAAAATTTTAAAGATTTATTTATTAATTATGTATGCAGTGCTTTATATGCAGGCCAGAAGAGGGTACCAGATCTCATTATAGGTGTTTATGAACTACCATGTGGTTGCTGGGAATTGAACTCAGGACCTCTGGAAGAGCAGCCAGTGTGCCTAACTAACCTCTCAGCCATCTCTTCAGCCCTGGTTTGTTTATTTTTTTTAATGTGCTTTGTTTTGTGTAAGGATGCTGAGTTTGTGCCTGGTCTGTGACCAGAGAAGGGCATCAGGTCCTTCAGGACTGGAGTTACAGGTGATTGTGATCCGCCCCTCCCCCCCCTTTCCTTTCCTTCCCCTTCCCCTTTTCTTTCCTTTTTCGAGACAAGGTTTCTTTGTGTATCACTGGCTGTCTTGGACTTGCTTTGTAGACCAGGCTGGCCCTGTACTCACAGAGATCCACTTTTCTGCCTCCTGAGTACTGCGATTAGATAAAAGGTGTGCGCCACCATGCCTGGCCACCACATTTTCTCTGTATAGACTAAATCAAAAAGAAAAAGTTTTGGGAGTACAATGTATATAACGTAGAATTTACCATTTTTATCTCAGCTGGGCAAGGTAGTGCATGTGCCTGATCCTAGCACCTGGGTATTCACTGCAGGATGAGATACCCAAGGCCAACATGAACTGTGTAGAGTGCTCACAACTAGGTTGGATGACCCAGAAACATTCATTATTTCCTATTGAGAAATGTATTTGTGTGGGTGTCTACAAACAGTTCTTGTACCATTTTTGTATTTTGTTTTAGTCCATTTAAAACAAAAATATGGCCTTGGCCTGCTAATATGTCAATACTTGCAGTTTAAAAGGGACTAGGAAATGTATTCTAGGTATTCATGAAATATCTTTCTTGGATATTAACTTGTCAGTAACTTTTCTTTCCAGCTTTTCATCATAAATTAGAATTATTATTTTGTCTAATATTAAGTGTACCCTGGTGAAAATAAGCCTGTTGCTGAGGGAACAGCTGATGTGGCTTGTTAGAAGGGTAGTTTTGAGCTTGAAATTAGAGATGATTATACAGAGCTAGTTTTATTTATTCCCAGTGTTCTTCATTTTAGTAGTTTTTAGTGACTGTAATTTTATAATTTTGAGTATGCATTTAGGTTTAATAGTATGGATTAACATCTTGAATGTTGAGTTCTTGGGCTGGAAAGATAGCCAGTGTAAGAGCACTGACTGATTTTTTAGAGGTCCTGGGTTCTGTTCCCTGTACCCTCAAAGCATACCACAATCATCTGTAACTTAAGTTCTAAAGAGTCTGATGGGCTCCTCTGGCTTCCACAGTACCAGGCAACCACATGGTACACAGACATACCAGGCAAAATGTCCATACACATAAAATTAAAAAAAAAAAAGAAAACCAAAATGAAGTTCTTTCTGTGGATGAACTGGGATGCTTTACAAAGACTAAAAGTAGTCAGTAAAAACCTCATGTCCAAGCCTTAGTTTACCTTCCCATTCCACCCAAAAGCAATCCAGGGTTGTGAAGATGGATTTACTCAAGACAGAAGCCATTATCTGAGTTTTGCCTGATCATTAGATGATTGGCAATATAAAAATAAATGTTTAAGGCATTTATATTTCATGTTTAATGGTTTCTAGTTTTACATGAGCATTGACTAATTGTTGACTACATTTATCTTACAGTTTGACAATGCTTCCATTTTAAATTAAATTTGGGGATATAGTTCAGCTGTGAAAGCACTTGTTGGACAGATATGAAGAACGGTGTAGAAGCTCAGAACCTGCTAAAAGGCCAGTTGGGTTTGGTAGCTGTGGTGGTCTGTATTAGGGTTTTAGAGGAACAGAACTGATAGAATGAATGTACATACATACAAACAGACAGACAGGCATACATACATATATGTGGATATATGGGATATATATAATATCCATCACACACACACACACGACTTATTAATGTGGCTTACAGGCTGTGGTTCAACTAGTTCAACAATGACTGTTTATTAGCAGAAAGCTCTAGAAAATCCAGTAGTTGCCGGGCGGTGGTGGCGCACGCCTTTAATCCCAGCACTTGGGAGGCAGAGGCAGGTGGATCTTTGCGAGGCCAGCCTGGTCTACAAGTGAGTCCAGCACAGCCAGGGCTACACAGAGAAACCCTGTCTCGAAAAAAACCAAAAAAAAAAAAAAAGAAAATCCAGTAGTTGTTTGGTACATGAGCCTGGGTGTCTCAGCTGGTCTTCAGTATACGCTAGAATCCTGAAGAAGTAGGCTCTAATGCCAGTGAAGGAATGAACTTTCCAGCAAGAGCTAGAGCAAGCAGTCAAAGAACAAAAGTTTCCTTTTTCCATGTCCTTTATATAGGCTGCCACCAGAAGGTATGGTCCAGATTAAAAAGGGTGGATCTTCTTACCACAAAAGATCTGGATTAAAGGTGGGTCTTTCCACTACAAATAAGAAAAATCCCTCACAAGGTTCACTTGGGTTCTAGTTACAGATGTAGTCAAGTTGACAACCAAGAATAGCCATCACGTGGTCCAGATCCCCAGAGCAGGTTGACTGGGTAGTAGAGCCAAAATGGTGAGTCCTGTCTTTAGCTAGAATCCCTGCTTTAATGTGTAGCATGGAGAGTGATTAAGGAAGAGACCTGCTACTAACCTTAGGCCTCTGTGTGCATGCACACACATGTGAACATACATAAACAAGACATACATATAAAATCCATTAAATACAATATCAAATCATTTTAGAAATATTTCCCTGACAGAGTATTAATTTAAACTTTTATATGAAATATACCAAAGTCACCTCATATTTATACTGATTGTCTTTGCATTTTTAGAAGTATGTGTTTTTGCTGGGCATGGTGGCACATGCCTTTAATCCTAGTACTAGGAGGCAAAGGCAGGCAAATCTCTTTTGAGTTTGAAACCAGTCTGCTTGTCCATATAGGATAATCCTGTCTTGAAAAAAAGAAAAAAACGAACAAATGAAAAGGAGTATGTGTTTTGTACTTATTTCTATTTCATTCCATATGTGTGTGCATGTGCATTTGTGTTTGTTCCTGCCATATTCCCTGTGTGGAGTTTATAGAAAAATTTTGGGGGTTAGTTTTCCTTCTACCACATAAATTTTGGACAGTAAGTCATCTCAGGTCATCAGGGTTGGTGGCAGGTATCATTACCTACTGAGGCATTTTCTTAGTCCAAGTTTGTTTTCTTTATATATCAGAATAGTAGCAATCTCAGGAAATTAACCTTTTTTGTTGTTTTTGTTTTTCTTTTTTTTTTTTTTTTTTTTGGTTTTTCGAGACAGGGTTACTCTGTGTATCCTTGGCTGTCCTGGACTCACTTTGTAGACCAGGCTGGCCTCGAACTCACAAAGATCTGCCTGCCTCTGCCTCCCAAGTGCTGGGATTAAAAGCGTGCGCCACCACCGCCCGGCTGTTTTTGTTTTTCAAGACAGGTTTTCTTTGTGTATCCTTGGCTGTCCTGGAACTAGCTCTGTAGACCAGACTGGTCTTGAACTCACAGAGATCCACCTGCCTCTGCTTCTGAGTGCTAGGATCAAAGGCATGCACCACCACTACCTGGCTTAACTTAACCATAACTTCTAAAGCTTAAAGTATGATTGCTAGTATTTTATTTATGAGAATTGCACTTTATTTTAAAGATTTATTTTTTATTTTCTGTGTATATATGTTTTCCAAGAAGGATGTAGTACATTGTGTGTGTGTGTGCCTGGTGCTTGCAGGGGCCAGAGAGGGTCCTGGATCCTCTGGAACTAAAATTACAAATGGTTGTGAGCCATCATGTGGGAACTGAGTCCTTGTCTTCTACAAGAACAGCAAGGGCTTTTAACTGTTGAGCCACCTCCCACGCTCATGACTTTCTTTTTGATTGAACATATTAGCTCTATGGTATACTTAATGGGAATGGTCTACTATAGAGGAAGTGAGGAAAATCTTTGTCCAGTGAAGGATTTTAAGGAATTTGATGATAATATTTTGTGATGAAGTCAGGTGAGGTCATCTTTTAGTTCTCTTTTTGCTTACACTTAGTCCTTTAGTGTTATATTACTATTTTGATACCCAAGAATCATTTCATTTTAAGGAACGAGTACCATCTAAGGAATCCATCACCATGTGATTGAGCGCCATGAAAGGCTGTTACTTTCATGTCTCACATGATTGAATTCATCTATTCACATTAAAAGCATTTTAAAACTATTTATTTACCTATTTTATGTGTATTGCTGTTTTTCCTGTATGTACGTGTGTGTCAGATTTCCTTGAGCTGCACAGTTGTGAGCTTCCATGTGGGTGCTAGGAATTGAACCTGGGACCTCTGGAAGAACAGTCAGTGCTCTTATCCACTGAACCAACTCTCCAGCCCCCATCCTGTACATTTTTACCTTTAATCAAAGTGTAATTTTTTTTAGGGACTTGAGGGAGAGCTCATAGCCATACTAACTCTAGTTCTAGGGATTCTGATTGATGTCCTCTTTGACCTCTCAGCATCAGGCACCCACATTGTGGCTTACAGCCATCCATAACGAGCTGTGAACACCAGGCACTCACATGTGCACATATATACATGCAGGTAAAACGTATACAAAAACTATAAATAAACCTAAAAGCTTAACAATTCTCATTAAAAATATCTCTTCTGTGTGTTGAATCTAACCTGCCTGCCTTCCCTTCCTTCCTTCCTTTCTTAATTTTGAGACAGGGTTTCTCTGTGTAGCCTTGGCTGCCCTGGACTCACTCTGTAGACCAGGCTGGTGTCAAACTCACAGAGATCCGCCTGCTTCTGCGTCTTGAGTGCTGGGATTAAAGGCATGCACCACCACCTGGCTTAGTTTCATGAATTTTAAGTACCATCTCTCTAGTAGTTAGTCCCAAATTTATTACTTGGCAAGAATTTCATCTTTAATTATAGACTAATGTATTCAACTACTTGCTTTATTTCTTCATTTCTGTATGTTTTAATTACTTATTTACTTTACATCCTGATCGTAGCTTCCCTCTCTCCTCTCCTCCCAGTTAGTTGCTCATGCTCACCTCTTCGCCCAACTACCTTATTGATACCTCCATTTGAAGATTTAAGAAAGACATAAAAAATAGATTATTCATCCTATTTTTTGTTTGTTCTTCCTTCTTTTCCTTAAGAAATGGCATCTTGTATTCTTGGTTTGTTTCATAACTGCCATCTGCTATTTCCAAATATTGGGGCCCTTCTATTTTCTGTTACTGCATTGATCCTAATGACCAACTTTTCCATGGACTATTGCAGTAGGCACCTTGTTCCATTCCTCACTTCCTCACGTTTAGCCTCGTTTTTGGAGGGATGGGAGTGAGGATGACAGATTGGGGCAGGGTCTTAGTGTCTCATATTGGTGTTCAACTTATTGTATAGCTGAAATTTCCTTAAACTCCTCATTTTGCCTCCGTTTGCCAAGTACTTGGATTACAGGTATGTACTATTACTCATGACTGAGTCTTAATAATTGCACCTGTACATACGGACTTTCACAGGAGTAGTGTCTGAAAATATGATCATAATTGACATAGCAAATCTTTTCTTAAATTACATTTTGTTGTGTGTGTATATGTATGTATATCAGCATGTGTACACATGTGGTGGTCAGAAAGACAACTTTCAGGAATTGCCTTCTACCATGTAGGTCCCAGGGTTAGAACTCAGGTTATCAGACATGGTGCCAAGCCTTTTTACCCATTGTATGGTTTTTCCTGCTGAGCCATCCATTGACTATCAGATTCTCTATGTTCTTTGGCCCTAAAATAGTATTTGTGAAGGAGTGGTAGGAACCTGGGGGCAGGTATTTGAGCCTCAGATTAAGAGCTTTTGTTTTTTTTTTTGTTTTTTTTTTTGTTTTTTTTTGGTTTTTCGAGACAGGGTTTCTCTGTATAACAGCTCTGGCTGTCCTAGACTCACTTTGTAGACCAGGCTGGCCTCGAACTCACAGAGATCCGCCTACCTCTGCCTCCCAAGTGCTGGGATTAAAGGCGTGCGCCACCAACGCCCGGCAGATTAAGAGCTTTTTAACTTAAGAGATTGAGGTAATTAAGATTTTTTTTTTTTTTTGGTTTTTCAAGACAGGGTTTCTCTGAATATCTCTGGCTGTCCTGGACTCGCTTTGTAGACCAGGCTGGCCTCGAACTCACAAAGATCCGCCTGCCTCTGCCTCCCAAGTGCTGGGATTAAAGGCGTGCGCCACCACCGCCCGGCTATTTAAGATTTTCTTTAAAGCTTACAAATTTGTATCATCAACAAGCAACATGTCTATCTTTTGTACCTAAAGTTATTGTAAAGTCAGAACTGACCAGGCAACCTCTGGAGAGGAGTTGGCAGAGGCTTGCTTGCTGTTTTACCAGCACGTGGTGGGCCTGCTAAATTGCCTGAGGAAGATAGGGCCTGTCATTAGAACTTGGAATAGGTAAGAATTAAGCTTGGAATAGGTAGGAATTAAGCTTGGAATAGCCAAAAGGCAAATAGCCAAGAGGGTAGGGGTGTTGGCCAACCTGTTAGCAGTCTTGTCAGTAAAAAGCATTTCCCAAAGGTATATCATTAGTAGGAGCCTGGTAGTAAAGGGGCAGATTCTATAATCTGGTAAGAGGAGCCTGTAGCATAGCCCAATTGAATGGAGCTAGTGGAACTGAGAGATGAACTTCCAGATATAATCAGGATGTGATAGAGGAGAAATAGGAAGATGTGGATTTTTGTAGTTAATGGCTCTCCCAAGTTACATCTCAGTCCATCTAATGTGTTGTACTAACAAGCAACAGGGTCCATGAGTTGCTGCTGGGTGGAGTTTTTTGTAGGATAGTTAGGCTGGGTTCCTGTCTGTTTGGGTCTGTGGGTTGTAGGATGGTTATCCAGTGCTATCTGATTAATATCCACTTATAACAGAGTACATAACATGTGTATCTTTCTGGGTCTGAGTTAACTCACTTAGGATGAGCTTTTCTAGATCCATCCATTTGGTTGCAAATTGCATGATATCCTTGTTTCTTATAACTATGTAGTATTCCATTGTGTAAATGTACCACAGGTTTTGTTTTTGTTTTTGTTAATCCAGTCTTTGGTTAAAGGATATCTGGATTGTTTCCAGTTTCTGGCTATTACAAATAAAGCTGCTATGAGCGTTGTTGAGGTGATGTCTTTGTGGTTTGGTGGAGAATCTTTTGGATATATGCCCAGGAGGGGTATGGCTGGGTGTTGAGGTAGAGCTATTCCTAATTTTCTAAGATATTTCCAGATTGATTTCCAAAGTGGTTGTACAAGTTTGCACTCCCACTAGCAATGGAGAAGTGTTCCTCTTTTTCCACATCCACACCAGCATGTCCTGTCACTTGATTTTTTTTTTTTTTTTTTTTTTTTTTGGTTTTTCGAGACAGGGTTTCTCTGAATATCTCTGGCTGTCCTGGACTCGCTTTGTAGACCAGGCTGGCCTCGAACTCACAAAGATCCGCCTGCCTCTGCCTCCCAAGTGCTGGGATTAAAGGTGTGGGCCACCACCGCCCGGCAAGCTGAGTTTTTGATCTTAGCCATTCTGACAGGTGTGAGATGGAATCTGAGTCATTTTGAGTTGTGTGGTGAGAGTGAATGAAAGGTGAATTTAGAGGCCTCCTGGGCTAGTAGGGAAGTTGTTGCTAGTGTCTATAAGCAAGGTTTTCATGCCCTGTTATATCTAGCTGTTTAGAAAGAGGCAACAGGGGCAAAGGTGGGTCATCTCATTTTCCCCAAACCCCAGACCCATTCCCCATTGTTCAGTAATATACATGATAAAAGAGTTGGTCAAGATCTGGGAGAGCCAGGGGCCCTTGGAGCTAATAGAAAGCAGGCAGGACAGGCTTATTAGAATCTAGAAGCTCAGGTGGCTTAGCTACTTCTTGGTGGGTGTGAACAAGAACAAAGTTTGGAATTCAGGTTCTGAGGTACCCTGTTGCATGAAGGGAGGAGAAAATCTCTTCCTGGAAGGTTGGAGGTATGAGGACAAGTACTGTCTGCAATCAAGAGTGAGTTTTGTTTGTTAGGGGGCTATCAGACATTTGTACTTAGCATGACTACAGTCATAGTTTTGAGCACGTTTGACCATGTGTATAATGGCTGATCATTAACTTACACATCTTAATTATTTTTAACAGTTTACAATGAGTAGGATTTTATAATTTTGTCTGTGTTAAGTTTGAGCCTTAAAGTTTGTGATTTTGAATTGAAGACCCTTTAGCTTTAAAACACAAATACAGAGCCAGGTGTAGTGGCATACACTTTTGATCCCAGCACTTGTGAGCAAAGGCAGGTACCTGGACCTCTGTGAGTTTGAGGCCTGGCCTACCAAGCAAGTCCAAGACAGCCAAGGATACACAGAGAAAGAAACCCTGTCTCAAAACCAAAAACCAAAAACCAACCTCCCTTCCCAAACCACAAATACAGTCCCCAGAAAGACTAGGAACCTTATCTTCCTGATGCTTTTTATACAAAACATACATGATTTAGTTTCTCCAAACATCTATTGTTTAACAAAGTTAGCGAAGACATGAGTGGTTAGACGTACAACTTTAAGTCAGTTTCTGTTGGCATGAATAGACCTTTATCACCTTACGAATTTATCCATATCTAAAATAATTTATAGGCCTGGTGTTGTTACTCTCTACTCTGCCCCCTTTAGCTTTTTCATATCACTTTCCTAGAAAATCTTGGTATCTTGTATGATTCTTGCCCTTTGAGCACTGTTACACTCCTCCCCAAGGCTATTTTATTAAGGGAAAATAAAATAAAACTATCTTTAAAAAAAAAACCCAAACATCAATTTCTCTAAGCAAGAGTTGAATCCAATTTACACATTGCTGTAGCAAAGTATCTATACATTTATTTTTAACTATTAACCCTTTAAGTTACAAGTTTTAAGCAAACTTTTACTGCTTGGGGGGGTTTAGAGATTTTTTTTTGTTTGGTTTTGTTTTGTTTTGTTTTTTGTTTTTTTTTTTTTTTTGGAGACGGTTTCTCTGTAGCATTCTTATCTCATTGTATCATTAATTGGCATTTCTCTTGTTGACTACTGATCTCTCCCTGTCTGTGGTATGTTTGTTAAAATTCTTCATGTTATATGTATTTGGTTGTTTCTTTCTTTTCTTTTTTCTTTTTAGTTTTTTTTGAGACAGGGTTTCTCTGTGTGACCCTGGCTGTCCTGGAGCTCACTCTGTAGACCAGGCTGGCCTCGAATTCACAGAGATCCGCCTGCCTCTGCCTCCCTAGTGCTGGGATTAAAGGTATATGCTACTGCTGCCTGAATTTGGTTGTTTCTTAATTGCCCTTTTTGACATAGTGCAATGAAGTAATTTTAACAAGTTTGTCCTTTGTTTTTTGATTTGGTTTTGTTTATAAGTGTTTGTAGTTACTTTTTTTGTTTTTTTTTTTTTTTAGTAAATTTGTATTTTACACTGAATTTTTTAAAATTAAAAATACTTGTTTTTACCTTTTAACTTAATTGTAACATGGTTTGTCTTACTTTTCTTTCTTTCTATTTTTTTTTGTTTTTTTGTTTTTTGAGACAGGGTCTGTGTGTGTGTAGCCCTGGCTGTCCTGGATTCTCTCTGTAGACCTGGCTGGCTTTGAACTCACAGAGATCTGCCTGCCTCTGCCTTTTGAATGCTGGGATTAAAGATGTGTGTACTATGCCTGGCTTTAAAGATTTAGTTTTAGCCGGGCAGTGGTGGCACACGCCTTTAATCCCAGCACTTGGGAGGCAGAGGCAGGCGAATCTTTGCGAGTTCGAGGCCAGCCTGGTCTACAAAGTGAGTCCAGGACAGCCAGGGCTACACAGAGAAACCCTGTCTCGAAAAACCAAAAAAAAAAAAAAAAAAAAAGATTTAGTTTTTACGTATTATGTGTATGGCTGTTTTTATGTACGTATGTGTACATGAGTGTCTGGTGCCTGCACAGCCAGAATAGGGCATAAGTTCTGGAACTGCAGTGACAGATGGCTGTGAGCTGCCGTGTGTGTGTGGGGGGGGGGTGGGGGGGGGGGGTGTGTGTGTGTGTGTGTGTGTGTGTGTGTATGTTGGGAGCTAGCATGGAGTGCCCTTACCTGTGGAGCCGTCTCTCTAGCCCTTTGTGAACTATTTTAGAAAGTATACAAGGAGAAATTTACAATTTTCTTTATTTCACACTAATCAGCAGGCATTCTACTGATGTAAGAATTTAAAGGTCTTTTTCTCTTTTGTGGTATTGATTTCATTATGAGCTCCAATATAATTATTTTTGTCATACTGTTTGTGTTGTTTCCCTACCACTACTACCACCATTTTTGTACTCTCTCAGTAACAGCAGCCATTATCAGAGTTTTCACCATTCTGTCCTTATAACCTAGGGAGTAGTACTTACTTATTTACCACAGTATGTGCTGTGAATGGATGCATCTCTCCTTTTAGAGAACAGGGCACTGTGGAAGATCTTCAAGGGATATGGAATAACATATTTTAGGAAGATATCTTTGGAGAGAGGAACTTGAAGGAAACTTTTTTGGACTCCGCATAATTAAGTTTTGATTATAAATAAACAAATAGAAGACTTTATTAGGTTTAAAAAAATCCAGTTTAAAGAGCCAGCCACAGAAAGCTTTTTGAACTAATTAAGCAAGTATGCTATTAATATTTTCTGACTTTACTTAGTTTTTAATGTGCTTACCTACTTTTGAACTAATTAAATATTGTTTAGGCATTGGATTTGTTAAAATTTAGTTGCTTTGTAGGTAGTTATGTAGATTTAGTGCACTGAAAATGTAGTACACATAGAGATATTGACAGGTAGAGTTAGGTGCTGAATAGAAGAAATAGATTTTAGATGAAGTAATATAGTTGATAGAATTTATTCATGGGAAAAGAGAATTGAGATAATTTTTCTTGACTAGTTGCTAGTTGGTGAATCATTTAATCAAGTGGGGGAAAATAAGAACTGCATGCCTGAAGTAAGTAAATGAGTTTTAGCTCAGAGGTACTAAGTTGGAGTTCCTCAGCAAAGAGAGCTAGTTGAATGTATGTACCTAAATCTACCTTGGGATTCATTTATTTTTATTTTATGTATATGAGTTTTGTTTTGTTTTTGCTTGCATGTATATTTGTACATTCAGAAGAGGGTGTCAGATCCCCTTGGAACTAGAATTACAGAGTGTTGTTATGCACCATGTGGGTGCTGGGAATTGACCCATGCCTTCTATAGAGCAGTCAGTGCTCTTAACCACCCAGCCATCTTTCTAGCCCCACTAAATCTATGTTGGAATAAAAGAGTAAGTTAAAGTTTGGGGATAGCTTTTTGGAAAACTCCTTGCCTAGCATGGATAAGACCCTGGCTTTCATCCTGAGGTACCATGGTTCCAAAAAGGAAAGAAAAAGTCAATAGTATAAGTCAGAGCTATGCAAATAGATAAAATAATTAAGGCTGAGTATATGATTTCAGAGAAACTTTTAATTCTGGAAAACTAATACTGAAACGATGAACAGAGAGAGTATAAAATCAGGTAGTAGGTAGGAAAAAGTACATTATCAAAGACATAAATTTTATCCAGCAGAGATACACATAGTTAGCTGGATATATATAACATATCAATATGGATAATTCCAGTGGAAAATGGGAGCTCAGTAAACTAGTACTTGGTTCTTAAGGTAGAACAAACTAGGTAAGACCTTTTTTAAAAACCAGGTTTGTGACGGAAAGGTGAATCTTTGTTTTATAGTAGGTCAGAATTCAGCATATGAAGGCTACCAAGATAAATAAATTTAACAAAACAAAAGAAAGGGCTGGGTATGGTGACTCACACCTTTAATCCCAGCACTTGGGAAGCAGAGGCAGGCAGATCTCTCTTGAGTTCCAGGCCAACCTGGTCTACAGAGTGAGTCCAGGACAACCAGGGCTTTATACACAGAGAAACCCTGCCCTGAAAAACCATAAATAAATAAATAAATAAAGCTAAATTTATTTTTATGTTTATATCCTTAGCACAGTAAACCTTAGCTTTGTTAAATCTATGTTACTACAGAGAAAATGGGCTTCTGGAACTAAAGAGCTGGGTTATATTATAGTGAGTGTTTTGCTTTCAGCTCTGCAGAACATGCACTATAAAACTTGTAATTATCACTTTCATATTCCTTTCTGTGTTTCTTAATTTGTGATTGGCTTTTTATACATAATTGTCACTAAACCTCACCACAAATTATTTTCCAAGGTGAGTATTAGATTGTTTTATATATAGACCAAGAAGTTTTTGCTCTGTAATTTTATCACAAACAGGTCTCATTCTGAAGTTGGTACTTTTTTTCTCTATATCATATTGTCTTTCTAACTGGAGTAGTCTTTCAAGTTTAGACTTCCTGTTTCCTTAAATGTCAAATGAGATAATCTCATCAAAAATGCTAAATGAATACTATTGTAACATTACATATATTTTGTTTGACAGAGAGAAAATATATTTGGTTAAATGGAAGACAGACCTTATAACTGAGGTCTTCCTCAGCACTGTTACTTGTCTAAACAGTTTCTTACTTTTTAAGGTGGTGTCATGGATACAGAAATATCTGAAGATACAGACCACAACTTAACTCCTACCCTTGCCAGTATGTCTTATGGAATGCCGAATCAAACAGGATCTGAAAATTCATTGCTGGATGAAGATGATTATTTTTTGAACTCTGGGGATCTTGCAGGAATTCCAGTTGTTAGTAGTGACAATGAGGATGAGCAGGATTTTAGTTCAAAGGACAATCTTGTCTCTTCAATTCCTACTGATGATACTTTGGAAGTAGAGAGAAGAGCCTCTCATCATGAATCAGACAATGAAAATGAAATGCAAATTCAAAATAAATTAAAAAAAGACTTTCCTAAACAGTTTGATCAGGTTTCTGTCTTTAAATCAATACGAAAAGATTTTTGTTTAGTAAGAGAAAACAGCAAAGAGACATTATCTGGAAAGGAGAAAAATAGAGACCTAACTTATCATGAACGTGAAAAACGGTTGGATAAGCCCCATAAAGGTTTGGATTCAAGGTTGAAAAGCAGTTTTTTTGATAAAGCAGGTAATAATTGTTGGATTACAACCATAAAACACAATAACAAAGTACTGATAATGGAGCTTTTAGTACTTTTTATGTTAATTGAAATGTGAACAATTTTAAACTCCTTGTAAGCTCTCATTTTTACTTTCTCTTTACACTACAAAGTGATTGAATTCTCCTGGTAACATTTCACTGTGGTATAAGTAGTTGAAAAATAGCTTGAAACCATATTTCTTTCCCTTTTTGATTTTCAATATTTTGATGAGAAGGCAAGATACTTCCATCACTTGTTCAGTTTCTCTGGTTGGACATTAGAATCTGAAGTTAGGTGCAGCATCTTTGTGCTCTGAGCACTGGTTTAAATCACTATCCCCCCCCATCAGTCTAAACTAGGGAGTTGGAACAAGTGGCCCTCACTTCTTGGTTTAGGAGTTCATTGAACTCTTTGTACAGTGCACCCTGTGCTCTAGCTCCAGTTCTGTCCTTGAACATGTCACACATTTCTTGTATGCTTTCCTTTCCTGGGGTTTCATTTGCATGCCATTGTTCTCTCTCTTTATACACCTATAAAATTACTTCTTATCCAGGGAAGCATAATTCATCAATCTTTACTGCTTTATAGTCATTCCGGTGAATGGTTTCTTTACCTATATTTCCACAGAATTTTGTTTTATGCCTTATTATTTATAGTATCTGTTGGCTTGTTGTGTTTCTGTTTCTTGACAGCCAGATTTGTATCTCACTCTTCTTTGTATTCTTGGAACCTAGGCTTTTACAAGCAGATTGTAATCCTTTTCCAAATGTTAATTTGATGTTTAAGAAAGCAGGTACACCATGTCAATCAATCCATGTATTTCTTCAGAAAATCTTAAGAAAAATGCACTGTGGAAAGAACAAACCAGTATTGTGAAGAAAGGCAACTGTTTTGAGTATATATTATATGCAAAGCTGTGCAAGGGTATACTGTATTTCTAATATATATATATTCAGCTATATATATTTTAGTATCTTTTAATGGATATTGAAATTGTAGGAGTCCTTTTTCTGAAGGAACATAATGTCTAGTAGTTGAAGGGACAAGATAAGGGTGATAATAGAGGTGCTAATGAGGAGTTGAATTGCCCAAATTTGAATGTATAAGACAAGATAGTGATAGAAGAGTTTGTCATGGGGCACTGCAATATTTAAGTAACTGGAGTGTTAAAGTGGTTGCTTTTTTTTTTTTTAAGATTTATTTATTATGTATACAGTGTTCTGACTGCAGGTATATCTGCAGGCCAGAAGAGGGCACCAGATTTCATTATGGATGGTTGTGAGCCACCATGTGGTTGCTGGGAATTGAACTCATGACCTCTGGAAGAGCAGCCAGTGATCTTAACCTCTGAGCCATCTCTCCAGCCCAAAGTGGTTGCTTTTTTCACATTTGAGAGAGACAATCTTAGCTCAAACAGTGAAACTCATTGCACATGTCCTGCCTTGTCTCCTAAGTGTTCTAAGTAACAGGTATGAACCACCACACTAGCCTAAATTTGCCACTCCCCTCCCCAAGTGCTTTGTATTAGACTTTGGACCTTTGTGCACACTAGACCTGTGTTATACCACTGAGTCTCATTCCTAACTCACATGAAATTCTTAGGAGACAGACTTAGTGAACAAGGATGTTTTTCTATCGAGGTGAGTTTTGAACCAAGCAGAGTCTGGCTCTCAATACTGAGATAGACAGCAGAGGCCTGGTGAACTTAAGCAGAACTACAGAGGAGAACAAACACAGTTTTTCCAGCACAGTGAATCAATCAAGTCACCACTCTGAGCAAGGAGAGAGAGATGTGTGGTAAGGCTGAATGGTAGGGAGACCAGGCTGTGTGGAGCTTTGAGAGAAACTTTTTTTGGGTTTTGGAGCCTAGTTCACTCTTAGAGCATCTTTGTTGGAATAGAGAGATGATTTTGAATAATAGTTTTTAGGTCATTCTTTTAAGATTTGTTATTCATATACATGTGTTTGTTTTCTTTCAATAGCTAATCAAGTTGAAGAAACATTACATACTCATTTACCACAAAACCCAGAAACAAACTTTAGGGTAAGTTTTCAGTGTGTATGCAGATTGCTGTTACTGTGGCAAGTGTCAAAGTTTTCTTTATGTCACTTTCAAAATTCTGCTTATGTTAGACAGAGCACTGATATTTTTTTAAAACTTTATTTGCATAAGGACATCTTTGGAGATATTCCAAAAAGCCTTGGCTCTTAGTTTCTTTATTTGCATTTGTTGTTTAGAGCTATAGTGAGTGCATCAGCTTTTAGGCAGAGGGACATTAATGTATGTCCATAGAGTTCATTTCCAGTGAACTTTTCTTTGGGTGTTAACCCTGAAGAGGAATAATTTTAAAATTTGAATATCTATTAATCCTTTATATTGTGTTTTAGGATTCCAGCTACCCACTTGCCAATAAAGAATCCATTGGTTCGGAGCTGGGGAATTCCTTTGCACCAAATGTTAGAATTAAAGAAGAACCTTTGGATGATGAGTATGACAAAGCAATGGCGCCTCAGCAGGGACTCCTAGACAGAGTTAAAGATGAACCTGGAAATGCTCAAGTAAACATTCAACTTCTCTCCCCGTTTTCTTTTGTTCTACACATCAACTTGCTCATTTGAAAGAGGAAGTGCTTGAGTGAAATAGTTTATTGGCAGGATGAAAAGAATTTGTGATTGTACCAACTTGAATTGTTTTGCAAGGCTGTAGCAAGAATTACATGAGAATGTTCCTGAAGGGTAATTAAGGCTTTTAATCTTCACTGTCTTTTAATAGCACTGTGGCTTTTGTGGGCATTTTAGTATGGGAGATTGGTAAGTCTTCGAGGTTTCAAGACTGAGACAGCAGATGAGGTTGAAGATCTAGGAAGAGGGTGCATATGGATTTGTGGATTGACTTAATTCATAGAGGAGACTAATAAGCCTTTGCAGTTACTACTAGTGAGGCACAGGCTGCGTATGCATTTAACTGTCTTTCAGGAGGGCTAATGGACATAATTATCTTGGAAAGGTTAATGAATTGAAGAACTAGTTTATTGGAAAGGAGGCCTTTGGTGAGTGATTCATGATTCCAAGTTTGAGAAATTTGAGTAGTCAGGGCAAGGGTACAGCTGTGCTATTTCAAAACTGCTCTGGAAGTAAGTCCTGGGGACCCTGCAACAGAAACCATACAGTCAATTAAGCTGCCCATGCTGTTGATTGCATTGCAGTGATTGGAGTGGAAGAATGAGTCTGCACTGCAGGTTGTAGTTACTATGAAATGTAGGAAGGGATTTAAGCAATCTATATCTATATATATATAGATATAGATATAGATATATAGATAGATATATATAATAGTAGCAATTATTTGAAGGTAGTCTGTATTTTGTTCAGATGGCATGAATTCAAAAATTAAGAATTAAAGATAACACAGATTACCTGTTTCTATGAAATAATATTTAATCTAAGGAAGCTTACCTTTTCCTTATTTCTGTTATACAAGGGAGTTTGTGAATGAGACATATGGAAGAGAGATTTTCATTTAGATTTCTTTGAGCAGGATTTCTCCAGCTCAGCACCACTGGTTTTTAGAGCAAGGCCATTCTTTGTTATGTGGACCTGTTCTGTGTGTTGCAGGATCTCTAGCATCCTTGGTTTTCACCTATAATTGGTGTTGGTTGCAGCTCTCTCCCTCTTCAATTATAACAGTCAGAAATACCTTCAAACACTACCAGATACTCCTGGAGAGCAAAACCACTTATTATAGAGAACCACTATTTTAAAGAGAGAAAAGACTGGACAACCATAGAGTGTAAGATAGAAGGAGAAGCAGGTGGTTTGTGAAAGGAGCTGACACGTAGTTATCTTTCAGAAATGGTGCTTTTTGAGGGCAATTTGACCTCAGGAGCCATATGTGAGGTAACAGCACAATATATCAGAAACAGCAAAATGTAGCTTAAAGGAAAAGAAAGACCTTTTAAATCCTAGAGAGGAGCTTCATTAAGGATAGCTTAAAAGTAGGAGTAAGAGAATTAGTTGCCATGACATGATGAAGAGAGAAACCTAGAGAAACCCCTCCATGAAGAAAAATCTGTGGCCTCTGTATCTTTTCGGGCGATGCCAGGAAGTTTTATAGCACACGACTTAGTTCAGGGAACATAATGTGACAAGGACCATGGAAGACCCAGGTACAGTTAGGAGCTCTTAGACCAGAGCAGAGCTTAATTACTCCAGAGATAGAGAGAGAGATGGGGGAGAGTTCAGTGGGGCATGTACTATTTCTTCAGGCTGTAGGGTTTGACCTCTGAGAATGATTATTTTAAATATTTTTCTTTATTTCATGTGTGTTGGTTTTTTGCCTGCATGTATGTCTGTGTGAGGATACCAGATACTCTGGAAGTGGAGTTACAAACAGGTGTGAGCTACCATGTGGGTGCTGGGAATTGAACCTAGGTCCTCCAGAAGAACAGCCAATGCTCTTAACTGCTGAACCACCTCTCCAGCCTAAGTGGCCCCTATTTTAATGGGATAGAGCCACAATCTCACACAGAGGTAGTTAACAACTCAAGCAAAAATTTTATAATACTAAGGAAAGGTAGATGAATTAGGATAGTGATAGACCTACAGAAATTGGAGGACTATGAATGCATTTGGCTCAATTCAGACAGTAGAAGGAATATGAAGATATTTCAATAGATGATGGATTAAATGTATTTTTTTTTTTTCAAGACAGCGTTTCTGTGTAGCCCTGGCTATCCTGGAACTCACTGTGTAGACCAGGCTGGCCTTGAACTCAAAGTGATCTGCCTGTCTCTGCCTCCCAAGTGCTGGGATTAAAGGCATGCGCCATCATGCTAAATGTAGTTTATAGAAACTAGAGTATCTGAATTAGATGTAAATGTTCTGATTGGCAGGGAAAATTCATGTGTTCTTGTGAAGATTATACATGTCTTTGTATAGGGAAGAACTCTAATCTCTCCATATTCCCTCAGGATAAAGGCAAAGGCTAAATCAGTGGGTGGTAGAAGGCATTGGAGAAATTATTAGTATTGTTGTTTTTAAAACACAGCTTCCAGTGGCTAGAAAGGATCATGAAATGCAGTGGATAGCAATGGCTGTATTTTATATACTTAGTCAAAATTACAAAAAGTGTTATAAAATGCTGAGTATCAAGTTTTATAATGATTATAGGAAGGAACTGCCTCAGCGGCTTACTATTTATTTGTTTGGTCTCCTGAGAGTAGATAGTACTATGGGTAGATCCTGGTAGATACAGGATCAGAGAGCAGTCTTCATCCTGTCCCCACAATAGAGCAATCCCAGTACATGAGTGGCTAGAGGTAGGTTTCTCTGAACAGTTGTTTCTATTGTCAACTGATCTGTTATTTGCAAGATCAAACCTCTTGTAGATCTAGAAATCTTGCAAGGGAGGCCAAGTTATAACTCTAGATTCTGGTTCTTTCCTTTTCACTCGCTCTTCTTCCCCCTCCTGCCTACATTCTACTCTCTCCTTATTGCTCTGTGGTTTTCTAGACCCGTCTCTGATCATTGGAAGTCTAGATTTCTTCCTTTTACAGTACTGTGTTGCACTTTATTAATTTTACTCTTTCTCCATATACTAGAAGTAAGAAATACAAAGTATTAATTATTTGGTCTCACAAACAGTGCTTACAAAGTACTGACATTCATCACTGTGCTAAACCTTTTCTTTGATTATCAGTTACTTGTGATTTCTCTCTGTGCTTAACTTTGTAGTTTTGCTCTCCATCTGCTTTTTATAGTTCAAGTTGGTCTTCAGCCAAACCAGGAGGATGGGAAAAGTCTGTACATGTATCTCACCTGCTAATCCATTTGCTTTCAATTACTTGTCAGTCATCTTGCTTCTGTTAGCTGGCGTAAAATCATTTGGCTTTTCAGTTTCATTTATTCATTTTATTCCCATTATATTTTACTATAGTACTTCTGTAGTTGATAATTTTATATGTACTGTGTTGATTCATCCTCCTAACAACCGTGCGTGCACGTGTGTGTGTGTGTGTGTGTGTGTGTATGTGTGTGTGTGTGTGTGTCTGTTTGTCTGTCTGTGTGTGACTAGATGTGTACCTGTGTGTACGGTCAAAGTAAAGAATATGTTCTCCTGTGTCTACAATAGGAAGCTAAATTTCATAGGTTAATTTAGTAGTTATTCAAGGCCATATGGCCAGGAAAGAATCTAGGCTTATAATCTAGGTCTTATTTTTCTTAGATTATCTTTCTGTAACAAATTGTTTGATTTTAAAAAATGTCTAGGTAGGATTTTCAAAGAGAAACTCTTTAGGAGAGCCAAAGACCTCATTTTTCTTATGTTTTCCATAGGATCTGAAAGTTTGATGTAACTAACATTGAAATCTTGTTTTTTTCCTGTTAACAGTAAGTAATAAAAGGAGAGGTAATTTGTAGTTTTTTATTGAAATAAATGAAGATGGGAAAGAAAAATGCCTAATTATTCTAGTAACGATTCATAGACTCTTTGAAAGTGTAATGCAGTCATGCAGGTGTTGGAGCCTTGCTTTCATATATCATTTATTTGTCCATAGGGGTTGTTTGTTTTCAACATCATCGTCCTGTGGTAGTGATAAGGCCTTACTCTTCTGTTCAGCAAGGAAAAGATAAAGCAGTTTTTATTTTGACTTCTGGTTTGTAGTTAGTTTTAATTTATTTTGCTTTTGAAAGCTTTGAGGTCATCAAGTATTTATTTCTCGTAAAGCATGATTTACTAGTTATTGTAGGGGATACAGAAAAAACGAAGCATTCTGCCTTGAAGACTTTGTAGGGGTTTTATGCAGAATACTTAAATGAGTGTCATATGTTTGGGAATTGCCATCACAGAGTAAGAAGAGTGGACTGGAGATCATTGATATGAAATAATGGCTATTAATATTTCTGGAATCTTCTGGGGTAAGATTTTTTTATTAGAAATATGCTTTCAAATATATGCATAGGTATGTCAAGAAGAGTCAATATTTAAAAAATATTAATATCTGGCAAGAGTGATAGAGCGTACTTTAATCCCAACACTTGAAGACAGGCAGGCAGATCTCTGAGTCAGGGTAATCTGATTTATATAATAAGTTCCACCCCATCCAGGCTATACAGTGAGATCCTGTCTTAAAAAGAAAAGTATATCTGCTAGGCATTGTGGCACATGCTTTTAACCCCAGCACTCAGGAGGCAGAGCCAGGCAGATCTGTGTGAGTTCGAGGACAGCCTGGTCTACAAATCAAGTTCCAGGACAGCCAGTTCTGTTATACAAAGAAACCCTGTCTCAAAATTAAAATGAAAAGAAAAGAAAAGTCTTTCACCAACAGTGATACTTTGAGTATCAGTATCTTTATTAGATGCCAAATGATATATCACATAATTCACGGTACATTTCTTGTGGCAAGGAAATAACTATGCTAAATCAAACTCTGAATTTGAAAACAGAATTTTGGGAACCTTGTGTAATTATTAAAATAATACAGATTGTTGATCTCAACATTATTACTTAACTGTTGTTGGATTTTTGGCCCAAAACATGCTACTATATAAAGAAAAAAGAAAAGGTAGTAGAAATGGGAAATAATCACTTTTTTGGAAAGCCAGTAAATCTTGTGATGTTTGAGTGGAAATGTAGATAAAATAATAATTGTAGAAAAAATAGTAATAGTTGTGTGGGTCTGTTTCCCAGTTGAGATCCACTGTTTCCAGTGGATCTGGAACTAAAAAGTAAGATAAAAGATGACTTGAATGAATGTTGAGACCAGGTTTTTAAAAATATGAGATGTGTTAATGATGTCAACTGTTCTTGAAGTAAGATACTGATTTGATGAACATATTGGTGAATAGGTTATGACATTTTGAGAAGTAGGTGTACATATCACACATTGTGTGTATATACTTTCAAATGTATTTGGAGGTTGAGTGAGAAACAGTGTAAATGGTTAAAATTATATAATTTTATCATAATAATGTGATACAAGATTAACCAGGCTGATAATGATACAAAATAGCTCTTGATAGATTTTCTCAGGATTTGGTGTATTGATGATAAGAAAAAAATTTTTTCTGTTTAGTGAAAGAAAAATTCCCAGGCCCAAATGGATCTAAGCTATCACTAGCAAATTTGTCAGTGACTGGTCAAATCTCACTCACCCTGTGTCTGTTGTTCAATCACTGCTCTTACAAATAAAGTTTTATTAGAACTTCGCCATGTTCATTTATTAACATGTTGTCTATGGGTGCTTTTGCTCTACCAGGGCAGAGTTGGGCAGTTGTGACAGACATCAGACTTTATGGCTTACAAAGTCAAAAGTATTTACTATCTGGCCCTTTGCAGATAAAGTTTGCTGATCCCTGGAGTAAAGGCTGTATTATAAACAGTGAAACCACTTCCTTATTATTTTATTATGGAAGTAAAAATTTGTAAGAGATAGAAGAAATCACAAAGGTAAAGATTGTCACAATTTTGGCGTAAATAGAAACCTTAGAACATAAAAATTTTAATTCAAGAAATGTTGATAAGAAATGCTAATGTGAGTGCTCTGTTTGCATGTACACCTGCAGCCAGAAGAGGGCATCAAATCACATTATGGATTGTTGTGAGCCACCATGTGGTTGCCAGGAATAGAACTCAGGACCTTTGGAAGAGCACTAACTAGCCATCTCTCCAGCCCCTGGAAAAAACTTTTTTTTTTTTTTTAAAGGTTTTTCAAGATGGTTTCTTAGTGTAACAGCCCTGTCTGTCCTGGAACTCATTCTGTAGACCAGGCTGGCCTTGAACTCACAGAGATCCACCTGCCTCTGCTTCCCAAGTGCTGGAATTAAAGGCATGTGCCGCCACACCTGGCCTGGAAAAAATTTTATTTTACTTTTAGTTTTTTTTGAGACAGGATTTTTCTGTGTAATAACAGCTCTGGCAGTCCTGGACTCGCTCTGTAGACTAGGCTGGCCTCGAACTGCCTCTGCCTCCTGAATGCTGGGATTAAAGGTGTGCACCACCACGCCTGGCATGGAAAAACTTTTAATTGGATTTTTTTTTTTTGATCTCTTCCACAAATTGCTGGAGTAAGAATAGTTTTGTTTGAGAACTGGGCTTGGTGGTGCACACCTTTAATCTCAGCACTCAAGAGGCAGAGGCAGGCAGATCTCAAGGCCAGCCTGGTCTATACAGCAGTTCTAGGACAGCCAGGGATACACACAGAAACTCTGTTTTGAAAAACAAAACAAAAAAGAAAACCAAAAATCATGGTTTTGTTTGGACAAAAACAATTTCAAAATGTCTCAAAATTCTAAAAATGGCATCCCTTCACTGATTGTGTGGGATCTGTGTAGAGGTTAAGTAGCCAACAGTGTTACAGTTAGATGTTAGTGCCTGCATGAGTGTATTAGAGCCTGGGGCAAAGGCAGAAAAAAACAAAAAGAGTCATTTTTAATGTAAAGTTGTGGTGTTATTATGTTAGCGATGGACTTTTACATAAATTTTTAGTTTTCAAATACTCTGTATTAGTCATTCTTAGTTGTACTCACCTGAAATCACAGTATTTGGGAGGCAGGTGGATTGCTGTAAGTTTGGGCCTTGCCTGGTCTATTTAGCAGGTTCCAGGACATTGAGGGCTGTATAGCGAAACCCTGCTTCAAAAACAAAAACAAAACACTAAAAGAAAATGACCATGTTAAAATACTGTTACAATTGCAGAAGGTTTGGGCACTCTGTGTCTCATGCCTTAGTCAAGTGTGCACATTTCCTGTCAGCTTCAGCTGTTTCATCTGACATGTCACTATGTATATATAATAAATACCAGTATTGCTCAAGGTTGTATAGTGTATTGATTTTCACACCATCAAAAGGGAGCATGTCTGAAATACCCAGAATTCTAAGAATAACCAGTTTCTGTAGTATTTTACAGGCTTTGCTGTGATTTTTGGTTTTTCGAGACAGGGTTTCTCTGTGTAACAGAGCCCTGGCTGTCCTGAACTTGCTTTGTAGACCAGGCTGGCCTCGAACTCACAGAGATCTGCCTGCCTCTGCCTCCCGAGTACTGGGATAAATATCCTAAAAGAATACAACTATTACTTAATGCAGTTATAGTTGAGCAATATAATTGTACAGGTAAAGAATGGCCCTAAAAAATACTTACTGGAACTCTGGTATGTGGTGTATGTATGATTGGAATGTTTACTTGTATTTAAAACTCATTTAAGGCTGAAAAGTTGGCTCAGTGGTTAAGAGGATACTCCAGAGGACTTGGGTTTGTTTCCCAATACCTACATAGCGGTGCTTGCAATCATGTGTAACTCCAGTCCCAGGGATCCAGTTCCGTCTTTGACCTCCATGGGCACCAGCCATGCATGTGGTACACATTCATGCAAAAACTCATACAAATAAATAAATCTAATGGTTTTCTTTTTAAGTCATTTGAATAATAGAGGTTTTTAAATGTTCTTTTAGAGTTCTTAGACTACCTTGACCTCTGGTTCTTTTAGATTTTTTTTGTTATGTGTTTTGGGGGTTTTTGTTTTTTTCCCCAGACAGGGTTTCTCTGTTTAACCTGTGGCTCTGTGTAACACTGTGGCTGTTCTGTAACTCAGTCTGTAGATCAGGCTGGCCTTGAACTCACAGAGATCCACCTGCCTCTGGCTCATGAGTGCTGGGATTAAAGGCATGAGCCACCACTGCACCTGGTTGACCTCTGGTTCTTGAACTCAAGTCTTACAAATGCTGGTATTTAGCCATTAGAAATTATTTTGGTGTAATATGCAAGAATATGTAATAATTGAAATGAACAGAAAATAAATTCATAAGAAAATTTATTTAGAATAATTATAACTGTAAATAAAAACACTTTTCTTTGACTAGAGAAAGGAAAAGACTGGAAAGAAATAACAACAGTCACAGAGGCCCTTTGGGGGTGATAGAAATGAGAGTTGTTTTTTTTCTTCATTTCTGCATATCTAAATGCTCTATTGTGATTGTGTATTACTTTTATAATAAACAGAAATGTAAAGTACTGTAACATTAAAGAACAATTTCAGAAATAATTTAGAAATATTTGGTAGTGTGTCAGGCTGTTTTGGTAGCCAACATTCATTTTTTTTCTCCTCCTTACTCTGAGCATATACAAACATATTTCCCCTTATTGTTAATTATAGTTTGTTTGCTGTTTTGTATTTCATTATCTCGTATTAATGTTAATGTTGTAAACATTTCCTACTTCTATACAGCAATAATAAATGTCTTGATTTCTTTAGGAACTTATTTTCTCTGTATTATTTTTCTTTTTTAAAGGAGTATAGTCATGGCCAACACCAGAAAACTCAAGAGGGGGAACTGAAAATTAGTGCTGTATTTTCAGTCAGCGGCAGTCCTCTTGGTAAGAATCAGACCTAAATAAATGAGTTTTATTTATTCTAGCCAATATAAATGAGAGACCGTTTCAACTTGTGTTAATAAACTAGGCTATTCTCACGATTCCTTTAAAATCCTTTACATTGTATATTCCATAATTAGCACTGGGTTCCAAAGTAGCTCTAGAAGACAAAGTACCTATGCATAAAATGCAAGCTAAGAAGTAAGTTACTGTCCTTTGAATGTTCTTTTCTTTTTCCTTTTAAAGCTCCACAGTTGACCACTGGCTTTCAGCCATCTCTGGCATCACCTGGCATGAATAAAATGCTTCCTTCAGTTCCAGCCCCAGCTGTTCGAGTTTCCTGTTCTGGTTGTAAAAAAATCCTCCAGAAGGGGCAGACTGCTTATCAGAGGAAAGGGTCTACACAGCTTTTCTGCTCCACATTGTGCCTCACTGGATACACAGTTCCACCTGCTCGCCCACCACCACCTCTTACCAAGAAGACTTGTTCAAGTTGCTCAAAGTATAACAGAGTTCTAAATTATCTTTTCTGTTTTTTTATTTCTCTTAGTGTTTGTTTCTTAAACTCTGTGTTATATCTAAGTTTCAATTTAGCTGTGGGTTGTTTTTGTAAAAAAGAAAAAAAAAGGGTACCATATTTTTTAGTGCCACCATGTTGTTGTTGCTTTCAGTTTTTCTGAGTGGGAAGTTCTCAGCTCTCTTTTAACTTAACAAGTGATTTTGAATTTTTATCTTCATTAGTTAAGATTCCTTACATTCTATTATTCTAGCACCACAACATTTTATTTTGTGAATTATTATCTTCATTAGTTAAGATTCGTTACATTCTACTATTTATTCTAGCACCACAGCATTTTATTTTGCAATTGTTGACAATAGAGCTTAGATACAACAAATATTTAACTGCACAGGCCACAACACCCAGTCTCTCTCTTTTT
Organism: Lophiomys imhausi; assembly: GCA_907164525.1. Taxonomy (NCBI): domain Eukaryota; kingdom Metazoa; phylum Chordata; class Mammalia; order Rodentia; family Muridae; genus Lophiomys; species Lophiomys imhausi. The sequence goes on along the minus strand of CAJQZJ010001750.1, from coordinate 9,325,812 downwards.
AACAATCACCTTATAAAATCTATAAGGGTGACCTTAACATTGCTCAAAAACATTAAAATAATCTTAATTAAGTCAATGTTCATACTCCTTTTTTGTTATTTAACATGGTATTAAAACTTTAAAGCAGTTCAGAGAGATACTGAAGAGGTGTGTGTGTGTGTATGTGTGTTTATGTTTCCTGTAATATAATTGCTTTATTTAATTTTTTTCTACCTTTAAATGACTTCTCATATGCGTGCGCGCACACACACAGACCCTCTTCCAGAGGTCTTGAGTTCAATTCTCAGCAACCACATGGTAACTTACAACCATCTGTAATGGAAACTGATTCCCTCTTCTGGTGTGCATGAAAACAGAGCACTCATATACATAAACTGAATAAGTAACTATTTTTTAAAAAAATGGTCAGTTTAATTTAGAACAGTTACTGTGTGGCGCTTCAGTAGTACTAAAGTTTTATCTGGTGGATGTTTCTCTAATCTCTGTATGTGCTGAAAGTGATCTAGACCTATGCATGTTGATTAAAAGGTAGATTAAGAAATTTTATGTAGTTTTAGTCTAAGTTAATGTTGATTCAATAATAATATTGGTGTTTTGGTGACTTATAATTTGAGGAATCAATTCAAGCAATATATTATAAAATGTAGTGGCTATAGCTAGTATATTTTAAAATTCTGAGCTCAAAAGCCAGGTGTGGTGATGTACACCTTTAATCTCAGTACTTGGGAAGCAGAAGCAGGTGGATACCTGAGTTGGAGGGCAGCCTGGTTTGCAGAGTTCCTGGACAGCCAGACCTATCTACCTACCTACCTACCTTTCCAAGAGAAACCTTGGAAAAAAACAAAATCCAAACCAAAAAATAACCCTCCTCAATTTTCATTTTCTATTTGCCATTTGTTCTTTCTTGCTGTTTTTCTCTGTTAGTGTACATAGCCATTAGAACAGTCATTTCCCCTTTTCCACAAGGATCTCTGTGCCTTAGGTGTGAGAATTGTGTAGATGTATCAGTTGGTATTGGTCACATACAGTCTCTTGTTCTCTGCATTTTGATCAGTTTTGGTTTTCTCTTGTGGTCTTTGTTGCAAAGAGAAGTTTCTTTGATGAGGAGTGAGATGTACATTTAATTGTGGCTACAAGGATGAATATTTAGAATGAAGTTAAGACTAATGCTGCTTTAGTAAAGTGACTTCACTGGCCCTGAGTGGTTGGCTATGTTCCCAGCACCAAGCATCTTTTTCCTCTTGTTGAGCAGGCATTAAGTCCAATTAGGGATGTCTGTGTGCCCCTATTACACCTTTGGGGTTATCATGCTGAATATATTTTTATTATCATTTAATGTCTAGTTTTCTTTAATGAGAGGAACCTAAATTTTTTTTTTTTTTTGATTTTAACAAGCCTTGGCCTGAGTTGTGCAATGAACCTAAATATTTTTGAAATGATTTCAAATCTTTCATAAAAAATTATTTTGGACTTTAGTTTTGGTAATTTTTTAGATCACATTTTTGTTATGATATTCAAAGAATTTTTTCTGAATTCCTTGTTTTTTCTCAATATATGCTAACAGAAAGGTGATTGTTTTATTCTTCCATAATATATAATTTAATTAGCCTGTAAATTCATTGAGATAATGAGAAATGTTACTTCCTTTGCCTTGATCTATGTTGGAGTGGTAGGAAACCTAATCCTTATGTAGTCTTCATTATCTTCATTGCAGAGGTGGACATAGGGATGCTTAAATGTGTATCTCATAGGCTGGATAATAGCTTATTTGTAAAAATGATTACCCTTCAAGGATCTGCGTTTAAATCCCCAGCACTGGGAAGGTGAAGAGTAGTAAATTCCTGTAGCTCAGAGGGCAGCCAGCCTAGATGAATCTTTGAGTTTCAGGTTCAATGAGAGAGCCTGTCTTGGAGGATGGCGAAGTAAGGTACTGCTCCAAAGATTTAGGACCTGAATTTATTCCTGGAACCTACCAGTTGTCCTGTGACTTAACCTTTGTACCGTGCACACACAGACATACAGACACATAAACATAAAATAGGAAAAAAGGCAGAGGAACAATACACACATACAAACATGTACACACAAAATTCCACACATAATGATTTGAAAAAGTTTCATATGTAGTTATTTTTACTGAATTCTTTGAAAATACACATTATTTTAAAGAAGAAAGTTAAAATCTTCAGTCTCATCTGCAATGAATGCTATTCATCAATATTCCACCCTACTCCACCTTTCTGTGTGCTTCCATCCTTCCAGTCTTGGTGTCAGAGCCAAGGCTAATCCCGAACTCAACTCACCGTGTGACTGTGTGCCTAAGTCTAGCCTTGAGTTTGCAATATTCCTGCCTCAGCCTCTTGAATGTTAGGGTTATTGGCAAAAACCGCCATGGATGGCTACATTTAATGTATTTTTCAGTTTTAAAAACCTTATTGTTAAGAGACCTGTATGTACTTAGTGAAAGAACTCAGACTCCACAGTTTAAATTCCAGGGCTGAGGAGTTGGCTCCGTGAGTGTTTCCGTATTCATGGAAAAGCTGTTGGGGCTGCCAGGTTCTCTCATCTTAGTGCTATAGGAAGGAGTGGAGGTGTGGACACAGGCTGATCTGTAAAGCTTGCTGGCCAGTCAGTGAGTTCCAAGTTGACCAAATAATTGGAGATGGACAGAAGAAGGAATCAAACATCAGTTTAAGGGTCTGCCTGCCCACATACACATCAGAGATGTACACATATACACATACTAATGGAAATTTCAGTGTCCCTAGGGGTTGGAGAGATAGCTCAGTGCTTAAGAGCATTGAATATTGTTTTACAGGATCCATCTTCGATTCCCAGCACCCTCCAGTTGCTTACAGCAGTCCTGTAATTCCAGTTCCAGGGGACTCAACTCCCTCTTCTGTTCCCTGAACACACCAGAAACCCAAGCACTACATAGGCATACTTATAGGCAAAGCACTAAGACACATAAAATTGAAAATGTTTTAATTTTTAAAAAAGGTGCAATGCCCTTTACTGTAAACCTGGCCTTATTTGGTTGCTTTGATACACAAAAGAGGTAAATGTAATATCCTGGGACTTATTTTATCTTTGTTCTCATTTTAGAGACATTTTAAATCCAAAGGATGTGATCAGTGCCCAGTTTGAAAATAGCACCACCAGTAAGGATTTTTGCAGTCAGTCCTGCTTGTCAACATATGAACTGAAAAAAAAAACCCATTGTTACCATAAATACAAGTAGCATTTCAACCAAATGCAGCATGTGTCAGAAGATCGCTATTGTAAGTTACATTTTTACTTTATTTTGAGTGAATAAGTTTAGTGCTTAGACTTAAAGAACAATTTTTGATTCTTTGTGTTTGATGTTTTGCTGTTATTTTGTATGTCTTAGATTCGACATGAAGTTAATTACCAGAATGTGGTCCATAAACTTTGCAGTGATGCCTGTTTCTCTAAGTTTCGCTCTGCTAACAACCTCACTATGAACTGTTGTGAGAACTGTGGGGGTTACTGTTACAGTGGTTCTGGACAGTGCCATGTGCTTCAGATTGAGGGACAGTCTAAGAAGTTCTGTAGTTCAGTGTGTGTCGCCTCCTACAAGCAGGTATTTGATCATATTTAATCTTGATATCTTTCATTTCAGGGAGTTGAAACCTTTGGGTAGGATTATTTTTGAAATAGTTGTTTAAAATAATGAGATAAGTATTTGGTTAAGTTTTTACATGTAAATGGAATTTGCCAAATTCATATATATTGAATGTTCTGAAATAGAGTTCTCTATGTCTCAATTTCTGTACATGCATTAAGAAATGCATTTGGAGCCGGGCGGTGGTGGCGCACGCCTTTAATCCCAGCACTTGGGAGGCAGAGGTAGGCGGATCTTTGAGAGTTCGAGGCCAGCCTGGTCTACAAAGCGAGTCCAGGACAGCCAGAGCTGTTAAACAGAGAAACCCTGTCTCGAAAAACCAAAAAAAAAAAAAAAAAGAAATGCATTTGTTAGCCAGATAGCAGTGGTGCATGCCTTTGATCTCAGCACACAGGAGGCAGAAGCAGGCGGATCTCTGCAAGTTTGTTTGAGGCCAGCCTTGTCTACAGGGCAAGTTCCAATACAGCCACAATTATACAGAGGAAACTGTAACTGAAATAAAACAAAAAGAAATGCATCTTTTTTAGAGTATGGCATTGTTTTCTTGAGACAGCGTCTCACTGTGCAGCCATGTCTTTCTGGAATTTGTTATATGACCCAGGCTAATCTTGCAGACCTCTTGCCTCAGTCTGCCAAGTGCAGGAGTTATTTGCATTTACTGTCATGCCTGACTAGGGCTGGCTTTTATTTTAGATGTGATTTGTATTTTTGAGTAATAATTTTTAAATGACCCAAACAAAAAGCAGAAATACATCTCCTAGGGATAACCAGTCTTAACCTTTTAGTGTGTAGCCTTCTGATCCTTGATTTGTAATTTGATTTTTTAAAAAGTTTTATTTATTTTATATATATGAGTGCTCTATCTGCATGTACACCTGCATGCCAGAATAGGGCATCAGATCCCAAGATAGATGGTTGTGAGCCACCATGTGGGTGCTGGGAATTGAACTCAGGACCTCTGGAAGAGCAGACAGTGCTTTTAACCCCTGAGACATCTCTCCAACTCCCTTATATTTTGATTTATTTTTTCAGCTTTAATTTTGTTTTTTTCTTTTTTTTTTTTTTTTTTT
>CAJQZJ010001750.1:9290469-9320996 GCA_907164525.1 Lophiomys imhausi | reverse complement strand
CAGCTTTAATTTTGTTTTTTTCTTTTTTTTTTTTTTTTTTTTTTTTTGGTTTTTCAAGACAGTGTTTCTCTGAATGCTTGGCTGTCCTGGACTTACTTTGTAGACCAGGTTGGGCTTGAACTCACAGAGATCCACCTGCCTCTGCCTCCCGAGTGCTGGGATTAAAAGTGTGTACCACCATGACTGGCCATTACAGACAGCTATGAACTGCCATATGATGCTGGGATTTGAATCCGGGTCCTTTGGAAGAAAGCCAGTGGTTTTAACCATGTCTCCAGCCCTCTTTTAAAAAACGTTTATTTATTACTTCGTTCCGTCTCCATTGCCACCCCCTCCCTCCACCCCTCCTGTCCCCTCCCTCCCACCCTATTTTGATCATTTATATATACTTGTTCAGCATAAGGTCCAGATTACATGTGTGTGAGTGCATGTGTGTTTATGTGTGTATATGCACACACATGTAAATTTCTTGCAAATGGAAGTACATAATTAAAGTTGTAAACCAGAAAATAAAAATCTTAGTGGGGTGAAAAAGTTTTTAAAAGAATTTTCTTCATTAAATAGAACAAATGAAGGTTATTGCTTTGTGAATTAGAAATTTAAGATAATGAAGTGGATGAACTCTATGATAAGGATATTCTATGCTGTTTTGATTTTTTTCTTTGTTTTATATTTCTCCAATAAATTTTGGTCAGATATCAGTTTCTGAAACAGTGATTCGCAAGCCGGGCGAGGTGGCGCACGCCTTTAATCCCAGCACTTGGGAGGCAGAGGCAGTCGGATTTCTGTGAGTTCGAGGCTACTTTGGTCTCCAAAGCAAGTCCAGGACAGCCACTGCTCTATTGGGGGGTGGGGGAAAACCAAAACCAAAAAACCAGTGGTTCTCAGCTTGTGGAGTGCAACCCATTTAGGGATCAAATGACTTGCAGAGGCAGCTTAAGACCATCAGAAAACATATATCTATAATACGATTCAGAGCTTTATTGAGATTAGTTATGGAGTGCAACGAAAATAATTTCATCGTTGGGATTAACCACAGCATTAGGAACTGTATTAAAGGCTCACAACATTAAAAAGATTGAGAACTACTGCCCAAAAGGGATGGTAAATACTTCTTATATTTTACAGTGGCTTCCTGTTTTACATTTGCTGATCTGATATGTGTGTGTTCCTTCATTTTTTGCGGGGGGAGGGTTGTTTGGAGACAGTGTTTCTCTGTATCCCTGACTGTCCTGGACTCACTTTGTAGACCACTGTAGCCTTGAAGTCACAAAGATCCGATTGCCTCTGCCTCCTCAGTGCTGGGATTAAAGGTGTGTTGCATTGCGCCCAGCAATTATAGACAGCAGTGAACTGCCATGTGGGTGCCTGAATTTGAACCCAGGTCCTTTGGAAGAGCAGCTATTGTCCTTAATACGTGGTGAATTTGGTTTTTTTGTTGTTGTTGTTGTTTTGTTTTTTCGAGACAGGGTTTCTCGAACAGCCCTGGCTATCCTGGACTCTCTTTGTAGACCAGGCTGGCCTCGAAATCACAGAGATCCGCCTGCCTCTGACTCCCGAGTGCTAGATTGAAGGCATGCGCCACCACGCCTGACTACATGGGTAATTTGTATACAGTCCACCAAAATCAATGAGTAGTGTCAGGTTCTACTATTATTACGTTCAATTCTTTTGCTGTTGGGAAAAGGATATTTTTGCTTTGTTTTGGGAGTCAGGCTCTCACTATGTAGCACTGGGTGCCTGGGACTTGTGTATAAATTCAGCTTTGCACTATTTTTGGTATTTTCAAAATTGCAGGCAATTTCAGTTTAAATATATATAATTTCTAAAGGGTTCATCTTTATGTGTGCATGTATATATATATTTTTTTTTTTCATGTTTTCTCTCACAAACGAAAAAATTTAATATTTTCAGAAGGCTATTCTTTTCCTGATAGTATATCAGGCACTAAAAGTTGAGTCATACTTCATAAAAGGAGAAATAGTGTAGAACATCTTAATTTTAGATTGAGTTTTTAGTTTTAATTTTGAAAGTTTACTTCTCATCTATTAAAACATATTGGAACAAGGGACAAGAATTTAATGTTCTCTGCCTCTCACTGTTCCAAAAATACAAGAGCCAGGCTTGGTGGTGCACATCTTTTGGTCCAAATACTTAGGAGTTAGAGGAAGGCAGGTTGCTGAGTTTGAGGCCAGTTTGGTTTTCATAGCTAGTTTCAAGCCATTTAGAACTAGATAGTGTGACTCTGTCTTCAAAGCAAAAGCACAAACTCCTCTCCCCCAGCAAATAAAAAGACCAAACCAAAGAATTTTATTGTGATAACTTAAAGACCAATCCAGTATGTTCATGTACAGTTTTACATAAGGAAAACACGGAGACTACATGGAATCTAGGTTTTCTTTTTCTGTTTTGTTTTCTGTCTGCTATTGGCTGTGAAAACTAGACTGTGTTCAAGATTATTAGCAAGAGCAAAATCACTAATATAGAGCTGGCATGTTATAGATGGTTATTGCTGCCACTTTCCTTTCTTCTTTAACTCTAATTTATTCAAATATTGAGTCCCAATTCTTGTTTTGTAGGAAGGCATGTTCCTGACATATAAATAAATGAGTAGATAAGAATGGTGTAGTGGAAGTATTACAAGGTAGTATGTTCCACAAAGAGAGCATAGTTGATAGGACTCGTGTCAGCACAAGTCTCCCAACAATAAGTTTTGGGTCAGGTCTTTTAGATGAAGTTTGTGGTTGCAGTTCTGATCTGGGAATGAGACGATGTTCCAGATATCCAGATGAGGGATATGCTAATATGCATCCATTGTAGTGTCAAGGTTGCAGTTTATCAGAGAAAGGGAAGAAGATCTTAATTAACATCTCTTTGGTTCTAGCTTTAACAGTGTTCTCTTGCGTGTGTGGCAGGGCAATAGGACTTGCCTGCTTTTCTGCTGAAAGTTGTAGTTGACTGAGACTTACTGGCAGACTCATTGATTATGGTCGCATACTTGCAAGTCAAGGTCTGCTCTCAACTTGCTGCCTCCAGTGTACATTGTTATTTGAAGGAGAGGATTGGTACTGAGTTTCCTACTAAATTCACTGATTTCCTTAAGTTAGAAAGAACTTCCCTGCTTTAAATAGTGCCTTTTGTAGGAAGTTCTTTACACTTTTCGCTAATATATAAAAGAGAGCTGTTGTGTTAGCAACTTTTAAAAAATAACATTTATCAATTATTAAATTTTAAATTACTAAGTCCTAACTAACACTGTTTTGTAATGAAAGTATAGCATATATTTCCATGATGTGTGTTGCTCAGTGAAATGCTTTTCACTTTTGTATACATACATATGTAATATGCAAACTCAGAATTTTGGAATAACATATAAGTTCCCTTTGTGAAACTTCTTACTGAGGATTATAGCGATGATCATTTGAAAACTATTGATTTAAAATACTTCATGAGTAAGGAGGAAAAAAATGCACCATGCAGGGCCCTGGGATTGATTCCTAGCACCACACATAAAAAGTAATAATATTTCAACAGAATTAAGTTAAACATTTCAAAGAATTATGCTTTATGAATTTGGTAAAAATGAATGTTGTTTTATTCTGTTACTAGAAATCAGCCAAAATAACACCATGTGCGCTTTGCAAATCATTGAGATCCTCAGCAGAAATGATTGAGAATACCAATAGCTTGGGGAAGACAGAACTTTTCTGTTCTGTTAATTGCTTATCTGCTTACAGAGTTAAAATGGTTACTTCTGCAGGTAATACTGCTTTCATAAACTATAAAATGTAATAGTTGGAAAATTAGTTACTACTTTTTTGCTGGCCCAAATTTTTGTCTAAATTTAATTGATTTTTAGGAAAAATATATTTCACATTTTTATTGTAAAATATTACCTATTACCTTATTTACTTGCTTACCTATTTATGCATCCCCTTTATTGAATGGATTACAGATACCTTCTATAATGTATTTTCTTTATCCACATCCAGTATAGTTCAAGATCCATTTATTTTATAATTTCAGGGTAGATTATGACTATTTAAAAATTTAAAACTTTTTAAATGTTCAGATAGTTTTTTGATAGATGTGGCATGATTGAGGTTAGCTTCAGTTCCTATAGCTTAACCTGAAAATTGAATTTTGCCTATGATACTTAATTCTTGCTAGGTTTCTGTGTGACTCATTAGCTTTTACTTTCATTTGCTAAGGTGTGCAAGTTCAGTGTAACAGTTGTAAAACCTCAGCCATCCCTCAGTACCATCTAGCCATGTCAGATGGAAGTATACGCAACTTCTGCAGCTACAGTTGTGTGGTAGCTTTCCAGGTAGGACCTTGGGAATCCTCCTCTTCCTCAGTCAGTGAATCATCTACTGTAGTACATAACACAAACTTAGTGTTTCCTAGTGCCTGGATTGTCTTTTTCTATTACAGCTTTTCAGCCTAGCTTATTAGTTCAGCCTGTAAAGTCACTTAACTGTCCTCCATAAAATTAAATTGCAGTATTGGGAGAATATAAGTTTTTAAGATTATTGGATTATTTTTTCTACATAAACGAGTCTTGCCCCATTCAGGTTTTGTTTGTTTGGTTTGGTTTTTGAAGACAGGGCTACCCTGTGTAGCCTAGCCTGTCCTAGAACTCACTCTGTAGACCAGGCTGGCCTTTGCACTCACAGAGATCCACCTGCCTCTGCCTTCCAAGTGTCACTATTATAGACATGCACCACCACACCCAGCCATTACAGACAGTTTGAGATTGTCATGTGGGCTCTGGAATTTGAACCTGGGTCCTTTGGAAGAGCAGCCAGTGCTCCTAACCACTGAACCATCTCTCATACCCCTGTCCCCTTCAGTTTTAAGGTGTTCAAAGACAAGGAACTTAACTTGTTGCATTAGGGGCATGATTTCTATTTTTTGAAGTGATTAAATAGACCTATTTTTATTGTTTTACTTTTTCAGAATTTGTTCAATAAACCAACTGGAATGAATTCTTCAGTAGTGCCCTTGTCTCAGGGCCAAGTAATCGTGAGCATCCCTACAGGTTCAGCAGTGTCTGCAGGTGGAGGGAATACTCCTGCTGTGTCCCCTACCTCTATCAACAGCTCTGCTGCGGCTGGTCTGCAGCGGCTAGCTGCCCAATCCCAGCAGGTTGGCTTTGCACGAAGTGTGGTGAAACTTAGGTGTCATCACTGTAACCGCCTTTTTGCCACAAAGCCGGAACTTCTTGACTACAAGGTAAGTGTGAGCTCATAGCCGCTATGCCAGTGTGTGCACATAGTATTGTGAGTTTAAGACCAGCCGTGGCTACTTCTGGGGAAACTCTTTTTACAAAATAAAAGTAAATGTGTTTTTAATTTTCTCTCCCAAAATTGTACTGTTTGGGTTTTTGTTTTTGAGATAGGGGCTTTCTATGTAACTCTGGCTCACCTGGAACTCAGTATGTAGACAGACTAATCTTGAAGTTACAGAGATCTGTCTGTCTCTGCCTTCTGAATGTTGGGATTACAGACATGCCATATGCCCTGCTGCATGCCATGTATTTTTGAAGTAAGAAGGATGGAAAATTTCCATATCATAAACCAAATGTCTAATTATTACTCATTTCTTAACAGGGTAAAATGTTTCTGTTCTGTGGCAAGAATTGTTCTGATGAATATAAGAAAATCAATAATGTAATGGCAATGTGTGAATACTGTAAAATTGAGAAAATTATAAAGGAGACTGTGCGGTTCTCAGGTGCTGACAAGTCATTTTGTAGTGAAGGTAAAAAGAAAAAATGTAATCTTACTATTGAGCATGGTGGTAGGTTCTAAAGTAGTTGTTGATGTGAGGGATTACTAGGTCAATTTATTTTGTTCTTTGTTTATATCCACAAAGTCTTTTGATTTGTTGTCAGATAATTTGCTGTTTGTATCTAGTTCTTAATTCTTTGTACATATTATCGTGAAGTGAAAGATCCTAAAAGTGCAGTACAGAGGATGTTGACACAGGATATTGATCTCATTATCTTGAATGAGATCCCAAAGACCTTTAGGTGCTGTACTCATTTCTAGATGGAAGTTCTTAAGTTCTAGTAGCACCTTAAATTTGTGTTTCTGAATATAAATGGTCTGAATAGGGATATCCAAATGAAGTTAAATTATTTTCTTTATTTAGATGACCTGTGTGTTTAAGATTGTTTTGCTTGACTCTACAATAGCAGTGTTAGCCTCCTTGATCTGTGGTTTTCAGGTTTTTTGACTATAACATAAAATAATCACATTTCACATTACAACCTACTAAAAACAGTGTATTTTCACATTCCAAATAAAACTTTATGAAATGAAACTTGTCATATATTTCAGTCAACACAAACACACACAGCTAGTTTCGATCCTGTAATTTATTTCTTGACTTGCCAGTTGGTTAGGTCCCAAGTATGAAAGCATAGTGCTGGTCTAAATTCAAAATGAAACTAATTATTATTCATCCCATTATTAATTGTATCTTTCCTGATTTCCTAGGTTGCAAATTACTTTATAAACATGACTTGGGAAAACGTTGGGGAAGTCACTGTAAAATGTGCAGTTATTGTTTACAGACATCTCCCAAATTGATACAGAATAAATTGGGTGGAAAGGTAGAAGACTTCTGTTGTGAAGAATGTATGTCTAAGTATACAGTTTTGTTTTATCAGGTAAAATATCAGTCACATTCCTGGGTTTGGGGAGAGTTTGGATTAGTTTTTTCTAATTTTCATGTACAAAGATAATAATTTGGTAATTAAAATTCCTTTAATAGTAAATATTTTGAACACGCAACCTTCTGATCTGGAGTCAGACGCGCTACCGTTGCGCCACGAGGCCTCCCTAATAGTAAATATTTTGTTTCTTACCAATTAGTACAACAATGGGGAACTTAAATCTTACTCCTTTTGTTTTTAACTTCCTGTAGAAGATACAGCTGACTTAGGGCATTAAAATATTTTAATACTTATTTTACTCATTTATCATTTAAATAAATGAATTTATCTTCTGAATCCTAAAGAACAGAAGCCTTGTTTAAATTGATTTATTTAAAATTTGTTTTTATTAGTTTTTATTTTTGTTACATTTCTTTATTTTGTATGCGGATGTGTGCATACATGTTTGTTTAGGTCCATTCATGCCATGGCTTATGTGTGGAAGGGGACGAGATGAGACCTTGTGGAGGTTGTTTCTCTTTCCGTCCCTGGGAATCCTGGAAACTGAGCTCAGGTTGCCAGGCTTGGCATAAGCGCCTTTTCCATTGACTCTTCTTGCAGGCCAAGAACTTGGTTTTTCAGTTGCTACTTATTGGGAGTCTCTACTAATAGGAGGTGGTTTTTTTTTTTTTTTGGTTTTTCGAGACAGGGTTTCTCTGTGTATCCTTGGCTGTCCTGGACTCACTTTGTAGACCAGGCTGGCCTCGAACTCACAAAGATCCGCCTGCCTCTGCCTCCCAAGTGCTGGGATTAAAGGCGTGCGCCACCACCGCCCGGCTAGGAGGTGGTTTTTAAGAAGTGACTTTTTTTTTTTTAATGATGTTATTGGTAGGATTGGTGTGATGTCTCAGTGAATAAAGTAATTGCTGTCTAAGTGTAAGGACTGGAGTTTGGATCTCCAGCACCCATATAAAGCCCGCATATAATTTGAGTGCTGGGATGCAGTCTCATGGAGTAAGATGGATAGCTAGGGTAGTACAGTTGATGAACTCTGAGTTCAACTGAAAGACACTGAATAAGAGGGAGACCATTTGTGGAAAGAACCCCCTGCCTGTGTCAGTGTTGGACCTCCCCACGTTTGCTTACATACGTGTTAAAATGTCCAAGCACAGGCTAGAGCAATGGCTTAGTAGTTAAGAGCACTGTATGCTCTTCCAGAGGTCCTGAGTTTCAGTTCCCAGCACCCACATGATGGTGGCTCACAACCATCCACAGTGTGATCTGATGCCCTCTTCTGACTGCAGGTGTACTTGCAGACAGAGCACTTATATGCATTAAATAAATAATCTTTTAAAAAATGCCCAAGCTCATGTACTAGACACACACACACATTTATTTTATTCATTAGTATTTAATAGTAGTATTTACCATTTTTTGGACAATCAACTTTGAAATTGTGATTAATTTCTATAAATAAAAACAAATATGTTATCTCATCAAATTAAAAATATATATAAGCAAATGTGTTAACTTTTCAAATTAAAAAATCCATGTTAAGTTCTAACATTAATTTCCTCACTTGTTTTTGTTTTTGTTTTTGTTTTTTTTAGTTTTTCGAGACAGGGTTTCTCTGAATATCTCTGGCTGTCCTGGACTCACTTTGTAGACCAGGCTGGCCTCGAACTCACAAAGATCCGCCTGCCTCTGCCTCCCAAGTGCTGGGATTAAAGGCGTGCGCCACCACCTCCCGGCAATTTCCTCACTTGTTAACCTGATTTTATTTTGTCATACTAGAGATATTTTCTTTCTTTTTTTTTTTAAGCTTCTTATTTTTATTTTATGTGTATGGGTGTGTTGCCTGCATGTATGTCTGCACCCATATGTGTCTGGTTCCTTCAGAGTACAGAAAGGGAATGAAATCCCCTGGATTTCATATGGAAACTAGGAATTGAACCTGGGTCCTCTGGAAGAGCAGCCAAGTGCTCCCACAAGCTCAGCCGTCTCTTCAGCCCCTGATAATTTGTTTTTCTTTGCTCTCTTCAATTTGTTCCAGATGGCCAAATGTGATGGTTGCAAGAGACAGGGTAAACTCAGTGAGTCATTGAAATGGCGAGGCGAAATAAAACACTTCTGTAACCTACTTTGTATCTTGATGTTCTGTCATCAGCAAACTGTCTGTGACCCACCTTTACAAAACAATGCAGGTAAAATGTAATGAGGAGTAAGTGAGCTCTTACCACTTCAAGGAGCTAACTACTTTTCTTCTACAGATTAGAATATATAAATTATCAGTAATTTTATGAGCTAAAAGTCTTATAGTGTTCAAATACCGTTAACAAACTGGGCATGGTGGCACACGCCTTTAATCTTACCACTTGGGAAACAGAGGCAGGTAGATATCTGTGAGTTCAAGGCCAGCCTGTTTGACATAGTCAGTTTCAGAACTGCATAGAGAGACCCTATCTCGAAACAATAGCAGCAGCAAAAACACAGACAACCACAAAACTAAACAAATACTATTAACATTTAAATTAGATCATTTTATTGAATACCTGAAAGCCACCCCCTTTTTTTTTCTTCTTGAGATAGGATTTCTCTGTGTAACAGAACCCTGGCTGTCCTAGATTCACCTTATAGACCAAGCTGTCCTCGAACTCACAGAGATCTGCATGTCTCTGACTCCGAGTGCTGAGATTAAAGGCATGTGCCTCCATGGCTGTCAGGCAAGCTTTCTCTCAGAATACTGACTCAGCCATTCTCAATATTTTGGGAAAGAATGGCATTTACTGTTTTTTAAATTCTGTATACACTATAATGAAAGATAATGAGTTTGAGAACAGCCTAGGTTACATAATTGAGACCTGTGTCAGTCAACAACTAACTACATATTTAGGACAAAAAGTCCTAGAGGCTTTATGTTTAGAACACAAATGAGCGCTCTTCTGGAACCTAGATGAGTCTAGGTATATAGCACCCTTGTGAGGAGAAGCAAGGGCCTACTCTAGTAACTTTTTTTTTTTTTGGTTTTTCGAGACAGGGTTTCTCTGTGTATCTCTGACTGTTCTGGACTCGCTTTGTAGACCAGGCTGGCCTCGAACTCACAGAGATCCGCCTACCTCTGCCTCCCAAGTGCTGGGATTAAAGGCGTGCGCCACCACTCCCCGGCTCTAGTAACTTTTTACAAAGTCTTTACATATGAAGAAGGTGAGAGTTAAGGAACATCTTTGTCTTAAATTCTCATTAAATCTACTTTTTGTGGCGGGGGGGTGGGGTGGGGTTTGAAGACAGGGTTTCTCTGTAACCTTGGGTGTCCTGGAACTCACTCTGTAGACCAGGCTGACCTCGAACTCACAGAGATCCTCCTGCCTCTGCCTTCTGAGTGCTGGGATTAAAGGCATGGGCCACCACGCCGGCAATTAGACAGTTGTGAGCTGCGTTGTGGTGCTGGGATTTGAACCCAGGTCCTTTAGAAGAACAGTCAGTGCTCTTAACTGCTGAGCCATCTTTCCAACCCTAATCTACTTTTTGATTGTCATTGGAATTGTGCCCTTGGACATTTATTTTGATTTTAAGTGACACTGGTGCATTTCATACAAAGGTAAAGTACATGAGAGAATTTCAAGTTTCACTAATGAAAAACTAGCAACAAACCAGTAATAAGTGGGAAAGAAAAGACATTGCACTTAGCTATGTGTGGTGATGCACGCCTTTAATCTAAGCACTTAGAAAGCAGAGGCAGGTGAATCTCTGTGAGTGTGAGGCCAGCCTGGTCTAGAGAGTGAGTTCTAGGACAGCCAGGACCTCACAGAGAAACTGTTTTGAAAAACCATTAAAAAAAAAAAAGACACTAGCTTGATCTTAGCGAAAATGCTAAGGAGTGACGAAGCAAAAGTCTAGTTATTTCTAAAGTTTGTTTGCTCTGTAGCAACTTAATCAGTCCAGGAATCATTGGTCTCCTTTGCGCTGTTGATTTCTGTGTAAAACATATAAACTACATGAACTTTCTTTTTTCTTTCTCTTTTAACCAGCAAGTATTTCCATGGTTCAAGCTGCCTCTTCAGGGCCCCCATCACTCAAAAAAGACTCAACTCCAGTTATTGCTAACGTGGTCTCTTTGGCAAGTGCTCCTGCTGCTCAGCCCACAACGAACGCCAACAGCGTCTTACAAGGTATTATGGCTTCATTTGAACTGGCTTTCTTACCATTTGAGTTAAATATTGTACATACGTTGTGGCAATACACTCACCACTAATGTGTACAGTGGTGTCCTCACAATTTCCACATCTTTTTTGTTTTATGCTTTTGAGCTACGTGATCGTGACTAGTGTTTATGAGCTGATAATTGGCTTTAATGTCTGAGGTTTTTTTGTTTGTTTTTGTTTTTTCAAGACAGGGTTTCTCTGTGTAACAGAGCCTTGACTGTCCTGGACTCACTTTGTAGACCAGGCTGGCCTTGAATTCACAGAGATCCGACTGCTTCTGCCTCCCAAGTGCTGGGATTAAAGGGGAGAGCCACCACACCCAGCTCTGATGTTTGAATTTTAAAGATTCTAAATTTATATTTTAATTTCTGTTAAGGTGCCGTTCCAACAGTAACAGCGAAAATCATTGGGGATGTAAGTTATTTTGATGTTGTTATATTTTTCATGTGTATGTATTACATATAGGCCCGAGCTAATATACTTTGCTTTACTGAGGAATAGAATTGTTGATGAATAGATTTTCTGTTATGGAATCAGGTCTTTTATATATCTTTATTTCTTTGAATGCTTGTCAGGCCGTTATGTAATTAGTTTTTTAAAATTATGCATAATTAAGGTAGATGTACAGAGGCTGGTCATGTGATCTTAGACTGTTCTTACGATTGTTAACATCTTTATCTAGGCCTCCTCACTCCAATTCCATGCTGTATATAATTTACTTTTTTTTTTTTTTTTACTCAATGTTGTCTACATTGTCTCTCCCTCTCTCTTATTTTTTGGTTTTCAAAACAGGGTTTCTCTGTGTAACAGAGCCCTGGCTATCCTGGACTTGCTTTGTAGAGCAGACTGACCTAGAACTGGAACAGAGATCTGCCTGCCCCTCCAGAGTGCTGAGATTAAAGGCATGCATCACCATGCCCATTATTACATTGTCTCTTACGTGAAGAATAAATAAAGAACAAAACTCATGGCTGGAACAGTGGTATTTCTTGAAAATGTTCCTAGCCTCTGGACTAATTTCCATGTTTGAATTACTTTTTAATTTTTTTGTGATGGGCAACCCTATAGCCCTTCTGGTTTCTTTGAGTGATCACAAGTGATTCCTAAATTAATTCCTTTAATTCTGTGTTAGCTTTCAACTCAGCCAAGAAATGACAGTTCTCATTTAAAACTCCCCATTGTACCACCGATTATCATTGTCTTACAGGAAGCTTATTAGAATTTTTGTTTGTTTGTTTGTTTGTTTGGTTTTTCGAGACAGGGTTTCTCTGTATATCTCTGGCTGTCCTGGATTTGCTTTGTAGACCAGGCTGGCCTTGAACTCACAGAGATCCGCCTGCCTCTGCCTCCCAAGCGCTGGGATTAAAGGCGTGCGCCACCCCCGCCCGACTAGAATTTTTCTTGATAAGCAAATATAGTAAGTACATTAAGTCAGCTGATAATTATTAAAATATTCCTCAATAACTTAATATTTTGGGTATATAATGTATCTTGTTTATTTAGTAGCATATTTACATGTTGGTTCTTCTTTGTAATCCTGATGATATGTCTTTTAAAATTCTTACAATGACTCAAAACATTTTGAAATTCCTTTGGTTTCTGATTTTTTTTTTTTGTACAACTAGGCAAGTACTCAAACAGATGCCCTGAAACTTCCACCTTCCCAACCTCCAAGGCTTTTGAAGAACAAAGCTTTACTGTGCAAACCCATCACACAGACTAAAGCCACTTCATGTAAACCACATACTCAAAACAAAGAATGCCAGACAGGTATGTTCCTTGGGACTTATTATTTTATTTAGGGCAAGGGAATGGAACACCTGCTAACCTTGAGTACACAGTTTCCAGCTCATATGCATTGCCCAGTGTAGGTTGCTCAGTGTGTCTCTGAATTAGGTATTTCTCTGCCTGAAGCTTAATGAGCTAGCTCAAAAACAAACTTAATTCATCATACTATACCATGAGCACATTTAGTTTTTTTTTAAATTAATAACTAATATATTAGGTTCAGTATAAGCTTTAGAATATTGTAGACAGGATTTGAATTCAGAGATGCTTTTGTTTTCTCATGTGCTCTTAAGTTTATACAACTCAATTCTGTTTTACTTTCTTGTTCCTACATATGTTCATTTAAAATATATCCCTGTGTTTCTTGCATATAAAACCTATCCTCATTTCCTAATACCATTTTTAAAAGTCAATTGCGTTGGGTGGTGGTGGTGCGCCCCTTTAATCCCAGCACTCAGAAGGCAGGAGTAGGCAGATCTTTGAGTTTGAGGCCAGCCTGGTCTGCAGAGTGAGTTCCAGGACCCGCAGAGACGTACAGAGAAATTCTTTCTCAGAAAAGAAAAAGTCAGTTGTACTAAGGGTGGTGTTGCATGCCTTAAGTCTTAGCACTCATGAGGAACAAGCAGATACAACTCTGAGTTTGAGGCCAGCCTAGTTTACATAATGCATTCTTGGCCAGTCAGGGCTACTTATAGAGAAACCTTGTCTCAAAACAAAAGGTCAGCTACCGTCTTGGGGACAGCTTCAAAGGTTTGTTAGGAACTGCTTCTACCTCTTTGATAAATCTCTATACTGCTCTGGATTTTGAGCCGGGTCATTGGTAGTCTTACTTTTTTTGGTTTTTCAAGACAGGTTTTCTCTGTGTATCTTTGGCTGTCCTGGACTCTCTTTGTAGACCAGGTTGGCCTTGAACTCACAGAGATCCACCTGCCTCTGCTTCCCAAGTGCTGGGATTAAAGGCAGGTGCCACCACACCTGGCCATTTCGGGCAGCTATGAACTTCCATATGGTGCTAGGATTTGAACCCCAGGTTCTTTGGAAGAACAGCCAGTGCTCTTATCCGCCCAGCCATCTCTCCAGCCCTGATATTCTTACTTTTAACCCCTCTCACCATAGGCATTTTGCTCTGTAAGTGATCTGGGGTGAGAGTGATTAGAACCCCAGTGTTCTTGGCCTATCAGCTTTTGGGTAGAACCTCCATCTTGTGAATGAAAGCCGATTGGAGAATAGCCCTCCTCTTGGCTACACACATAAGAAATTTAGCTCTAATGAGGAGTGTTAGGAATATACCCCTCTTACAGAGGTTTTTTGTTTGTTTTTAGTTAGTATTTTATGTGTATGATTATCCTACCTACATACTTTGTGTTTTTGTTTGTGTTTTCATGTATACTTTGTATATGTGTTGCCCATGCAAATCAGAAGGACTTTGGATCTCCTCTGAAGGAGTTAGGGACATTTGTGAGCTGTCATGTTGGTATTGCTATTTGAGTGCAAGGTCATCTGCAGAGCAGATGAGCCAACTGTTGAGCCCCTCCTAGTGATCTTTCACAGCGTTAATTGACAGCTGAGAGGACGGAGACGTCTAGTCTTTCTTGACACAACCAGCCAGAGTTGAGCAGTTTTTTAAGTTCTGTTGAGTTGAGCTTGAGTGCTTGAGCAGGTAGTGGCTAAAATGTCATGAACTCACTGTTCTTAGAAATTTTAATACAGTTTTTGAAGAAATATTTCTATTTGTTTTGCACATTCAGACAATTGCCCAAGAATTACTCTTACAGTCTTCATCTTCTTTGCTTGTTTGATTCTATCTAGATAGTTTCCCTTGCTGATAACCATAGGTTCCAGAATTTTTTTTGTTTGTTTTGTTTTTTGAGACAGGGTTTCTCTTTGTAGCCCTGGCTGTCCTGGACTCACTTTGTAGACTAGGCTGGCTTTGAACTCACAGAGATCTGCCTGCCTCTGTCTCCGAGTGCTGGGATTAAAGGCATGCACCACCATGCCCAGCTAGGTTCCACATTTTTTTTTTTTTTTTTTTTTTTTTTTTGGTTTTTCGAGACAGGATTTCTTTGTGTAACAGCTCTGGCTGTCCTGGACTGTCTTTGTAGACCAGGCTGGCCTCGAACTCACAGTGATCCGCCTGCCTCTGCCTCCTAAGTGCTGAGATTAAAGGCGTGCACCACCACACCCAGCTGGTTCCAGAATTTTTAAACTAGAAAAGACTCCTAGATGCAAAGTTGTCATCCTTTAGTCTGTTGATTCCAAACAGTATGTATGCAAATTACTTGAGACTTATTTAGGAGGTTCCTTTTACTGGAGTTGAAGACTCATTCTGTCTTACCTGTATGGTGATGTGTGTATCATGGTGAGCATATAGGTCAGAGGACAATTTACTTGGTTCCTGGGAATTCTCATACTTTTTGAAGAACCTTCTTACTGTTTTCCAATGGCTGTACTAACTAATTCATAGTGTCCACCAGGAGTATTAGAGAGTCCCCCTTTCTCTGTGCTTATCAGGATTTTTTTCCCCTTCTTTTGAAAGTAATCATTCTCAATGGTAGAGAGATGGTATTTCATTTTAATTTTTTAATTTTTATTTATATTTATTGTGCTGTTTTATCTTTTTTTTTTTTTTCCGGGACAGGGTTTCTCTGTATAACAGAGCCCTGGGTATCCTGCAGTCACATTGTAGATTAGGCTGGCCTGGAACTCATAGAGATCCACCTGCCTCTGCCTCCCTAGTGCTGGGATTAAAGGCATGCACCACCATCCCCAGCTAAATTTTAAAATTCATTTTTACCTATGTGTTTGTGTGCCTTCTTGTCTGGATGTGCACCAGGTGCATGCAGTGCCCACAGAAGCCAGAAGAGGGCATCCGGTTCTCTGGAAATCAAGTTACAGATGGTTGAACCACTTGATGTGGTGCTGGGAACTGAACCGAGGGCTTTTGTCAGCCAGTAATCTGCTGAGCTGTCTCTCCAGCCCTGTCATCATAATTTTCATAGACATTTCTCTGGTGATCTTTAGTGACATTGAATATTTTTTTCATTTTTATTGACATAGTTACTTTTTTGGTCATTATAATGAAATACCCAGAGCAGCTAACTTAATCAAAAATGGTTATTTAGCACATAATTTTGGAGGTCATCACATAGGCTTGGGGATGCAACTTCTTGAACAGTTATCACATGGTATGGGTAACATTGATATGAACATCTGTGGAGACAAGCAATTGATTGCTTCTTTAACAGGAGCAGACAAACACCCTATACTGCCTAATAAGGTGTGGTCCCCATGCCCTTTACTGAAGGTCCTTATAAAGGTTCCACCATCCACCAGCAATACCATGTGGACAGTCTTTAATTACAGTGGATTCTTGTGTGTTATAAGCTTATTCAAATCTTTGTATTGTCCATGTATCTGTGAATTCTTTGCAGAGGTGCTTATAAATCAAGTTATTTGTTCTGTTGCTCTTCACTTGTTTGAATTTCTTCTGCATTGTAGATATTAATCCCTGCCAGGTGTATACTTTGCAGATATTTTTGCCATTCTGTAACTTGTCTATTCCCTCCTGAATTGTCTCTGTTTAGAACAGTTTGGGGTTGATGTAGTCTCTTTAGGCAGTTATACATTGTTGTCTCTGTCTTTGGGATCGTACCTTTTTAAAAACACAACCAAGGTTGTCTCAGAGCAGTATACTCACTCATCTCTCCTGTTACCTACTTTAGTTGTTTTGCTTGCTTGCATTAACGTTTCTGATTAATTTTGATTTTTTTTTTTCCAATTTAGTTTTTTAAGACAGGGTTTCTGTGTAGCCCTGGCTGTCCTAGAATTTACTATGTAGACCAAGCTGGCCTCAAACCTGGAAATCTGCCTGCCTCTACCTCTCAAGTACCAGGATTAAAGATGCATGCCACCACTGCTTAGCATAAATTCTCCTCTTTTAAGATGCAATTCCACTAAACTGTTTGTAACACTTTTTTGTTTGTGTGTGTGCTTTTTTTCATTAGAAGATACTCCAAGTGAGCCCCAGGTTATGGTGGTGCCAGTCCCTGTGCCAGTGTTTGTTCCCATTCCTCTTCATCTTTATACTCAGTATACTCCTGTCCCCTTTGGGATTCCAGTTCCCGTGAGTAATCATTGAGAGATTAAATGTAATTTAGCTTGCATTTTCCTCATTTAAAATTTTACAGCTGTGTAATGAAATATTTTACTTGTTGGTAAAATACACCTAGTTTTGGTTGGGTGCTGTCATGTTGTTTGTTTTTTTTTTATGGTGAATGTAGAAGGTTTCTTTTATTTATACCCTATCTATTGAAAGAATGTTATGATGTAACATGGTGGCTCATACCTGTAATCCAGTACTTGTGAGGCCGAGGAAGGAGGATTGCAGCCAGTTAAGGTCAGTCTGGGCTACAGAGTGTGCTCCAGGGCAGTCTTGGCTACAGTGAGACCTTGCCTCAAAATAACAAAAATAAGGACTGGAGAGTCAGAGGTCCTGGGTTTGATTCCTTGCACCTATATAGTGGCTCACCCATTTGTAACTCCAGTTCCAGGGGTTCTACTGCCTTCCTCTGGCCTTTGTGGGCACCAGACATGCATGTGGTGCCCATACGTACATACAGGCAGAACACTCATACATATAAAATAAATCTGAAAAACAACTGAAGAAAAAATTAGTAATGAAATCACTCAGATGGAAAAGAAAAATCAGAAGCTACACATTTTTGAATCCTGAATTCTGGGCCAGCAAGGTGGTTGAACTGGTAATGGTGCTTGCTGTCCAGGTAAGTTAGCCTGATGGTCTGAATTCAAGCCCTGCAACTTACACAAAGGTGGGAGGATCAGACTGACTCCATACATAGTCCTCTGACTATGGCACAATAATCATCCAAATGACATACTAAAATATAATAATAATATTATATAAATAAAACAAAAATTTTAAGGTCCTAGACTATAACAGAGTTTAAAGAAGACTCCTGGCACTATTTCTCTTTTTATTAAATATATTTTTCATTTGACAGTTTTGAAAATGTTCAGCAAGAAATACAAACAAAACTGATTTTTATGTTGTAGGGTTATTCTTTTTTTTTTTTTTTGGTTTTTCGAGACGGTTTCTCTGTTTAACAGCTCTGGCTGTCCTGGACTCGCTTTGTAGACCAGGCTGGCCTCGAACTCGCAAAGATCCGCCTACCTCTGCCTCCCAAGTGCTGGGATTAAAGGCGTGCGCCACCACCGCCTGGCTAGGGTTATTCTTTTAATGGATTCAAAAGCACTTTGTTGAGTGTCCAGAAAAGTACTTGTTAGGTTTTTTTTTCTTAATTGTTTTTGGTTTTCAGACAAGAATGGTGTCACTTGTCTGTAGCCCTGTCATCATGTAACCCTGACTGCCAGCAGATGCACTCTGTAGACCAGGCTGGCTTCAAACACACAGAGGTCCACCTGCCTCTGCTTTCCATGTGATCGATTTTAAGGCATTTGCCATGACACCCTGCTTGCTTACTAGATTTTTATTTTAATTATTTTAGTCTAATGAAAATGAACTATTAAGACTCATCAGTCTCAGCAGTGACAGTACTTTTTTTTTTCATTATTTTAGTATTTACATCACTTCACAGATTCTGACAACAAATCTATTGTATAAGAAGTCCCAAGGGACTAGGGAGATGACCCACTTGCTCTGCAAGCATCTGACCCTGAGTTCAGTGTCCAGCATTGATGTCAAAGCCAGGCATAGTTGGCCATACCTATACTCCCAGTGCTTGAGAATCAGAGACAGGAAGATCCCTGGAGCTTGCTGGCTACTCCATCTAGCCAGTCTGCCATCTCTATGTTCAGTTTATAAGACCTTGTCTCATAAAAATAAGATAGTGAACAATTGAAGAAGATTCCTGCTGTGAACCTTGGCCCACACAAACACATGAACACATTCACCCAGGCACTTACGGGAAACAA
This sequence comes from Lophiomys imhausi, assembly GCA_907164525.1. Lineage (NCBI taxonomy): Eukaryota > Metazoa > Chordata > Mammalia > Rodentia > Muridae > Lophiomys > Lophiomys imhausi. Next base: position 9,302,393 of record CAJQZJ010001750.1, on the reverse strand, counting down.
ACCTTCAGTCCTCATTCTTTCAGATGCCTGTTCCCATGCTTATTCCATCTTCCTTGGATAGTGAAGATAAAGCCACTGAGGGTATTGAAGACCTTAAAGAGAACCTTTCCACACATCCGTTTGAAGAAGATCTCCTTGAGATGGCTGAAATGATTGCAGAAGATGAAGAGAAGGAGAAGACTCTATCCCAGGGAGGTTGGTGCAATATTTAAAGAAGGTTTTAACCTCACCTATAATTCTACAATTTTCTTGTATCAGAAATAATTTTAAATTTGGTACTATTTTTGTGTTTTATCCTTTTTATTCAAAGCTATGTTCCATGCCAAGAACTCTTAATATATAATCAACTGCATGCTGATGCTAGCTAGACCCAAGCATAGGACAGAGGGCGTGTTCGCTCAGTTACCTGTAGATAAGTCTGATTCTGTTGGTTTGGAATAAGGATGATAATCGATGACATTCATTCATCTGTGCTTCTCACAGTCCCGTCAGAGTTCTAGGAGATTGTGGTGTTTTGCTGCATTAGTCTTCAGAACTGTCCTGTGAAGGGAGTATTGCGCCTACTTGACATTTCTCATGTTGAAATGGAGTGTTAGTTTTGTAGCGGATATATAACTAGGAAATGATAGAAGCCAAATTTTGCTCTGCAACACATAATTAAACAACTTTACATTACAGATTTATATTCCAGGAAGCTTTTTAACCTTGATTGTACCTTCTTTTTTTTTTTTTTTTTTTTTTTTTTTTGGTTTTTCGAGACAGGGTTTCTCTGTGTAGCCCTGGCTGTCCTGGACTCACTTTGTAGACCAGGATGGCCTCGAACTCACAAAGATCCGCCTGCCTCTGCCTCCCAAGTGCTGGGATTAAAGGCGTGCGCCACCACCGCCCGGCGATTGTACCTTCTTAATTTGTGGTTACAAGAAAAAAGTAGAGAAAATATAGTTGTTGAAATGTGAAGCCCAAAAAGTATTTTCTTATGTCATGAATGAACTAAGAATGTTCTTTGTGTTTTTTGTTTTGTTTTGTTTTTGCGACAGGGTTTCTCTGTAACAGAGCCTGCCTGACTGTCCTGGACTCACTTTGTAGAGCAATCTGGCTCTAACTCACAGAGATCCACCTGGCTCTGCCTCCCGAGTGCTTGGATTAAAGGCATGTGCCACCATGCCCGGCTCAAATACCAGTTTTTTTGTTGTTGTTGTTTTTCTCTTTTATTCACTGGTAGATTTTTAACGAGGTTTTGAGGTTTTCATTTGTTTTGTGAAGTAGGGTCTCATGTAGCCCAAACTGGTCTTGAACTGTTGATACTTCTAATCTCCTGCCCCCCACTGTTATGATTATCATTATGGACTACCACGTCCAGATAGCTGGTGGGCTCTGTTTTGCATAATAGGTGCTTCAAAACTTTTTGAGCATTATTGTATATCTGAGCATTGTATATCAAGAAACAATGTGCCGGGAGTTCGAGGCTAGCCTGCTCTACAAAGTGAATCCAGGACAGCCAGGGATACACAGAGAAACCCTGTCTCGAAAAACCAAAAACAATTTTTAAGAAAATAAAAGAAAGAAACAATGTGAACTTTCCTGTTGCATTGCCAGAAGATTTGTGCTATTTGTAATTATGTGAGAGAGAGAGAGAGAGAGAGAGAGTGAGTGAGTGAGTGTGTGTGTGTGTGTGTGTGTCATTTGTGTGGGTTTGTGCACTTACCTGCAAAACATGAGGAGGTATACTTATGGGCAGTCGTGAGCTGTCTAAAGTGGATGCTGGGTACTGAACTGAGGTTATCTACAAGAATATAGAATGTACTCTTAACTGACCAACAAGTTTGTACATGGTATATTTTGAGATCAGTAGGAGTTTGTTTATTATTATCAATATTTCTTATGTACTTTCCCTTTAATATATTATCTTATAATTCTGACTCATTTGCTACTGAATGTCTTACAATATAAGAATATTATCCTTATGTTTGAGTAGCTTTAAACTTCTGATAGTATATTTAATTTAAAAGTTATTTTTATATTTAAGTTAAAAGTTGAGGCAACTAATGATTTTTTAAAAAAAAAGATCTTATTTTAAATTGGCCTTTCGTAGCCAGGCATGGTAGCACATATCCATTATTCCAGCACTTAAGAGGGTAAAGCCAGGGATTCGTACAGCTGATCTGAATTATATAATAGCAAAAGTAGTATCCAGAAGGGGGCAGGGCGACTTTTCTATCACAGTCCTATTTAACATTCATTAGCTTCTCACCTTGTAGATGGAGAAGTTTGCCTTTATATATCATTAAGTCAGAAAAGCTTTAGAAAGTAAGCTAGCTTTAAGATAAACACTTGAAATCACTTCAGAGTTGGTAAAATGAAATGGTTAAGAAATGCAGGAAGGAGCCGGGCGGTGGTGGCGCACATCTTTAATCCCAGCACTTGGGAGGCAGAGGCAGGTGGATCTTTGCGAGTTTGAGGCCAGCCTGGTCTACAAAGCGAGTCCAGGACAGCCAGAGCTATTAAACAGAGAAACCCTGTCTCGGAAAAGAAAAGAAAAAAAAAAGAAATGGAGGAAGGAAGAATAGGATTTGGGAGTAATTTGTCTTTGATTTTAGTGAAAAACAAAACAAAAGCCAGAAATTTTTAAGTGAGCTGAGAAAATATCCCATACTATGTTGAAGTTGTTAACTTCTTTTCAAATATCTAATTTTTCATTGACTTGTGTTGTCAGCAGGTCATGTGCTTAATGCTCATGTGATAATTATTTCCATTCTAAGTCTGTTGGCCTTCAGAGGGCAATATAAAAGACTTCACTGCTTCACTCTTTGCATGTGTGTGAGTCCTTGTGCATGTAATTATGCAAAAGGATTTGAAATGCCACAAGAATACAGCTTCTCTTATTTCTCCCTAGAAGTGTGACTTGGCTGCTTTGTTTTTTTTTTGTTTTTTTTTTTTTTTTTTTTTTTTATAAATACTTTATTTTTTTTTCTTCAAGTTACATCTCAGTAACAAACCCCTCCCTATTCCCCCTTCCTAACCCGCCCTTCCACCCTCTTCCCTCCAGAGGTTTCCCCTTTCAGTCCAACAGCTGGTTCCTTCTCTTGTAACAGTAAGTATTATACAAAACAATAGATATAAATATGCCACATTTATGAGATTAAATTGGCCCAGTATACCTTCCCAATGTTCAGTTTATACCTATTTGGCCCCTGACTTTAACATTCTACTATCTACCCAACTCCATGAGTTTAAAGGTCTATATGTGACTCAACATTCATACTATCTTGCAACACACTTTTAAGAGTATCTTCTTAGATCTATAACACCCTCTTGATTCCTAAACAGTTCAAAATTTAACTATAAGATTCTATCTGTCTATTCTTCAACCACCTCAGAGACCTGAGAGGGATAAATATATTTGCTTATAAAGAAGTGCAGAGCCTGCAGCTTCCAAAACTAAGAAAGAACATACCAGTAACTGCCTGGACAGTTCCCATTTTCTCTCCATACATTCCAGCATCAATCTTCAGCCTTTGGGTCCTGTTTCTCTGACAGACATTTGTTGTAGAGCAGGGATTATGAAGGACTTGCCTACCCTGTCTTGGCAGAGTTAGGCTGTCGACTTCCCTGCTACCAAGTTTTGTCCTTTTTGGACAGCAGTCTGTCTGCAGTTGGTGCAAGGGGTTTTTTCATGCCAAGAGAAAGGCTTGCCACTAATTCAACCATCTTACAGTGGAGGTTCTTCGATGCTTATCTTCTACTTGGAGTAGAATAGGGGGTGCTGTCAGGCGCTGATATGTCTCGATATCAAAAAAAAAATCTTGATTTAAGATAACATCTTTGAATGCCATATTCTGCAGATCTCTAGGGGTTTTTGAAGATGCCCTAACCATCTCTTGTATTTAGATAAGCAAATGTTGCTTGTCTCTTAGCAACTTGATTACTGGGTAGTTTAGAGAATATCTGTGATAGACTGTCATAGTAGCTAACAAAGAGACATGTTTGCATGACTAGGAGTATGTTTTAACTGTCCTAGACAGTTATCAGTGTAATTCTAGTCTATCAATGTAATTCACCACATAAACAAGATGAAAGAAAAAAACCACATGATAATCTCGCTAGATGCAGAAAAAGCATTTGACAAAATCCAACACCCCTTCATGCTAAAAGTTCTGGAGAGAACGGGCATACAAGGACCATACCTAGAAATAATAAAGGCAATATACAGCAAGCCAGTAGCCAACATCAAATTAAATGGTGAGAAGCTTGAAGCATTTCCTCTAAACTCAGGGACAAGACAAGGATGTCGACTTGGCTGCTTTGTTACAGACACCTCATCTCCTGATGAGTCGGCGCTTCTGTGTTGGAGTCTGCTCACCTAGACCTCTCCTTTGGCAGCACTACTTATCAAAAAGTCATTTCACTCCAAATGTGTTTTGTTTTCTTTTCTTTAGAATCTCAAACTTCTGAGCAAGAACTCTTTCTAGACACCAAGATATTTGAAAAAGGTTTGTAGTTATAAATATATTTTATTTTTTAGAAATACTATCCTGTGTTAACAATAAAAACTCATAAAAATTAGTATCCTTTGGTTTGGTGTTTTATAATCTTTATAATTTGTGAGGGGCATGAATTGATTGTCATGCTAATTACAAAAACACGATAGTAAAAACTTCAAATATTTTAAAGATTAAGATAATGCAGTTTTTACCAAGAATAGGAATCTAATTCTGAGAAGCTTTAAAGAAGTTACTAGATTCTTTATGTTTATCTGTGTGTGTGTGGTGTACAAGTGAATATGGATATACATGCATGTATATGATCAATGTGTATAGGGGTTAGAAGACTTCTTTTGGTATCTTTCTTCAGACACCATTTACTTAAATGGAAAAAAAAGGGAGATTGTTTTCTCACCAGCCTGGAACTAGCCAAGTAGGCTAGTCTGGCTGTTCAGCAAGCAGTAGGAATTCACCTGTCTCTGCTTCTTAGGTGCTAGGAGTACGTCATGCCATCATGCCTATCCCATTTGTGTTGTTAAACATGGGTTCTTGGGATCAAACTCTAGTCTTCTTGCTTACAAAGCACATACTCTACTGATGGAGTTCTCTCCAGTCACAGGCCACCTTATTAGTTGTGTCTGGGTAATTATCTGTCAACCATGTTTTGATTTTTAGTATATAGAAGCTTAGGAGAATTTCTAAATATACCAAGAGAACATGTTTGTTTTCTTCACTTTCAGACCAAGGAAGTACATACAGCGGTGATCTTGAATCAGAGGCAGTATCTACTCCACATAGCTGGGAGGAAGAGCTGAATCATTACGCCTTAAAGTCAAATGCTGTGCACGATGCTGACTTAGAACTGAAACAGTTCTCAAAAGGGGAAACGGAGCAGGATCTGGAGGCAGATTTTCCATCAGGTTTGTGCAGCCTAGACTGACTACTGAAGGTCATGTATTTCAGAAGATTGGCAGGGCTCCATATTTGCACTGTTAAGCAGTTGTGATCTGTTAGGGGTTATCTGGGGCACACAAGTTTTCTGTGTTTATAAATGGTTATGCCTGTTACAAGGTTCTTATAAGTGGTTAATTTGATTTTTTTGTAATTTTAAAAACCTTTCAAAAGTAACCATTATGAAAAGTTTCCCTTCATATGTTGTCCTTTGTTTTTCTTACATATATAAGTGAAATTCTTTTATCACAAACTGAATAGACTGATGATTACTAATATTTCTTTTTCTCGTTTCTCTTTAAGTCTGTGTGTTGTGTACCTTACATTGTTCTTTCTGCTGGTCATTATAGAATCCTTTGACCCACTTAATAAAGGACAGGGTATCCAGGCACGATCTCGAACAAGACGAAGACACAGAGATGGCTTCCCCCAGCCCAGACGAAGAGTAAGCAGACGCTTAGTTGTTAGTGTTTATATTCCTTTGCTTTAGGAGTGTTTACTAGTTCTTTCTGTTTACAAAGCTTTGTAGCAGCCTAAATCAAGTATTTTCATACATTATTTTATAAACCTGTTTTTGTGCTTTTGGTTCTTAGTCTAAAAAGATATATCAGCCGGGCAGTGGTGGCGCACGCCTTTAATCCCAGCATTTGGGAGGCAGAGGCAGGCGGATCTCTGTGAGTTCGAGGCCAGCCTGGTCTACAAATCAAGTCCAGGGCTGTTACACAGAGAAACCCTGTCTCGAAAAACCAAACAAACAAACAAAAAAAAGATATCATTTATTACATATTCCTTTCAACCATGACTTCTTCTTTGATTTTTATAATTATAGGTTTTGATTTATTTAAAAAGCTTTTATAGGGGCCTGGAGAGATAGGTCAGGGGTAAAGAGTCCTTGCTGCTCTTACAGAAGACTAGAAGACTGAGGTTTGATTCCCAGCATCCACACGACTGTTTACAACTGTCTGTTACTCCAGTCCCAGGGGATCTGATGTCATCTTCTGATCTCTATAGGCATTGCATACATGTGTTGCATAAGCATACATACAGGCAGAATACCAATACACATAAAATAGGAAAATGGCTTTAGAGAGTAAAGATAGGTTAACCTGAGTTTGAACCTTGGGGACCCACATAGTGGAAGGAGAAATCTGACTCCTGTAGATTGTCTTTTTGCCTTACACAGATACATACCATAGCATGTGCAAGCCCATATTCATGGTCATACACATGTGCACACACATATATAATAAAAAGTAAATAAATGTAAGATTAATAATCCAGGGACTAGAGAAATGACTCAGCAGTTAAGAGCTCCTACTGTTCTTACAGAGAACCTACATTTGCTCGAAACACCCATGTTGGGCACTTCACAACTGCCTGTAACTGGAACCCTAGGGCATCCAATACTTCTCTGAATTTGAGGGATGTTTTAACAAACCTGTGTGTAGCCACACATACATATCATTAAAAATAATATAAATTTTTTAGTCCCAGCACTTGGGAGGCAGAGGCAGGATGATCTCTGAGTTCAAGACTAGGCTGCTCTACAACTCCAGTTCTAGAACAACCAAGGCTACACACAAAGAAACACTATCTAGAAAAACAGACAAACAAAAAAACCCCAAAAATCTAAATTTTCTCTTTAAAGTCTAAATTTGGGTAATTTTACATGTTTTGATAAGAAGTTAACTTTTATATGATAAAGTGTACTAACTAAATTCATATAGACTGTTTTTCATGTTGAAAGGTTTTCCAAAAGGTAAAACATGGGAGGGACCAGCAAGATGGGTTAGTGGGTTAAGGTACTTGGTGCCCAGGCTGAGTTCAGTCCTTCCTTTCTCCTCTCCAATTACCAATAACCCCAACACACACATGCACAAGCAATAGAGTAGTTTTAAGCTTTTTTATTGAAAAACATTTTCATGCAATGTTATTTTGATTGTCTTTTCCTTTCCTATTTTTCCTAGACTCTTCTCCACCTCTCTACTCACACAACTTTATATTGCTGTTTTCTTTCTTGAAAACAAAACAACAGAATGAAACACACACCAAAAAGCCAAGAAAAAGCAAAAGATAAAAAATGCCCAAACAAAGCAAAAAAAAAAAAAAAAAAAGAAATCTACAAAAATACTATTGAGTTTGTTTTGTGTTGTGTCAGCCTGCCCTGAAGTGTGGTTGATACCCAGGAGACTCCATTGGAGAAAACTGAATTTTTCTTTGCCAGTGGGTTTCAATTGCAAAAATAGCTTCTTGGTTAGTGGTAGGACCCTATGGCCATTTCTCTCAGGGCTCGGTCCCCATCTGGCTTGAACTGTACAGGTCTCATGTGAACTGCTGTAGTCTCTGTGAGCTCATGTGTGTGTCAGTCCTCTTGTGACTGGAAGGCTACGATGCTTCATTGGAGTCAGCCGTCCTTCATGCCTCTTTCCTTTAAAAAGAATAGCCTTATTTTTTAGTTGAGTTTCAGTTGCATTTAAAAGCTCATAGATTGTAAATATAGTTTGATGGACTTTAACAAATGATCACACTGTAAAAACTGCCAGTCAGGAGCAATTAAGCTACATGACTCTTCCTTAGGCTTTTGTTATTAGTCTGATCTCCAGATGTTGACAGCTACCACCAGTCTGTTATGTAGATTGATGCAAAATGGCATGTTACATTTCTCTGTTACTGGAATTGCAGATAAGTTGTATAATACAATTCTGTCTTCCTAGTGTAGCTTTTGTGACAGCACAGACCCTTTGAGGTTCGTCCATGCTGCTCTGTGTCTCAGAGGCTTTTTCCCTTCTGTTTGTAAATAGCATGCACTGGAAAAAGAGACCAAAACTTAGGCAGCTGTGTAACAAGTGATGCACATTTTGGGATATCTAGAGAGTTGCTAGGAATATTCTAGTGTAAATCTTCACATGAACATATTATTTCATTTTTCTTGAGGAATAATATTTAGAAATAAATTACTAGGTTTTATGCTAAGTATTTTTTAACTTTATAAAATCAACCACTCTGTTTGGGTATTCTGTTTTCCATTCCCATAAGCAGTGTAGGATAGTCCATAAACACCATGATTTTGCTGACATTTGTTGTCTATCAGATTTTTAGCCTGTCTAGTAGATTGTGCATTGGTTTGTTTGTTTTTGTTCCTGGTGACAGAAGGTTAGTCAACATCTTTTCATAGGCATATTTACCATTTGTGAGCCATCTTTGGCAGGATATCTTGTTGTATGTATGCACACCCATTTTGGGATGCATGGTAAATGTGGTTGTCAATGAGTTGTACTCTTGTTTGTTTTGTATTTGTTGGTTTTGTTTGTGTGCATGTATATGTGTGTGAGAGCGCTCACAATCCTACCCCTTTCTCTGGCTGTCCTGGACTTGCTTCTAAAGGTGTGCAACACTATGTATGTCCAGCCTGAATGGCATATTGTTTTATTGTGTTTTTGATTACTCTGAAACTCAACATTTCTGTTTCTCCTTTCCAAGTGCTGAGATTATGTGTGTACACTGATAAACCTGTATTTTTTTAATATGGATATAATTTCTTTATTCTATCAGGAATTTTTCTCATAAGACTCATTAATTCATTCCTTCATTAATTTTATTTGCAGTGTTTGCAGTTGAACACAAAGCTGTGTGCATACTAGACAAGTTAGACAAGCGCTTTTTTTTTTCAAGACAGGGTTTCTCCGTGTAGCCCTGGCTGTGCTGGACTCACTTTGTAGATCAGGTTGGCCTTGAACTCACAGAGATCCACCTGCCTCCTGACTGTTGGAATTAAAGGCACCTGCCACCATGCCCGACCATTACAGACAGCTATAAACTGCCATATGGTGTTGGGATTTGAACCTGGGTCCTTTGGAAGAACAGTCAGTGCTCTTACCCACTGAGCCATCTCTCCAGTCCCAAGTGCTCTATCATTAGGCTATATTTCCATTTTCTTTTTTCCCTTTTTGGGACAGTGTCTCAGATAACTCAGGTTAGCCCCAGCCTTCCCTTGTAGCAGAGGACAACCTTGAACTCCTGACCCTTCTACCTCTACTTGTTTGTCCTGACCAAAAGCAAATTTGAAAGTAATGGTTCATTGACCTTACACTTACACATCACAGAACTCAGGGTGTTATGGAACCTAGGTGTAAGAACTGATGAAGAGGCTATGGAGGGATGCTGCTTAGTGTAGTGCTCTTCATGGCTTGCTCAGCTTGCTTTTCTAAACTCAAGACTACCTGCTCAGGCATGGTACCGTCTCAGTGGGCTGGTCCCTCCCACATGAATCACTAATCAAGAAAATGTCCTACAGATTTGCATAACAGGCCAATTTGATGGAAACTTTTTCTCAGTTGAGGTTCCCCCTTCCAAGGTGACTCTAGCTTCTGTGGTATTGACAAAAAAAAAAAACAAAAAACAAAAAAACCCAACCAACACGCTTTTCTTTGTTATCTTAATAATAAGATATTTTAATTTTGAGAAATTCTGCTTTACTGATTTTTATTCTTTGATAATTCTTGCGTCAAAATATTCTCTTTATGGGCTGGAGAGATGGCTCAGCGGTTAAGAGCACTGGCTGCTCTTCCAGAGGTCATGAGTTCAATTCCCAGCAACCACATGGTGGCTCACAACCATCCATAATGAAATCTGGTGCACTCTTCTGGCCTGCAGATACACCTGTGGACAGAACACTGTATAAATAATAAATAAATCTTTTAAAAAAAATTCTGTTTAAAAGTCATTTCCTTACACATAGTGTCTAAAATATTCCCTTTGTTTTCCTTTAGAAGTTTTATAGTTTTGGTTTTTCTGGTCCATTTTGATTTTCTTTCTCTGCTGAATTTTTTGCATATGGCCATCCAATTGCTACAACATCACACATATACAAGATTGGCTTTTCCCTCATCAAAGTATACTTGAACTTTTAATTAAAAGAATGTTAACCATATGTGTATAAGACCATTTCTGAATCCATTCTGTTGTATTGATTTTTTAAATTATTTTCTACCATTACCAAGTTTCTTTTTAAATTTTTTTAAATTATTTTTTAAATTATGTTTATGCATATGCATTTGAGTGCAGTTTTCAGAAGAGACTAGAGATATCAAATCCTCTTGGAGCTAGAGTTGCAGGCAGTTGTGAGCTGTCTTATATGGGTCCTGAGCCCTAAACTTGGGTCATTTATGAGTGGGAAAATTTTTTTTTGACATTTTCCATTATTGGCTTTAAGTCTAATCCTTGTGTAAGGAATTTTCGAGGGCTATTTTATAGCTTGCTTTATGACCCATTCAAGTGAACTAGTAATAGAACATGTAATGATGGTTATATCTCAGTTATTTAAATGTTGGTAATTACTGTAGTAATTCTTTTTCATATTCATTGGATTAGATAATTTCTTGGTGTTTTGAAAAAGGGTCTTGAAGTTTCCATGGAGCTCAGAGTGACCTTGTACCTTTCTTGATCTTCCACTTTCCAAGTGCTGGAACAGGTGTACTCACCACACCTGAGTGGATTAGATTACTTTAAAAACCATTTCAGCTTGGAATTCTGAATCTTTGGGATATAAAAATAAATTATTTTAATCAATAGGATTATTTCCCCTGCAGTTCTGGGAACTCAGATTCTAAAAATTCAAAAGCTAAGTATTAAACTTAAAGTTTGTGAATTTTTGGAATTCTCACAGGGGAGGAAGAAGTCTGTAGTACCTGTGGAGCCCAGGAGTCTTATTCAAGGAGCCTTACAAGGGTGCTCAGTGTCTGGAATGACACTGAAGTACATGTATGGGGTGAATGCCTGGAAGAACTGGGTTCAGTGGAAAAATGCCAAGGAAGAACAGGGAGACCTGAAATGCGGGGGTGAGTGCTCAGTACACATTTTGTCTTGATGTCCATATCAGAAATAGAAACAACATCCTAAATGTATTCACAGAGAGTTAGAGCTTAGTTTTACTCAGCCCTGCTTCATTATTTGCCTGTCTCATTTGTATCCTCAGGAGGTGAGCATGCCTCTCCTAGTCCGCATTCTGACTCTTTAGGAAGTGCTCAAGATCAGGTACCCTCTCAAGAATCCTCAGAGCAAGGTTGTAGAGGTAAAGTTTGCTTCTGTTTCTTCGCTGTGAATTATTTACAATCCTGGGGTTTTAAAATTTTATGGGGGCCGGGTGTACTAGCACATGCCTTTATTAATCTTAGCACTTGGGAGGCAGAGGCAGGTGGATCTCTGTGAGTTCGAGGCCAGTCTGGTCTACAAAGCAAGTCCAGGACAGCCAGGGCTACACAGAGAAACCCTGTCTCGGGGGTAAAAATTATGGGTTGGGCATGATGGCACAGTCCTTTAATCCAGCACCTGGGAGGCAGAGGCAGTTGGATCTCTGTGAGTTTGAGGCCAGCATGGTCTGCAGAGTGAGTTCCAGGACAGCCAGGGCTACACAGACATTGTCTCAGAAAAAAAAAAAAAAGTATGTGCACGAGTATATGTGTGCATCTGTGGGACATGAGCACGAGTATATGT
>CAJQZJ010001750.1:9270154-9289799 GCA_907164525.1 Lophiomys imhausi | reverse complement strand
ACATGAGCACGAGTATATGTGTGCATCTGTGGAACATGAGCACGAGTATATGTGTGCATCTGTGCAACATGAGCACGAGTATATGTGTGCATCTGTGGAACATGAGCACGGGTATATGTGTGCATCTGTGCAACATGAGCCTGCCTGCCTGATGAATGCAGAAGCCAGAAGAGGACCTGGGGTGCCATAGACTGCAGTCACACTTGTGTGAACTGTCCTGTGTGCTCTGGGTGCTGGAAATCAAGCCCAAGTCTTCTACAAGAGCAGCCCGTGCTCTTAACCACTGAACCATCTCTCTAGACCCTAATAACCTTTTGATTTAAGTTTGTGAGCTGACCAGTTCCTGCAAAGGAAGGAGGATCAAGAGTTCAAGGGCATTTTCAGTTACATACAAGGCCCCCAAAAGAGTAAGGTTGCTGAATTTTTTAAAGTTAAGGTTTTGAATCTTAAGGTAACAAAGAGTGGTTAATTTCATATACCCAGTTTTAAAGATGCTATTATGTAGGCAAAGTTGTATCTTCTGACAATGAGTTTATAAAGCACATGTAAGGAATTTTATTTTTAAGTTTAAAAATAATTTCAAATAATCTTCTTGTCCTGTGTCTGTTTATAAACTGTATTAGACACTGCAAGAATTTCATTATATTTTGGATAAAAGTATCAAGAAAAGACTTGCTGCTTCTATAGAAATATTCCCTGACATTGAGAGATCCCTGTGGCTCTATAAAATTTTTTTTCCTTTATTTTTTATTTCTTCAAGTTACATCTCAATCACAGTCCCCTCCCTATTCCCCCTCCAGTCCCACCCTCAACCCTCCATCCTCTTCCCTTTTTTTTTTTAAGTTTAAGGTATATCTTATTTCCCCCTACAGTTTCCCCTTTCAGTCCAACAGATAGCTCTTTCTCTTATAATAATAAATACAATACAAAACAACAGAGGTAATTAGGCCACAGTTATGAGGGTTATATGGCTTAGCGTACATTCCCAATGTCCAGTCCATATGTATTTGGCACCTGACTTTAACATTCTACTATCTAACCATCTCCATGAGTTTAAAGTTCTATATCTAACTCAGCTTTCATCCTAACTTGCATCACAATTTTAAAAACATCTTCTTAGATCCAGAACACCCTCTTGATTCCTAAACAACTCAAAATTTAACTATGAGACTCTAGTTATCTGTTCTTCAACCACCTCAGAGACCTGAGAGGGTAAATATATCTGATTATATAGGAAGTGCAGGGCCTGCAGCTTCCAAAACTAAGAAATGACATACCAGTGGCTGCCTGGACAGTTCCCGTTTCTCTCCATACATTACAGCATCGATCTTCAGTCGTTTGGCCCCGTTTCTCTGACAGACATTGATTGTAGAGCAGGGGTTAAGAAGGACTTGCCAGCCGGGCAGTGGTGGCGCATGCCTTTAATCCCAGCACTTGGGAGGCAGAGGCAGGCGGATCTTTGTGAGTTCGAGGCCAGCCTGGTCTACAAAGCGAGTCCAGGACAGCCAGAGATATTCAGAGAAACCCTGTCTCGAAAAACCAAAAAAAAAGAAGGACTTGCCTACCCTGTCTTGGCAGAGCTAGGCTGTCGACTTACCTGCTTCCAAGCTTTGTCCTTTTTGGACAGCATTCTGTCTACAGTTGGAGCAAGGGGCTTTTCCTACCAAGAGATAGGCTTGCGACTAATTCAATCATCTCCCACTGGAGATTCTTCGATGCTCATCTCTACTTGGAGGAGAATAGGGGGTGCTATCAGGAGTTGATATGTCTCGATATAAAAAAATCTAAAGTTACGAAAACATCTTTGAATGCCATATTCTGCAGATCTTGAGGTTTTTGAAGAGGCCCTATCTATCTCTTATATTAGGGTAAGCAGATGTTGCTTGTCTCTTAGCAGCTTTATTTCTGATTAGCTTAGAAAATAACTATAATAGGCTGTCATAGTACCTAACAAAATAACCGGCTTGGATAACTATTAGTTTGCATTTCTTAATTATCCTAAACAGTTTATGACAATTAATAGTAAAAGGCCGAAACATCACATTTCATTTTTTTTTCTTTACCTCCTAACCCTTCCATCCCATTTCTCTGGGGTGGGGTGTCCTTATATAACAGTCCCTCATCTCAGTTGAGAGGTCGAATGAGGAAGGCCAAGAGCCTCCTCATTCATTGGGGGTCTACGAGGCTGTACCACCAGTGAAAAGTGTCTCGTTGCCCGGGAGAGAGAACTAAAAAACAAACAAACAAATAAGCAGACAAATAGATAAAAAAGACTAAAAAATAGAAAAAAATATTTAAAAAATAGAAAAAAAATAAAAAGTCTATGTCCAAGTTCCCTTTGGTGTGTTAGTTGTAGTATCGGTACCTTCTACTATATAGCTAAAATCCTACTATAAGTGAATAGATGACATATGCATCCTTCTGAGTCTGGGTTAGCTCACTCAGGATGAGCTTTTCTAGTTACATCCATTTGGCTGCAAATTGCATAATTTCATTGTTCCTGATAGCTGAGTAATACTCCATTGTGTAGATGTACCACAGTTTTTTAACCCATTCTTCATTTGAGGGACATCTGGGTTGTTTCCAGTTTCTAGCTATTACAAATAAGGCTGCTATAAACATAGATGAGGAAACTTCCTTATGATTCCGTGAAGAGGCATTTGGGTGTATACCCAGAAGTGGTATGGCTGGGTCCTGAGGCAGAGCTATTCCAAGTTTTCTAAGATATTGCCAGACTGATCTCCGTAGTGGTTGCACAAGCCTGCATTCCCACCAGCAATGGAGGAGGGTTCCCCTTTCTCCACACCCTCGCCAGCATGTGCTGTCATTTGAGTATTTGATCTTAGCCATTCTGACAGGTGTGAGATGGAATCTTAGAGTCGTCTTGAGTTGCATTTCTCTGAGGATTAAGGATGTTGAGCATTTCTTCAAGTGTCTCTCAGCCATTAGGGATTCCTCCTTTGTGAATTCTCTATTTAGCTCTGTCCCCCATTTTTTGATTGGATTATTTGGTTTCTTGGCATTTAATTTCTTGAGTTCTTTAAGATTTTGGATATGAGCCCTCTGTCAGATGTGTGGTTTGTGAAGATTTTCTCCCAGTCTGTAGGCTGCCGTTTTGTTTGAATGACAGTGTCGTTTGTCTTACAGAAGCTTTTCAGTTTCATGAGGTCCCATTTATTGATTGTTGATCTCAGGTCCTGAGCTGTTGGTGTTCTGTTCAGGAAATTGTCGCCTGTGCCAATTAGTTGGAGGGTTTCTCCCACTTTCTCTTCTAGTGTGACCGGCTCATGTTAAGGTTGTATGTTTATGCATGTTTTGCCTGTATTTATGCACATGTATCACATGTGTCCTTGGTGGCTGAGGGGATCAGAAGAGAAGGTTAAATCCCCTGGAATTAAGAGTTCTAGATGATTGTGAGTTACCACATAGGTGCTGGGAGTCAAATCTAGGCCCTCTGCAAGAGCACACGTGCTTTTATCAGGTGAGTGTCTCTTCAGCCTCAAGATCCATGTGTCCTTTAATGTTTGTTTTATTTCAGCTTCTGGCCATTTTGGAGTCAAATAATTCAAATCAGCAACAGTGTAGTTTTAGACTTTTATAAGTTTTTGCTTTTTACTGGTTTGATATGCTAGTCTAGATTATTCTTTTAGTTTTATATTTTGCTTTTTATTACTTATAGAATCATGGATGAAGTATTATTTTAATAAAGGAGAGTATAACTTGGGGTTTACCGTTTCAGAGGATTAGAGTCCGTGACCATCACAGCAGGCAATGTGGTGTCAGGCAGGCAGGAGCAGTAGCTGAGAGTTTACATCTTGAGACACAGAGCGAGCTAACTACTAATGACATGAGTGTTTTGAAAGCCTGCCCCAGTGGCATGCCTTGTCCAACCAGGCCACATTCCCTAATGCTTCCCAAATAGTACCACCAAATGGAGACCATGCATTCAAATATATCAGCCTATAAGGACCATTCTCATTCACACCACCACATTCCGTTCCCTGGCCCCTTTACCCCTATCATAGTACAAAATGAATTCAGTCCAACATGAAGAGTCACCATATTCTTCCAACCTCTACAGTGTAGTTTCAAAGTCCAAAGTCTCTTCTGAGACTCAAGGCAGTCTCTTAATTGTAACTCATAAAATCAAAAAGCAAATTATATGTTTTGTTTGGTTTGTTGGTTTTCAAGACGGTTTCTATGTGTAATAGCCTTGACTGTCCTGGACTCCAACTCACAGAGATCTGCCTGCCTCTACCTCCTGAGTACAGAAATTAATTTGGCCACCACACCCAGCCAAATTATGTATTTCTAATGTACACACAATATTGTACACAGAATATTTATTAATGTTTCAAAAGGGGGGCATGCTGAGGAAATACTTGACCTAGCAAGACTAAAACCAGGCAGGGCAAACTCTAAATCCTGTAGTTCTATGTCTGCTGTCAAATGGTTTAGACAGTTTCACCTTTCTAGCTTTGTTGAATCAAACACCCTCTCTCTCCTGGGCTGATTTCATTCCCTGTGTTCAGCCTCTTCTTGGTAGATATCTCAAGACTCCAGCTTCTGGAACATCTGGGTGCTGTCCAGTGCCATCCAGACTTTACTTTCACAGCTTCACAAAATGACTCTGATCCTCAGGAAAGGACTCCCTGTGCCTTGTGCCTAATCTTAAGTGTCTCTTTTTAACAGCAGAGGAAGATTCCACACCCCTTCACTCTTGTACCCTTTGCGATTATAAAGCCACAGCCACATAAACAACACTGCCACGTCCTGCTTGGGATGGAGCTTGAGTCACATTTGCATAAGCTTTCATTTGTTGCTGTTTATTTATCTATTTAGGCTTTGGTTTTGGTTTGAGATTTTCCAGTTATACCTTCTCTCACAAAAGGATAAACGTCAAGTTTTGCCTTTTTTGTTCGTAGTCTGTTGGCTGGTCTTAAATGCACAAGTTCTGATCTGAGTAGGCAATTGCTGCTCTGTGCTGTGATGACTCACAGTCCCTACAAATCAGTGTTAACCTTTCTACTCTAAAGGTTCTATAAATCCCCTCCTGTTTGGAGATTGTGCCTGCAACCATTCCTTTTTTTTTTAGGTTTTTCGAGACAGGGTTTCTCTAACAGCCCTGGCTGTCCTGGACTCTCTTTGTAGACCAGGCTGGCCCCAAACTCACAGACATCCACCTGCCTCTGCCTCCCAAGTGCTGGGATTAAAGGCGTGCACCACCACACCGGGCCCAACCATTCCCTGTTTATATAGCAGTCTGTATTGAGAGAACAAAGAGAGGCAAGTGCAGTGTTGTTTTCCTGTGTCTTCAGCTATTTTAAGGCAAAGGAAGAAGGATTATTTGAGTTTACAAATTTAATACCAGCTTTGGCTCAAATCCTTAAAAAATCTGATTGTAAACTGATAGGAGTGAATAGTGGTGGCACACACCTTTAATCCCAGCACTCTGGGGGCAGAGGCAGGCAGATCTCTGAATTTAGGGCCAGCCTGGTCTATAGAAAGAGTTTTAGGACAGAAACCTGGTCTTGAAAAATAAAAAAATTAACCAACGAAGAAAGGAAAGAAAAGGAAAGGAAGAAAGAAAGAAAGGGTAATATTGTTTTAGATTGCCAAGTCTTACTGTCGTAGTCACAGGAGCTGTCCAGCTATTTCTACTTCTCATTTGTCCACAACATCTACATAATGTGTAATTCTCCAGACACAGTGCTTAGTACAAGGGTAAAAACATCAAGAATGGTCCCTGGATCCCCTCTTGCCTTGTGCCAAGTATATCTTTGGGAAAGTGTCAGCCTGTTGGAATGCAGACAAGCAGGAATGATAAAGTTCATACACCATACAACACAGATCAATATATTCTAGTGATATCTATACAAACAATGTAATTCTCCTATTGCAAATAGAGCTTTTCATTTTGTTCACAATCTTAGTGTGACACTTGAAACTCACTGTGTTTAGCCGTAATTTGTTTTTATTTTCTTCCTAGTCTCCAATTTCTCTGAACCATTTCATTTAGTGGCCTAGCAACAGCAGTACTGTATTCTAACATTTCTAGGAGCACAATGGTATTTTATGTTATTTGAATTGTCCTCTAGTAAGTTCTCAGAAAAAAAAAATTAAACAACATCTCCTTTGTGGATTTTTCCATTGCCTTTAATATACTAGTAGGCCCTGGGAGTTCTTTGAATTCTTCAGAGGTAAATACAGTATTGTGTTTTCCAAATTTACCAGGTCTTGGAAACTCAGTTTTCTCCAATTCTCACATAGAACTAGCATGTTTTGTTTTGACACAAGATTTTGTATGTCTGAAGCTGGCCTTGAACTCTGTATATAGTGAAGGATATCCTCAAACTCCTGATCCTTCTGCCCGTGGTTTTGAGTGCTAGATTTACAGGCATGTGCCACTATGCCAGTTTATTTGGTACTTGGAATCATACAGGCCCAGTCATGGACAAGTGTTCATGGAATGTTCTCTGGGAAATGTTTTGCATCCTCAAGTTGGCATTCTTCACTTTTTATGGTCCAGCCCTAGGATTGCTTTCTTCTGACTCTTCCCTATTAGATATGAATTTTAAAAAACTAGTTCTCACTATGTAGACCTGCCTGTTGTGGAATTTGCTGTGTAGACCAGTCTGGCCTCAAACTCAAGAGATCTGCCTGATTCTGCCTCCTAAATACTGGGATTAAAACCCCAGCTTCTTTGTTTACTGTCACAGAGTACTAGTTAAACAAAACGTCTGTCATAGTACCTGTCATAGCACCATCTTTATTTTTCTACTGGAAAAAGCCTTAAAGTCACGACCTGTTCTTTGATTGGTTGGTTGATTATAAGACAGGGTTTTTCTGTGTAGCCCAGGCTAGCCTGGAACTCAGAATCCTCCTGCCTCAGCTTCTTGGGTACCGGGACTAGAGGTGTGTGCAGTTGTACTTTGTTTACAATGTCTTTTAGATCTAATTAGTACAGTGTTTAGAACATGGTGGTACTGGTGTTGATTCAGTGAACAGCAATGTTACTGTATTTCTGCAAGTTAATGTTTCAGATGTGTTCTCCTTCTCCACAGTCCGCTCTATGAAGTTGAAGGAAGATATTCTATCCTGCACTTTTGCTGAGTTGAGTTTGGGCTTATGCCAGTTTATCCAAGAGGTGCGGAGACCAAATGGTGAAAAATATGACCCAGACAGTATCTTATACTTGTGCCTTGGAATTCAGCAGGTATCAATTTCAATAGCTTATAAATTTGATTGTGTTTTTCATCATCTGAGATAACTTATGAATCAAGTTGACAATATGTATTGTCTTCTAGGATTGGGTTAGAGAACAGCTACCTCACTTTAAAAGTTTTAACATACAGCCCTTTTAAAACTAAACTGAGACTGTTGGTAGAATAACGACGGACATGGGGGGGTCATGTATTTTACAGGTCAGTGAACAAAAAGGGCGTAAATAGCTGTCTACCTAGATGCAACTCAGGTGCCTGTGTCTGTACGTGTAAAATATTTTATCTGCACCTTTGAAATACAAAGTAAAATGGATACACAAGTACTTGTATTTACAAACATCAATTGTTCCTAAGAGTGCTCCAGATGAGAATTCTAGCAGCTGGAGGCAATGTACACTTTCTACACGTATTTGAGTATAGGATATAGGAATATTTTCACCTTTTTCCCCCCTAATTTTTATTTTGAAAGTTTTCATTTAGTATCTCTTCAACATTTGTATATGGCTAGGACTGGTTTGGTTCATGCTTCTATAGTCTTAATACTAGGGATGCTGAAGCAGAAGGATTACAAGTTTGAGGGCATTTACATAGTCATAAATAAAAAAATGACTCATCATAGTTAAGTTCTGACATATTTGTAAGTTACTGGATATAGTTAGTGCTCATGAAGTTTGAGAGTTAAGTGAATAGAGGGTAATTATAAAATTGAGCATATTATTTAAACAATAATTTGTTTATAAATTAGAATGTGGATGTGGTAGCATATGCCTGCAATCTCAGCTTCTTACAGGGATGAAGCAATGTGATTGGAAGTTCAAGGATAGCCTAGGCTACATAGTGAGACCGGCATCTCAAAAAATAGTAATGTCTAGTAATACACATGACTATTCAATAAACAAAATAAAAATAATGTGTATTACTATATAATGACATAGTGATATTGAATTAATAAGATGAAATTAAAAAATTGTGTGCAGTGGTTATTGTCTCTGGGTGGTATTAATCTGACTATGCTTAAACAGGTGGGTTTTTTGTTTGTTTGTTTTGTTTTTACTTACAAAAGTAAGTGCCAGGTTGGATAACACACACCTATTATCCCACCACTCAGGAGGCAAAGGCAATAGGATCTCTGAGTTTGAGGCCAGCTTGGTCTACATAGCTGACTCCAGGACAGTCAAGACTACGTAGATTTGTCTTAAAAAAACAAAGCAAAATAACGTAACTTGTCTGGAGCTCAGCAGTTAAGAACTCTGGCTACTCTTCCAAAGGAACTAGGTTTGGTTCCTAGTACCCACAAGCCTGTCATACACCATGTGTATGTCTTTTGCAGACACAGATTAGAAGAAGAGGTCAGATAAAGCCCCTGGAACTGGAGTTATAGAGTTGTGAGCTGCCATTTAGGTGCTGGGAACTGAATCCAGGTCTGTTGCGAGAATATCAAGTGCTCTTAACTGCTAGACCATCTCTCTGGCCCTTTGTTACTAGTTTTTGCTTTGCCTGTGTGTGTCTGTGCCACTGTCTGTCTATCTGAGAAAGAGAAAAAGAGATGTATGTGTGTACTTGTGTTGGGGGCTGCACATACATGCTCTAGATGTCAGGTGTTTGTGTGTACATGTGTGTGACGTGCACATACATGCCCTGGATGTCAGGTGTCTCCCTCCATTACTCTGCTTTATTCCCTCAAGACAGGAGATCTCACTGAATCTGAAGGCTGCTGATTCAGTTCCAGGTTCTACCTGTCTCCATAATCCAGTGCTGCTGTTTTGTGCCCATCTGACCATGCCTGGTGTTTACTAAGGTGCTAGATATTCAAACTCAGGTCCTTATGCTTGTACAGCAAGTGTTCTCACCACTGAACCATCCCTTATCCCTGATTTTACTTAGTTTTTATTTAGCACAGTGGGGTCTATACAACACATATTTTGCAACTTCTTTCTTTCAGTGAATGATATCCTCTAGATTAAGTGAGTCAATCCCTCTCTCAAAAGAGCAGGAAGTATTATGGGCAGTTTGAGGCCAGCCTTGTTTACGTAATCTAGCTTCAAGCCTGCTGGACTGCTGGGGACCAAACTCAGGTGCTGCTGTGCAGCAGGTGCTTCACAAACAGTGTCTCAGTCCTCTAAGTTTATTTTTTACTACATGTGAACATAAAAATTGTTAATCCAGTATCATGTAATGTTTTGATTCATATTCACATGGTTGATCAGGTATCATTACCTCTTCAAGCATTTCTCATT
Organism: Lophiomys imhausi; assembly: GCA_907164525.1. NCBI lineage: Eukaryota > Metazoa > Chordata > Mammalia > Rodentia > Muridae > Lophiomys > Lophiomys imhausi. The sequence continues at coordinate 9,280,339 of CAJQZJ010001750.1, read as the reverse complement.
TCCTTATAGTACAAACACTAAAATTCTTTCTTTTCCCCCCTTTTTAAAAGGACATTTATTCATTTATTTTGAGGTAGGTGTGCCATGGTGCACTTTGTATAGATTAGAAGACAGCTTGTGGAGATCTGTTCTTTCCTTCTCTGAATCTTGGGGCTTTAACTCAGGTTATAGAGTTTGACAGCTAGCACCCTTTACTTCTCAAGCTTTCCTGGGTTTTTTTTTTTCTTCCCATCTTTTGAAATGTACAGCACATTCCTGTTATCTGTAGTCCCCCACTCCAGAACATGTACTTCTAACCAGCTGAATATTCAGTTAAATGAGAGCATTCTGTGTTTGTCTATCTGTACTGAACACATTTAAGTTAGCATAATATTTTCCAAGCCTATCTGTGTTATTTACTTAAAATGACAGCATACCCTTTTTTAATTGCTGAAGGATTGCATTGCACATAGGTAACATGTTTTTATTCCATCTGTTTATGGGCATTATGTTAGTTCACTTGTCATCACTGTGACAACATACCTGAAAGGAGCAACTTTGCAGGATTTATTTTGGCACAGTTCAGAGTTCACAGTCCATTATGATGAATAAAGGGTGGTGGGGGTAGCTTATGGCTTGTTCTCACCATGACCACATAGACAGATCAGGCTAGAATCCCGGTTAGGCTGTTACTGTAGACCCCACGTCCCAGAGTATTCCACAACCTCTGAAAACAGCACCCATCAGCTGATGACCATGTTCCAACACACCTGGGGACATTTCAGATTCAAATTTAACAGATAGTGATTGTTGTGGGTAATGCTGTAGTTAACCTAGAATACTAACATTAGGTTGGACAGAAGTCTCAGTCATCATAGTTCCTGCTGCATGAACATAGAAACCTGAGTTTAGATTCTCAGAACCCTGTAGAGCCAGCTGGTGTCCTGCCTATAACCCTCAGCACTGGGAGCAGACCCTGAAACGGATTGACAGCCTGCCTAACACAGTCAGTGTGCTTCCGATTCCATAGAAGCTCTTTTTCCCCCAAAATAAAAGGTAGAGATTGAATGAGGAAACCCACCCAACCTTGCCTCTCATGCGTTTGTGTGAACACAAAAACATACATATTTTCCCCCATATATTATGAGGATTAAAAAACAAAATTGACTATTTTGCACCATGTGTGTGCCTGGTGCCCAGGGAGGCAAGAGAAGTTACAATTGGTTGTGAATGGTCATGTGGATGCTGGGGATTGAACCTGGGTCCTCTGCAAGAGCAGTCAGGGCTCTTAACTGCTGAGCCATCTCTTCAGTCTTTACAATATTTTGAGATCACTTACTAGATCTAGCATGGGTTGTTGCCTTGCCAGTGGTATATAGAATTATGCCTATTTCTTTTGTACTACTATATTTAATTTGCATTATTCTAATGACTTTACTTTGTGGCTTCCATGTCCATTTTCCCAGTTTTTGTTCTTTTCCTTGTTTGAAGACAGGGTCTCACTGGGCGTGGTGGCACATGCCTTTAATCCCAGCACTCAGGCAGAGGCAGGTGGGTCTCTGAGTTCAAGGCTTGGCTGGTCTACAAAATGAGTCCGGGACAACCAAGGCTCTGTTACACAGAGAAACTCGGTCTTAGGGGAGGGGCCGGACAGACAGGGTCTCATGTCTCTTAGGCTGGCCTGTAACTTCACTGTACAATTGAGGAGGACAGTCACTCATCCTGCTTCTGCCTTCCAAAAGTGTGCACATGTTTGTGCACACTTTTTATCTAAGCACTTGGGAGACTGAGGGAAGTGGATTTCTGTGAGTTTGAGGCCAGCCTGGTTTGCATAGTGAGTTCCAGGCCAGCCAGACCTATATAGTGAGATCCTTTCTTCCCACCCCCCAAAAAACCCTTTGAAATTTCATTTGAACTTTAAAATCGGTTTTTCCATTTCTGCCTGTCCCCCCCAAAATATGTCCATTTTCATTTGATAAAAGGTTATGATATACAATATTGGACAATATTGCCACCCGACTAAATTTAAGCCTTCTAGTTCACCTTGGTCTTCTATACATTTTACATTCAGTTGCAGCTTATAGTTGGATTTAAGTCCTTGGATTTTTTGTTTGTTTGTTTTTAACAGTTTTTACTTTCAGTTGTGTGTATATGTATGCATCTTAGGATGGGTTTGTGACTCTGAGTTTAATGCTTATGGAAGCCAAAAGGGCATTGTGGGGTCCCTGGGACTGACTCACACACACTCTCTCTCTCCCTTCCCCCTCCCGCCTCTCTCTCCTCTCTTTCTCTGGGACTGGGTTCCAAACCAGACTTAGTTTTTTCAAGAGCAGTATATGCTCCTAGCTGCAGAGCCATTCTCTAGTCCAAATACTTTTTTCTTTATGATATTATTATAAATGGTCCTTCTGTTTGATTGGTTTTCAATTTCCTTCTCAGATTGCTCAGTGCTGTTTCAGAGAAAAGGGGATATGGTGTCTATATTCCTTGTGAGTTCTACCCACTTGTTTGTCATACGTCTGCGTATGTGTTTTGTCATCTGCAAGTAGACATAATGTTTGGCTTCATTTCCTGTGTGAATGGCTTATATTTCTCTCTCTTAGCTCTGGTTAGGGCTTTCAATACAGTGTTGAATATTATTGACAGGCACTAACATTCTTCTCTCATTCCTTATTCATGGTGGAGACATCTGTAAAACCATGCATTTTATATGTGTTAAAACTGTATTTGGTAAGATTTAAATACTCTACATTTTACTGGTAGCTGACTTCGTTAACTTTTAACTAACTTTGTTAATAATCTTTTCTATCTTCTATATTTTGAACTCAGGAAAATGACTTTGTCAAAAGGAGAAAAATAGGGGCTAGGGGTTTACCTCAATGGTCAGTGTTTGTCTTGCATGCACAAGGTCTGTGTTCAATCCTTAACACTGTAAAAAGAAAAAGGAAAAAAATAACTACTATCTAATAATAAACTGATCAGGCAAGTAAAATCATCAGGCGCCTCTGATAAGGTCTCATTCAAATGCATATTTCAGTGACAGATCCTTGTTATTGACTAGGATAAATGGAAATAATTCTCCATCTTATACATAGCCAGAGATGAAAGACTTTGCAATAGATTTGAGAAACACCGTAAAATGCTGACAGCTATAGCGACAACTGAGCAGGTGCTTCCTGCTCTCTCAGGGGCCTAAGTTAAGTCCAGTGCTTTGGTCAGGAAGTTCATTGCTACCTGTGGTGGCAGCTCTGTGGGAAACAACACCCACACTCATATGTGCACAGACACGTAAATAAACAAAATAAACCTTTTAAAATGAAACCAGATGCTACCTTGTATTCTGTGACCATTTATTTTATTTTCTGTTTTAATTGATTTATAACTTAGCTGCACCCTCAATATAGTTTTAACTATGTATTATCGGAGCCTTTTCTTTTTCCTTTTTTTTTGCTTATATTTTTTGTTGTTTGTTTTGGGGGGAGTTCTTTTCTTTTTTTGAAGACAAGGTTTCTCCGTGTAGCCCTGGCTGTCCTGGACTCACTTTGTAGACCAGGCTGACCTCAAATTCACAGAGATCCGCCTGCCTCTACCTCCCAAGTGCTGGGATTAAAGGCATGTGCCACCATGCCTGGCTATTTCTTATTCTATGGTATCGCTAATAATTGACCTTTTCAAACTGGATTTGCTGGTACTCACCTTTAATCTCAACACTGAGAGGCAGGTAGAGCTCTGTGAGTTCTTAATATGGTCTACATATTGAGTTATAGAATACTCACTGCTATATAGAAAGACCCTGTACCCATTTCTACCCCCCCCCCCCACAAAAAAAAGTCCTTCAAGATGTGGGTCATAGTGTTGAGAGATGGAGTTGGAAAGTCCCAGGTAAAGTTTTTTCCTTTTTTTTTTTTTCCAGTTTTTTGAGACAAGTTTTTTGTGTATTCCTGGTTGTCCTGGAATCACTTTGTAGACTAGGCTGGCCTTGAACTAACAGTGAGCTGCCACCTCTGCCTCCCCAGTGCTGGGATTAAAGGCGTGTGCCACCATCCCTGGCATATTTATTCATTTTTATTTCATGTATATGGGTTGTTTTGCTACTAGCATCTGTGACTGTACCATGGTCATGTAGTGCCCATGGGGTCCAGACAGGAGCGTCAGATACCCTGAAAATGGAGTTATAGATGTTAGCCACCATGTTAAAGTTCTATACCTAACTCAGTTTCCATCCTAACTTGCATTACCAACTTAAAAACATCTTCTTAGACCTAGAACATCCTTTTAATTCCTAAACAACTTAAAATTTAACTGTGAGACTATAACTATCTAGTCTTCAACCACATCAGAGATCTAACCTCCAAAACCTATTTAATAAGACCATTTAACAACTTGTAACCAACCCCCCTAAATAACAACAATCATCTATAACCCATCATATAATCAATGTGGGGAAAGAAAATCACCCACCCGCCTTCTGGGAATGGGACGTCACACTCTTAAAATTATTGCCTGCTGATTTGGGATGTAGGAGATCTGTTTGGGGCCCAAATAAGAATTGAAAAATGGCTAAGCAAGTTAACAGTAACATTTGATGTTCAGTCTTTTGTGCTTAGCTATTTAAATGTCCTAAGAAGTTTTTAGTCAGAGCCTGAACTTCATGGTTTTACTGAAGTCCTGGCTGGAATAGTCTGTGGGGCTGAACCACATTAGTTAGTATTTTTTTTTTTTTTGGTTTTTCGAGACAAAGTTTTTCTGTGTATACCTGGCTGTCCTTCACTCATTTTCTAGACCAGACTAGCCTTGAATTGAGAGAGATTCACCTACCTCTGCCTCTGCCTCCCTAGTGCTGGGATTAAAGGCGTGTGCCACCATCCCTGGCAATTGCAGTCAGCTGTGAACTCCCATGTGGGTGCTGGGATTTGAACTCAGGTCCTTTGGAAGAACAACCAGTAATCGCTGAGCCATCTCTCCAGCCCTAGTTAGTCATTTTGAGTTGTTCTGGTTGTAGAGTTTTTAGGAAACAGCTATTGAGAGACTGGATCATCTGGGGTACTTGTCTTCTTTGGTGTCTGATCCCTTTTCTTTAGAGGTTTCAGTTGTGCAGTTGTCCCTGGACTCCTTAGATGGATGCTTTTAATCTCCTGGAAATATGAGAACAGAGCCCTGCCCTAATCCTAACTCTGGGGCACTATTGGGGGGGCGGCAGGTAATATCTTTTCTAGAGCAAATTTGGTTTTTTGACAGTATAAAAAGTATTACCTTTCAATAGAGATAAAAAATTCTTTTGATATTTTGGAACTAGACATGCCTTTAAATGTATGTATTTTGAGATCACAAAGGACAATTCACTTTGAATTTCAGCATGCCTTTTGCAAGCAGCTTTTAAACTTAAATCATTGCAGATCCTATGTGCCTGTCTCTGCCATCCAAGTATTGGGATCAAAGATGTATGCCTCCCAATTGTTGGGATTAAAGGTGTGCACCACCACCCCTGGATCTAAGTTTTTCTCTGTTTGGACCTTGCTCTGTGTCAGGTTGGCCTTGAACTCAGAGATCTGCTTGTTTCTGTCTCCAGGGTGTTGGGATTAAGGGTGTATGCCTCTCAAGTGATGGGATTAAACGTGTGCACCATCACTGCCCTGTGCATTGTAACTGCAGAATTTAAGAGACAACTAACTCTACCATGATCCTCCTGTCTCTGCTGGAGTTAAAGGCATTGGCTAACACTGCACTTCTCAAATATTTTACCTTAGCTCCAAATTACTTTATCTCTTAGAGGTTTAGAAAACCATGTTGAATTGTAGTAACCCTTAACTTACTTACAACATTTCAAACCTCTCAACTGCCTTTTTAATTGAAAACAATGAAAATATTCTTTATATATATGAAAAAAAATTTAAGCTGATATCCAAGGTATGTGTGAGCTATGTGGCAACCTGTAGTCTAACATTCTAACTTGAAATTAAGACCATTTTTCTTTTCATACCAGTAAGGCAAGTATGCCTTTGGTAAATGATAATTTGAAATTTTTATATTACATTTTTAAACTTATTTGCCCTTTTTAAAAAATATATTAATTTGTTTTCTCAAGTTACTTCTAGAACATAGTTCCCTCCCTCCTTCCCTCCTTCCCTCCTTTCCTCCTTCCCTCCCTCATTATTCCTCTACTTGGTACTCTTCTTCTCCTCAGATGAAGTGGGCCCTCACATATCATATTCCCTCAGTTCATCAGTCATGTGAGGGGTCAGAACTTGATATGGCACCATCTAGGTAAGGTGTTCCACTGACCTGCAGCAGATTCCATGACTCGTTGCTGGGTGGAATCTTTCCTAGGATAGTTATGTAGGTTCCTATCTGTTTGGGTCTGTGAGTTGTAGGATGGTTGTCCTGTGTTATATGGTTAATATCCACTTATAAGAGAATACATATCATGTTTATCTTTCTGGGACTGAGTCAGCTGACTTAGGGTGAGCTTTTCTAGATCTATCCATTTGGTTGCGATTTGCATGATTTCTTTATTTCTGAGAGCTGTGTAGTATTCCATTGTATAAATGTACCACAATTTTTGTTTTTTTATTTTTGTTTTTCCCATTCAGTTGAAGGACATCTGGGTTGTTTCCAGTTTCTGGCTATTACAAATAAACCTGCTATGAACATTGTTGAGGCAATGTCCTTGTGGTTTGGGGAAGAATCTTTTAGATATATGCCCAGGAGGGGTATGGCTAGGTCTTGAGGTAGAGCTATTCCCAATTTTGTAAGATATCTCCAGATTGATTTCCAAAGTGGTCGTACAAGTTTGCACACCCACCTACAATGGAGGAGTATTCTTTCTCAACATCCTTGCCAGCATATGCTGTCATTTGAATTTTTGATCTTAGTCATTCTGACAGGTGTGAGATGGAATCTCAGGTTGTTTTTAGTTACATTTCCCTGATGACCAAAGATGTTGACATCTCTTCAAGTGCCTGTCAACCTTTAGAGATTCCTCTGTTGTGAATTCTCGGTTTAGCTCTCTACCTCATTTTTTGGTTGGGTTATTTGATTTTTTTGGTGTTTAATTTCTTGAGTTCTTTATATATTTTGGATATTAGCCCTCTGAGTAAAGAATTCTTATTCAGTAAGTTTATTTCTGTATCTATATTTATTTTATGTGTATGTGTGTGCTCATGATCCCACAGAGGACAAGGAGGCATCAGAGCCTCTGGAACTGGAGTTAAGTATGGTTGTGAGCTGTCGTGTGGGTTCTGAGAACAGAATCTGGGCCACTACAGAGCATCAGGTGCTCTTATCTACTCTGGGTTCTTGTTTTTAGTATTTATTCTGTACCACCTGTATTTTTCAAAAATAATTTTACATTGCAAATTTAGTGCCAAGGACAACACTAGTTTCCATGCAAGGGCCTTGGGCTTGAATCCTGGTGTTTTTTACCTACAGTAAAGTGCTTAGAAGATGTGCAGGATGGACAGGGTTAGGAAAGGCAGACATTAAGGGAAACCATGTCTTACAGTGTTTTCTAATCTTGAACTTTCTTTATACCAGTATATGTTCCTTCTTTTATCTTTTAGTACCTGTTTGAAAATGGTAGAATAGATAACATTTTTACGGAGCCCTATTCCAGATTTATGATTGAACTTACCAAACTCTTGAAAATATGGGAGCCTACAATACTTCCTAATGGTAAGGGGATTATTTTTAATTATTTTATGGTATAAGTTGATTTTTAAAAAATATTTTATATATTGCAGTATAATCTGTCCTGATGTAATACAATTGAGGTTTTAAGGAGAAAGTCTTGGATTTATTGTTGAGCATTTTAGTAAAACGCAACTGTGAACAATTACTGTGTGAAGCTAACATACAGTGTAGATTAGAGGTACTAACAACTGAAAAAAATTATATTCAGTTATTCTGATGTTTCTGGAAGTGTTTTATCTGGTAGTATTATTAAAGGTACATATCAGGTGCCACTGATTTATCCGTGCACAGAAGGTCTTTGTCAGGGTGTCATCATCTGTGCTTGTTCTTATCCTCTCTAACCCAGTGTCATTAGAGAAGTTTGTAATTCACTCCAGCTCTCAGGCTTTATGGTCTGGGCAGGAGCTGGTTAACATCCCATGGACCAAATCTGGCCAGTGTGCTGCTGGTTCTGTAGTCTGAGCTTAAAATGTTTTTGTATTTTTAAATGGTTGGAAACTTGAAAGAAAATAGTTTGTGATATGAAAAGTCCAGACCTATCTATAAATAAGCCTTATTGCCTGTGGCTCTTTGCTTTCTACAACAAAAAGTTGTTGAGAGAAAGTTGCTTCTCAGGTAAGACAGACACTGCAGGGCAGCCTGACGTCTGTCTAGTGGGGTCCTCTGCTCTCTTCTTCCTGCTTCTGTTTGCCTGCATAAAGAAAGGTTTTGGGAGAACAATGTTTAGCCGTTCTCCTGTGGAATTTGAGAGATTACATAGTACTTTGTTTTCCATCCTGTCTAGGTTACATGTTCTCTCGAATTGAAGAAGAGCATTTGTGGGAGTGCAAACAGCTGGGCGCTTACTCGCCGATTGTCCTGTTAAACACCCTCCTTTTTTTCAATACCAAATACTTCCAATTAAAGAATGTTACTGAGCACTTGAAGCTTTCCTTTGCCCACGTGATGAGACGGACCAGGACTCTGAAGTACAGCGCCAAGATGACATATCTGAGGTTCTTCCCGCCTTTACAAAAGCAAGAGTCAGAGTCAGGTGTGTTGCTGGTAGATGAGGTTTCATTTGAAATGCTAAGGACCATTATCACAGAAAGTCATGAAGGGCACACTCCTACTTGCTTTTTTGTTGTTGGGTTTTTTTGTTGTTGTTGTTGTTCTGGTTTTTGTTGTTGTTTTCCGAGGCAGTGTTCCTCTGTGTAGCCCTGGCTGTCCTTGACTCCCTTTGTACACCAAGCTGGCCTCAAACTCACAGAGATCCACCTGCCTCTGCCTCCCGAGGGCTGGAATTAAAGACGTGCACCACCATGCCCGGCTCTAACTTGCTTTTAACATTTGGATATTTTTCTCTATTTTCAAGTAGGTTATAAGCTCTCAAAATGAGAAGACTCTTTGTTTCAGAGTATTTTTGTTAATTTTAAGTTAGAAATTTTGATTTAACTATGTAGAGTCCCATATTTAATTGGGTAGATCCCAAATAATCTACATTTAAAACTTATGAGAGAAGCCAGGTGTGACAAAGAAACCTTGTGTTGAAAAACAACAACAAGCCGGGCGGTGGTGGCGCACGCCTTTAATCCCAGCACTTGGGAGGCAGAGGCAGGCGGATTTTTGCGAGTTCGAGGCCAGCCTGGTCTACAAAGCGAGTCCAGGACAGCCAGAGCTGTTAAACAGAGAAACCCTGTCTCGAAAAACCAAAAAAAAAAAAAGAAAAACAACAACAAAAAAAACCTTATAAGAGAATTTAAAATATGTAACCATGGTGACAAGATCACTCATGTACAGGTACCACCCAGCTGTTACCAGTTAAAAGAAACATGCTAAGTTTGTAATCTGTTGGGCTTTTTGTTTTTGATAGGAACATCTTGTTTCAGCTAGCATCTTTTAATCATTTTTAAAGTTCTGACAGGATTTAGAAGCTGGCTTTAAAGCCTAAGGTAGGCTGCCCTTACGTGTGGTAGGCTCAGGTAGGCTATGGCAGTTTCAGTAAATGGATTATGATCATGTTTTCAGAAACAGATTAACTGACTCATTGTCTGAAAAATAATACTGCTAGTCTAGAAATAGAAATTAACCTTTCTGTCTGTGTTTGGTTTTGGTCTTTTGAACCTTGTCTTACTGTAGAGCTCAGGTTGTCCCTGACCTCATAACCCTGACCCTGAATTAGCTTTCTTGGGAGTCACCATTGCAGCTGTGCGTCTTCATGCACACGCAGACGTGGACACACAAAGCAGTTCTTCGTTTTCATCAATATTAAGTTCTCCAAAATGAGTTATTTCTTTTTTTTTTTTTTGGTTTTTCGAGACAGGGTTTCTCTGTGTATCCTTGGCTGTCCTGGACTCACTTTGTAGACCAGGCTGGCCTCGAACTCACAAAGATCCGCCTGCCTCTGCCTCCCAAGTGCTGGGTTTAAAGGCGTGCGCCACCACTGCCCGGCAAGAGTTATTTCTTTTAAGAATAAAATACAAGCCGGGCGGTGGTGGCGCACGCCTTTAAACCCAGCACTTGGGAGGCAGAGGCAGG
>CAJQZJ010001750.1:9237319-9263576 GCA_907164525.1 Lophiomys imhausi | reverse complement strand
GAGATTGAGGTACTGATACTCCCACCTCCCTGTATTAGTAGTGTCCATCATGATACTTTGTCACTGTCCTCAAGATGTTTTTAATTGTGAGGTACTGGAACACTGGGAGAGTTGCAGGCTTTGGGGTCTTTCTGCTTGCTGTCTCTATGTAACCCTAAGTAAATGAAACACCTCTGCTCAGTTTTCTCTCTGTGAAGTGAAACACTAACAACTTCCCTAATTGTTGGACCTGGCCCATGAAGGTGACTCTTCAAACCCTGTGTCTCATTATGCTCACTGTCCATGCGTTCTTTATTCCTTCACCAGCCTAGCTAGAGTCGCAGGACCCAAGGCCTACAAGACCGGGACACGGGCACAATAGGTGGCATACACAGCGCATATGGAAGACAGATGCGTGACGTTGGGTATCCCTCTCTACCACAGTCTGTTGGTTCCAGGGCTTTAGCTTGGGCCTTCTCACCTGCACCTCTTCTACCTATTTAAAATTAGTAATACAGGGGCAAGAGACACATGGTTCAGGCTGCTCTTGCAGAGGACCCGGGGACAGTAGCTAGTGTCTATGAAATGGCTCAACTCCCTGTAACTCCAGTTCCAGGGATCCGATGGCCTCTTCTGGTCTGCACTGGGTCTTGGATACATGTGTACATACATGCAGGCTTAGACAAATACAGAACCATTAAGGTTTTTTTTAAAAAAATACATTCTATTAAGTTTTCATTTATTTATTTTTTTTTAATGCAAGAAGCTTATTGGGGAGGGAGAAAGCAACATGGGACGCACAGAATGAACAAGACGGAATGAGAGCAAGCTCATCTATTTTTTTAAAGAGGCGCTTGCTGCAGCTAAGCTGGCCTGGAACCCTGCTTCTGCCTTCCTGGTTCTGGGATGACAGGCATACTCTGAGTGCTCCCAGCTTACTGTCCTGTTAATACTATGCATGTCTAAATACCCCTGTTGGTTTAGCTTACCTAAATCTTTGATCTTGTCTACACTTACTATATTGTAGTTTGGATTCCACAATGCTAAAAAATGTTACTGGGTTTTGTTGTTTTCATAGTATTGGCTGTTATACCCTCTATGTTCTTTCTAACCATTTGTCAAGAGAAACAACTCTCCCTTCCCCCAGGCTAGCCTTCATGCTGGTATGTAACTAAGGATTGCCTTGAACTTCTAACCTCTTACTTAAAAGCAGTATGTAAGACTGCAGGTTCGTGCGGCCATGCCCCTGTATCAAGCACAGGGCTTTGCATTCTAGCCAAGCCCTGTGAGCTATAGCCACTGTTCACAAGGGTAATTCCTTTTTTTTTCCCTTCTTATTCTGAAAGTTCCTTTTTTTTAATTGTTTTTTTTTTGTGTCCCTTGGTGTTTTGCCTGCATATATGTCTGTGTGAGAGTGTGGGATCCCCTGAACTAGCGTTATAGACAGCTGTTTGCTGTCATATGGGGTGCGGGGAATGAACGGGGGTCCTCTGGAAGAGCAGCCAGTGCTTTTAAATTCTGAGCCTTCTCTACAGCTCCTGTTGCCTTAAATTGCTGGTATGGATGCTGTGTTCACTTGCTGTTAGATTTATGGCATTTGAGTGAGCAGCTATTCCCACAGCGGTCTGGTGGTCAAGACCAAAGCCACGTTCTGCACTGCACTTGTCAGTAGCTTAAAGGGAAGGTTGCTGTTGACCCCTCCCAAAAACTATTTCACAATTGAAATGGATTTTTGGGAAGCAGCAGCTCTAGGAGGAAGGAATTGTAGACATTACAAACCACCCCACCCCATCCTCTTCTGCTTCCTTCCCTGCAGAGCCTCGGCTCCTTTCAGACCAACCTACTGTTGACACTAGCCGGTTGGCTTGGCCCCACCTTGTGTGCCAATTAGCCATCACAGTTGGTCTCAGGGATTCTCACATATTTCTGGAAGCCTTTATTCTTTTGGGTTTTGGTAGCCAGGAGTGGTAACCAGATACTCACCTTCTCTTTTTCACACTCAGCGTCTTATGCGCTGGCCCTGCTAGCTGTTCTCAGCTGGTATTGGCTAGGGTCACTTTTGTGACACACTGGCATGTGCATTCCAACCTGTGGTAGGACTGGGTACATTCATGTTGATGTTTTTGAAATGCTGGAACCCCCCAAAAAGGAACACCATTGCCCCTGGACCTTAGGATTCTCTGTACCCTAGAGAAGTCATTTTTGTGTAACAAAAGGTCAAAATCGAAGAGCATCCCTCGCTAGCCAGCACTCATGCGGCACAAGCCCACCTGCTGTGGCAGGCTGGGACTGTGCACTGCCAGCCAGTGTACTAAGACTTGCTTCAGGATGATGACCTCACAGGTCTACACCAACGGTGGTCATGGATGCAGCATGAAATAGCACAAGCTAATAGCCAGGCACACAATTAAATAGCATGTTTAATTATCTCACAACAGATAGTGCAGTAGTACAAATCGTAAGTCCTTTTTAAAAGTCACTCTTCCCAAAACCCCGATTCCTCAGCTGCCAGACACCATGGCTGAGGAACCAGTGACCGGGCCAGAGGGTTAATAGTCTTTGAAGGAGCTGGAGTTAGAGTTGCCTTGAGAGCAGCCAAGAGTCCTAAAAGGAATGGATGCACATACACTCAAGCACTCACATGTTCCAAGGACACGGAAAAGACATGGATGGAGGGACATGGAAGGGACCATAGTGGGGCAGTCACATTTACACTCACATGCCACAGAGTTCTAGTCTATCTGTGGCTGGTATCTCCTCTGAGAGAATGAGGGTGGCCTGAGCCTGGAAGTAACGGTGCTGGTGGTCATCCCCAGCAGCCCCCATCCCTGATACAGTCAGTACACAAGCCAGTACTAGAGCTAAGAAGCCAGGCAGCATCGGTGGGCCCAAGGAAGGCAGGACACACTGTCCCAGAGAAGCAAACAAAAGAATATGCCCAGGGCTAGGCCCCTGGTGGCTCTTGGTTCTGTGCCAGATGCAGGGGAGACAGTAAGCCTCAGCATGTGAGCTCTGGGCCCAGCTGCACTGCTCTTAACAGCGGAGAAAAGGCTGAGGGACTGGCTGTGTCTGCTTTCAGGCAGGGAAGTGTGCAAAAAATGAGGCCCTGAGATGAGGACATTGGGTGGGGCCTGCCATATAGGTTTTTAGAGGAAACCTCTTCATTCACAGCTTCATTCAGGGGTTCCTATAAAGTGTGGATTCAAGTACCAGCAGTTCTGATGGGGGCTGTTGGGATGGAGTGACCAGTACATGCTGAGAGAGCAGCTGCACTCAGACCTAGAAGGTCAGGGACCAGCCTCGAGGTGCTCTGGGCCCTGGCACTCTCATGAGTCTGATGAGACACACTAAGGAGCTACAAGATCTCCCGTTGGCCCCTGGTCTTCAGTGCCGCCTGTCCGTTGGGCACAGATCCATTCTGACCATGCAAGAGTCTGCCTTTCTCCCGGTCTGGCCAAGTAAAGATGGCGTCATCGCTGTCCAGCTCCGACTCGGAGTGCATCAGGCTGCTGCTCAGCATGGGGCCTTTCGGTTTGCTGCCTGCCAAGAAGACAACCCTAGTGTCAGCAAACACCTTCCTGCCTGATTCACAGCCCATCATCATCTCTACCCAGAAGGCAACAGGGAAGGCCAGGCATGGAAGAGCAGGTGGAAGGAGGGCCTGGCCTTGATAGAGCAGTCCACGGACTGGCCTGATCAGACCAGTCCTCTCCTGCTGCACTCCTGTTCCCTTTCAGATAGTACTTACTCATGTCCCAAGACATAGAGCTACATAGTAAGACTTTGTCTTAAAAACAAAAAATAAAAATTTAAAAACACCAGTGAGAAAGCCAGAGAGTGGGACTACAGAGATTGCTGCTCTTCCAGGATGCCTGAGTTTAATTTCCAGCATCCACAACAATTTATGTGGCTTCTTTAACTACAACTCCAACACCTCTGGACTCCATGGTCATGTCCACATACACTCAGCAGATATGTACAATTACACATAAATAAAAATCTGGGTTTTTTTGTTTTTGTTTTGTTCTTTAAGACAGGGTTTTTCTGTGTATCCTTGGCGGTCCTGGACTCGCTTTGTAGACCAGGCTGACCTTGAACTCACAGAGATCCTCCTGCCTCTGCCTCCCGAGTGCTGGGATTAAAGGCGTGAGCCACCATGCCTGGCTTTTGTTTGGTTTTTGAGACAGGGTTTCTCTATATCTCTGGCTATCCTGGAACTCACTCTGTAGACCAGGCTGGCCTTGAACTCATAAAGATCTTCCTGCCTCTGCCATTTGAGTGCTGGGATTAAAGGTATGCACTATCTCTGCCCAGCAAAGATAAATCTTTTTTTAAAAATCCAGTGATCTGAGACACTAAAGGCCACGTCAGTCACCACAGCTTTTCTCTCATGTTAGAAGCCCCAGGGATGAACTATTTATTCTACAAAGAAATGGTTGCAAGGGGGAAGAGCCAACAAGGGGCTTGCTCCAGCAAGTGCTCTGGACCCAAGGGGTCCACCCAACCACAGGGACTGGCTTTCCACCTGTTAAAAAGTGGGGACTTTCAGTCAGTCTACAACCTCACCTCCTAAACATTGCATCTTGAGAGGATTGGTGGCCAGGCTGACTGCTGGGAACACTCTCCCGTCTCCCAAAGCCTGAGTATCCAAACCCTGACCACCTATGCTCAAGGATCACCCCCTGCTGTGGGCCTCATCCACATGCAGTGGGCCATGGCTTATGCAGTTTTGTCCATTCCAGGGAATCCGGTTCATCCAGAGCCTTGGCACCAGCACAGCAGAGCTACTGAGGGGCATTGGCAACACGGGGCTTCCTAATGTGGTGGAAACGGTGGCCAATGGAAGGCCCAGCGAAAGTCCCCGCCCTCCCCAGTAGATGGTGTCGTTTCCCCCACAGCCCCTCTCCTGGAGACTAAGAGCATTCTCTTCCTAGTACCCACATGAAGCCTCTCTTTCCCACAGGACAAGGGCCTTCGAGGAGATCCTTCCCTGGCTTCGTAGCCCCATGTCTCACCCAACACCTGATTGTCACAGCTCCTGCTCATACACTTCACCCACTAAAAATGACCAAGGTTGGGGAGCACCATCAGTGAAAGCTGAATACACCCACTGGGACTCAACACTTGTCTCATTGCACCCAACAGAGACCCTGGGGTGTGTCCACAGCACTCACTGTGATGTGCACTATGACTGGCCAATGACATGCCTGTCAGTAAAAGCCTATGTGTGAGGAACTGCTGGTGACAACGAGGGTGACACAGCTCCATGCATGCAGAACACCGAGAGACTTGGGCACTGACAGGACGGCAGACAAACAGGATGGGTTTCTTAGGTGTGCTCCCTTATAAAAGTCTCTACATGCTGTATTTCTAACTTTCTGATCAATCAGGTTGAGCCACAGAGAACAGCCACTTTGGTGGGGGGTAGAGTCAGTAGCTCATGTGGCTCAAACTATAATAGAAGAAGAAAACAACGAACTCACCCTGGGCTCTGCCTAGTGTAGCAACTCAGCCCTCACCCCTCCCTCCTCTCCCAGCAGCTCCCCTCCTTGATACTCCCCACTCTTCCAGGAGCCTCACCCTCCACCAGGCCCTGCCCCTGCATGCAGTCTGCTCATGAGTCCTGGCCATCTGTCCAGCTTCTTGGGTTCTTTGTAACTAGATTTTGAAAAGGGCTTGAAATCCACAGAGCGTGTGTTTCCTCACCCCTACCTCTACAGGTACCCGCCATTCTGCCAGCTCTGCAGGTCTCTAGAGTCATCATGAGATCATGAGTTGTGATTCTTTTATGATGATCCCTACCTACTGTGCAGGACCATTCCTCCTCTGCAGCCCATCCTGGGCGCCTGGACCTCTCTAGGGCTGTGACCCAGTTTTGAGGTGCTGATCCTCACTGGCAAGTAGAACCCCATCTTTCAATACTGATCATTCTGCTGGATTCAATTTAATTCCTCTCTCGCCAAACAGTCCTGGTAATGGCTATCCTGATTTTGTCAGCAGCTAGGTCGGACTCAGCCTTGACCTTGTCTGTCCCTCTGCACAGTCACCTCCTCAGAGCACTGGAAATGCTGCTTCCTAGGTCGGACTCAGCTTTGACCTTGTCTGTCCCTCTGTACAGTCACCTCCTCAGAACACTGGAAATGCTGCTTCCCTTCCCCCTGCATCATGTCACCAGACCCACTGGGCTTCTAGCATTTTGAAGGCACCACTTCTCAGCAGCCCTAAACCTCTTAAAGCACCCACTGCTCAGCCGGGCAGTGGTGGCGCACACCTTTAATCCCAGCACTTGGGAGGCAGAGGCAGGCGGATCTTTGCGAGTTCGAGGCCAGCCTGGTCTACAAATTGAGTCCAGGACAGCCAGGGCTACACAGAGAAACCCTGTCTCGAAAAAAAAAAAAAAAAAAAAGCACCCACTGCTCTTAGAGGGAGCCTCAGCAAAGGCCACTCACCCACCCAGCCGGGGTCACTTATTCTGGCTCACTTGCCCGGCATATGTGGTTTTTGTCCACCTCTGCAAATGCCCTCTGCCCTCCCAGGGCTGGGGCCTCACCATGTCGCCTCTGTCCACTTTGACTCATCTACTGATACTCATCCTTCACGACCAGCTTAACTGCTACTCTCTTAATTTTTTGTTTTTTTAAGACAGTGTTTCTCTGTGTAACAGAGCCAGGTGTCCTGGACTCACTCTGTAGACCAGGTTGGCCTTGAACTCACAGAGATCCGCCTGCCTCTGCCTCCCACGTGCTGGGATTAAAGGTACGTGCCACCATGTCCGGCTACTCTTAACTTTTTAAACTATTCCTATACCTCTCCTTTCCTCCCTCTGTGTTTCCCTCCCTCCTTCCCTACTTTGTGTGCTGTGTGCGTATGTGCTATGTGTGTAAGTGCGTGTGTGTGCTATGTGTGTGAGTGTAACTGTGTGTGGGTAGGTGGGTGGGTCCTGGAGCTTGAACTTGGGTTTTCAGACTTGGTGACGAGTGCCTTTCCCTGCTGAGCTTCTCAGACCCTATGTGTACTCTTAAGACTTTTCACAATCATCCTCTACAGTTGTAAGTAGGATTTTGGGAGGCTAAACAGCGATGAGAAAAAACTTTCTGGTCATATGAAGTAGAATAACCTGATCAGAAAAGACTGGAGAAATGGGCTGGAGAGGTGGCTCAGAGGTTAAGAGCACTGGCTGTTCTTCCAAAGGTCCTGAGTTCAATTCCCAGCAACCACATGGTGGCTCACAGCCATCTACATTGAGATCTGCTGCCCAGGCATATATGTAGAGCAAATACTGTATACATAATAAATAAATAAATGTTTAAAAAAAAAAAAAGACTGGAGAAAAATGAGATGAATGTTCCCTGAAAGCACACAGACATAGCAGGCTCACGGAGGCCACGCAACCAGGCCAGGAAAAGCGTTATGAAGGAATCACGGTCAGGGTAAAGTGATGGGGACCTCCCTGAGAACTCTGCAGAAGCAGGTTGCACACAGGATTTGTTCTTGTGGAGTGTTCTGACTGCTGCTCTGGTGTCCTAGGGTCACTTCAGGCCCAGTGCTTACAATGGAGCCGCCCTGTGCAGAGCCAGCTGCTGTGACGCATGTTCTCTGTAGCTGTGTCTTCTCCCCTGCCACACTGCAGCTCTCTGAGGGCAGAGGGTCCTAGGTCAACCCTAACACAAAGCTTTAAGATGACTTGTCCTGTGGCCTGACCATGAGGGAACCTCATCAAATGATCAGGCACGAGGAGGGAGGGAGCCCCGTGACACACTCTGACTCTTGTGGCCCCACTGCTTGTTCCTGGAGGAGGTTTTGTAGCAGGAGTCCTTCTAGTGGGAAGCACTGACAGCCCAGGACACCTGCAGGCAGCAGGAAAGCAGCTGCCATAAGGGTGATGGCAGTAGGAATCTGCCTAGTGACAGAGGGACGAGGTGAGAGAAGGTCAGAGGACAAGCAAGTTACAATCTGCTCTCTGCCTGGAAGGGACAAACTGCTCAGACTCAAGAAACTGAAGACCTTCATCAGTGACTGCAGGGCCACTGAGCAAGAAGCAAACCTGAGAATGAGCAGAGAGGGAGTGTGGAGGTGAAAGGAACGTGGCGGCTGGGCCTGCAAGTCTGGCCCCTCAGCACCAGCTCCAAGAGTCCTACCTGCTCTGGAGGTTGGCTTCAGCTCCAGGCTTTCCTGATCTGTGGCATCCAGGATCTTGTATTTGCTTTTCCTCTTGGGTTTTCCTTTTTGCCTAAAAAACACAACCCCCATCTCTACTCAGGAAGGTTTGTGAGGCTTGAGAGTGCAGGGGCTGCCCAGGACACAGGTGCCTCTCCTCACTTCTCAGCCAGAGCTGAGAAGACAAAAGCTTGGCTGCACAGTGTGAGGGAGAGAGGCATCGAAGCATGAAGTTGTTGATGGTTATATGTGGCTGGAGGGTTTTTTAATTCTACTTTTCTAAGTTTTTTTTTTTTTGTTTTGTTTTTTGTTTTTGTTTTTTGAGACAGGGTTTCTCTGTGTGACAACTCTGGCTGTCCTGGAACTCACTCTGTAGACCAGGCTGGCTTTGAACTCACAGAGATCCACTTGCCGCTGCCTCCCAAGTATTGGGATTAAAGGCATACACCATCACATCTGGCCATTACAGACAGCTGTGAACTGCCATGTGGGTGCTGGGATTTGAACCCAGGTCCTCTGGAAGAGCAGCCAGTGCTCTTAACCGCTGAGCCGTCTCTCCAGCCCCTGCTTTCTGAATGTTAGGACACACAAAAAACGTACTTTTGGCTCACTCACTAGCACCACACACAGAAGTCTTGTACATGCCAGGCAAGTGTTCTACCACTGAACTATGCCCTTTCTTGAAATGTTTAACAGTAAAAAACGTGCAATAAATGTAATATAGAATAATGAATATAGCTACTTAGACTGTCTCAAGTAAAACAAAGAAACTAGAACAACCAACTATGAACTCAGGTCTGTAAGTGTGTGAAACACTCCTATGTCTAGGTGTGAGCCTAGGTCACATAGCACGTCAGAGGACATGCACCCAGCCACACCTCTACCAGGGTCCCCATCTTGCAAATCTCTACAGTGATACCCCTTAAATGAGGGCTTTTGCCCTCATAAGTGAGTAATGAGAATTTTGTGCCACAGGCCTCGGGTGGTTAACTCCCCACCACAGTGGCTGGGAGCCAAGTGCAATCCTACAAGAAACATGTCAAATATTCCTCAAGGAAAGTTCTGGGACATGAAGCCAAATGGACCTCAATGGAGAATTCACCTCATCTCCCCCTCACTTGTCACGACTCCATCATCTTACCTCTTGCAACAGCAGATTGTAGTCCACGACAGGATTCCCAAGGTAACAACAAAGACAAAGGTGGCAATGATAACATACAGCACACTCCATTCTGCAAAGAAAATCAAAGTGGTGGAGGGTGTGTGAGAGGGTACCCCACCTCGGTCACAAGGTGGCTTCACAGTGGGCAAGAATGTGCCCGGCTCCCCGGGGAGGGTGAATGGAAGCCTGCAAGCTTCTAAAATGCCCTGTGTCCTGGGCCCCGCTCCAGGTGCTCTGGGGCAATACACAAGGATACAACTTTTGTTTTTCTGGGGTTTTTTTTTTGAGACAGGCTCTCTATGTTTAGTTCTGGCTGTCCTGAAACTCTGTAGACCAGGCTGGCCTCTAACTCACAGAGATCTGTCTGCCTCTGCCTTTCAAGGGCAGGGATTAAAGGCGTACATTTAAACCCACATTCTCTTTAAGATGGGTAATGTGGGTTTCCACAAGGCCACAGCATGCAGGCATTCTAGAAAGACCAAGAGGCCTGCCCAGCAGCACATAGGATTCATCCGTAGTGTAGCATGCAGCTGCTCTGAATGCTCCAGAACCCTCGCTCATGGTTAGCAAGAGTGGAGGAAGAGTTCTCTGCAAACAGAAAATACAGAATTCTCTTGCCTGCTCATCTGCCTCCAACAGCAACACCTGCCCCCGCAGAATGGCTGGCCGGCACAGAGCCACACACTCACCACAGTTACTGTCTCCATCCCTCAGCTGCACCTTAATGAAATTCTCCATCCAAAATGGGTCACAGATACAGCGCTTGGTGAATGAGTCACAGTGGCCGTGGTCAGAACAGTTCAGCTGACATGCTGAAGGGGGCAGAAAAGAGGTAAAAGTTACATAGAGCCAGGAGGACAACCAGCTACCAGGGCTCATGGAAACCCAAGTCCCCTTATTTCATGTTGGCCAAGTTCATGTGACAAGCAGGCTCAAGACCCTGCTCAAGGAGTTCCAGTGAGTCTCCTTTGCTGCGTACACCAGCACCCCTCAATCTTGCATGCTTCCTCCACAGATAAATGTAATTCCCAAAACAATACATAAAATATTAACAGACTAATTCTGAAATCTTGAAGAACCCAAATTTTCTAAATTCAATGTGTATGTATGAAAACAGGGGAAAAGGTTCTGCAGTGGGTCCCCCAGCAGCTAGTTCTGAAGCAGTGCTGAGCCGTACAGTGTGGCGTCCACCATCCGTCAGCTTAATGCCGCAGCCCTGTTAATACCGCCTGCCTTCAAAACTGAGGGTGGCCGGGCGGTGGTGGCGCACACCTTTAATCCCAGCACTTGGGAGGCAGAGGCAGGCGGATCTTTGCGAGTTCGAGGCCAGCCTGGTCTACAAAACGAGTCCAGGACAGCCAGAGCTGTTAAACAGAGAAACCCTGTCTCGAAAAAAAAAACAAAAAACAAAAAACAAAACTGAGGGTGATGGGGAATGAGAGGCAAGGTTGGATAAAGAATAAAGATTTTTTTTTTTTCTTATCCAGGTTCATGGTTCCCCTGAGCACTGTCAGGGGCCTGGAGGCCTTTACTCCAGCTTCTCACGACTTACTGACTGTGTTGATTTCCAGGGCTCTGAATATCAGGAAGTCAGCCTTCTGCTTCCGCAGCTCACTCTTGAGCATGGCTGCCACCTCATGGCCTTTGAAGAACTGATGGGGAGGCTCATTTTGAACAAAAAATAACATCTTGGTGCTGCAAAGACAGACAGCAGTATAAGCGTGCGCAAGTGCTCCATGGAAGCAGCCACAGCCCCATCTACAAAGCACCTTGTGTCTATGGCAGACACCACGCTCAGCCTGTGGACACATGCACTGCCACAGCAGGCCAGTGGGAGAGGTGCATCTATCCCATCATCCATTTTACAGAGGACAGCACTGGGCCCAGAGTCACACACTTACAGCAGAGCCATATCCCGCTCTGCTACATAGGACCCTAAGCTTACACCAGCAGGAGGGAGAAAAGAACAGGGCTTGGGTTGGGTTCCATCCCTGCTACCAGCCTCTGCTAGCTAAGACAGCAGTGCAACTGGGTTTGTGCCTGGGTTACCTGTAAATGTACACTGCTGGAAAGATTATCTGTAAACCAAACGCAGGTATTACGACAGCAAAAAGACAGACCCTGAACACACAGTGGAGTTGCTAGACTGAAATGACAACACTCCAAGCCCAGAATCTGTTTGCTTTCGGCTTGTTGTTTGTACTCACAACTGTTCCCTGTGTCTTAACCTCAGATGGCCTGCCCCTTAGCTCTCCAAAGCAAACCTTCCCAGTCAATGGGCCACATGGATTATAGGTACACCCAAGACACTGACTGCTTAGTGGGCAGGTTGGCTTAGGGACCCCAAGTGTCCCAGAGGCCCTGGGCCAGCGGCTTCCAGGACGAGCTATCCCAAAGTATAGCAGCGCCTTCTGTGATGGAGAGTTTGAGTAAACTAAAGATGTGATCATTGTCACTACAAAATGAAGGTAACGACAGGGTCCTACAGACTCCAGACCCAAGACACAACTTTTACCATAAAAGAAGGGGGATCATTTCTTGTCGTTCTGTCCCGTAATCCATGGGCACAGCTTTTATTCTGCCTCTACCAGAAGTCTCACAGTTTCCCCTCCTCTCCCACAGGGCCACTCTCGACTAACTCATATCAGCAAAAAAAGTGCCAACACCACAGACCCCAGATCTTACAGAGACAACACAAGCCAGCATATTTCAAAATAAACCTCTGGTAATAACCACTGATCAGATAGCCAGGGTGGTGATGCACACCTTTCACCCCAGCATTCGAGGCTGAGGCAGGGGGACTTCTGTGAGTTCTAGTCTACACAGCATGTTATAGGTCATCGGGGGCTACAGAGTGAGACCCTGTCTCAAAACAAAACCAAATGAAAAAACCCATCAGTGGTCTAGCATTACATGTTATAGATTTACACAAACAACTTATTAAATTTTTTACTACACTTATTTGTATGTGAATGGGTTTGTAGCTCAAAGGGTAATTTGTGGAAGCTGGTTCTGTCCTCCTACATTGTGAGTCCCAGGGATTGAACTCAGGTCAGCAGGCTGAGTGGCAGTCTCCTTTGCCTACTGAGCCGCCCCTTGGGCCCACATTGTCATATTGAGGGTTACTCAATACCAATGCTATAAAATAAGTACTAGAGTGTTCACAGGTGATAAGCAGTTCGTTCCCACATTTCTCAGGACACCTACTGGTGTGGAAGGTCCTGCTTTCTCTCAGCAGTATACACTTTCTTTGATGGAAGAGCCCCCTCCTGAAATCTTCGCCTTTGCCCTGTTACAACCAAAACCAAGGACAAGTCACATGCCCGTCTTCTTTATGCCCGCCTGCAGCGATGGCCTGGGCACTGCTACCCACCAGTGCCCAACGACTTGGATCAACCTAAGCAGCTGTTGGCACTAGGCACAGCTGTTTTTGTTTTGTTTGGTGGTGAGTTGTTTGTTTTGTTTTTAAAGAAAGGAGTCTTGAGGCTGGAGAGATGACTCAGTGGTTAAGAATGTGCATGGCTCTTACAGAGAAGTTGGATTCCCAGCACCCATGGGAGGGTAGCTCACTACTGACTAACACAGCTCTGGGGGGTCTGACACCTCTGGCCTCTGCTGTCACCTTCACTCCCAGGCACATGCATATATTCGAGAAATTTAAAAAGGGTCCTAAGCATTGTCACTGACCCAGTCAGCTGTGTAGCAGATTCACTGAAAGCTTGTCCCCTGCAGAAGTCCAGTTCCATTCTACCTGAGTCCCAGTCTCTCAGGATGGGGCCTGAGCCGTAGTTTGCTCATTGGAATTCTGCACTGGCTGCTTCCCTCATGCCTCGGCCTTAGCTCTGCTCAATGCACAAAGTCTGTTTCTCCCTGGAGCTGCTCCCAACTGTCACCCTCATCTCTGCTTCCATCCTCAGGATGTGTGTCCTTGTCCCCCTTACACAGCAAGCAACAACAGGACAACCAGAGCTACACAGAGAAACCCTGTCTCGAAAAAACAAACAATAAAAGGCAAATCTGTATCCAATCTGCACCTTCCTCCTGGCACCAGTTTTGCTGCATGTGCGTCTGTGTGAGGGTGTCAGGTCCCTTGGAACTGGACTTACAGACAGTCGTGAGGTGGGAAATCGAACCCGGGTTCTCTGGAAGAGCAGCCAGTGCTCTTAACCACTGAGCCATCTCTCCAGCCCTAGCTTCTGTCTCTATGTACCACTTCAGGGTACTCAGACAGTAACACTATTCTGTCTTTTTGGCAGTCTATGGAGCATCCTCCTTGGCTGGTTTTCTGTTCTCACTACCCTCCTGCGTTTTGTTTTGTTTTTGTTTTTCGGGACAGGGTTTCTTTGTGTTGCCCTGGCTACCCTGGAACTCACTCTGTAGACCAGGTTGGCCTTGAACTCACAGTGATCTGCCTGCCTCTGCCTCCCAAGTGCTGGGATTAAAGGCGTGCACCACCACGCCCAACAATTGCAGACAGCTGTGAACAGCCATGTGGATGCTGGGATTTGAACCCGAGTTCATTAGTGCTCTTAAAACTGAGCCATCTCTCCAGCCCCACTCCTGAATTTTTTCAGCTCTTTCCAGATTTGCCACTTCTCCCTCTGTTCTCTCTTAAATGCTGTGGTCCCCAGAGCTCTGCCATCACCCGCCTGCTGTGTCCCAGTTTCATTCAGCCATCGTTCTAACTTGGCTCCTAGTCTTTGGTGATTTTATTTTCCTCTCAATCCCAACTATAATCCTGTCTCTCAGAGGGTATGGAGGTGGGAGGTTCAGGTGTTCAAAGCCACCCTGGGCTACATGTGGAAAAAAGTTACTCCAAATTCAATAGTCAAGTAAGTTCCTTTTTCCTCCCTAAACTTAGCTCACAGCCTGAGTCACCCGTCCAGCCTCACTCACCGTCATCTGTCATCTCCAAAGGTGCTGATCCAAGCACAGCACCGCCCCCCCAACCATGGCCCTTATTCACTGCTTCTCCACTACCTTAAGTAAGGACTCTCACCCTGTTGCTGGACAAGTCCAGAAGCTCCAAACTGTTCCTCCCTAACCCTTTTGGCCTCCACACTACCTGAAGGGATTGCCTTCCTTTTAAAACAAAGTAACTTAGCCGGGCATGGTGGCGCACGCCTTTAATCCCAGCACTCGAGAGGCACAGACAAGGCAGATGTCTGTGAGTTCCAGGCCAGCCTGGTCTACAGAGCAAGTTCAGGACAACCAGGGCTGTTACACAGAGAAACCCGTTACTGCTCAGCTGGGAAGCCTGGGGACCCCCAGGCTTTCCTTTGCTCCCCACATTCACTGTCCAGCTACCTTTGTTCTGTGTATGGCTGAATCTTTTGCACAATGATGTCAGAATCCAGCACCCCGAGGAGGACCCCGATCTGGCGTATGAACATGCCCTTCAGTCTCTCTGTCAGCTGACTGACGTTCACATCCAAGATGACCTCCACCAGGTTGCTTTTTCTGGGATCTGGAAAACACAAGATCAGTCATGACTTCGGAAGTGGGAGGGTTAAAACAGACCTATGCTTTGGCACAGAAGGGGAAGCAGTGAGAGCAGTTGGACGTCCTTCACGCGGAAAAGAGGAGAAGCCATCAGGACCCGGCTTGGAAAGCTTCCTGCCACCCTGAGAACCACCACACAAGTGTGAGGTGAGGCACAAGCCAGGATGCAGCTGGCTTTGTGGCTTTTGTTTCACAAGAAGTGTCTGAGAGCACAGAGGAGCTCTCCAGCTAACTCTGTGTCAGCAGTCTCCCTGACCCCCCTCCTCTGCTCCCCACCAACCATCCTAGCAGTGGTGCGGATGCAGCGAACACAGGGAAAGTTCAAGTAGCCAAGAAATGACCTCAGCGTCATGTCATTTACCTCTAGAACCTGAATGTGGTTATGCTTGCTGGTCACATCTGAAGCAACCATGGGTTGCTCAGAAAACCTTGCCCGCAGACTTGGATGGAAAAGCCTGTAGCCTGAATTTGAACACAGATGAGACCCTGTGTGTCTCAGCACTGTCCTTTCTAGAGCCAAGGTAAGTCCTCCCAGGACCTTTCCCAAGATAGAGGCTGGCCTAGGTAAAGAGCTGGCCTCTCTACTAAGAGTCACCAACCCTGCCCACACCATCCTTCCCCTGTCACAAAACAAGCTTCTGTTTAAGGAGGACATTTATTTCTGAAAATCTGAAAAGTGTGCAGACATCCCTTTACCTTCCCTAGATTGTCAGATAAAGCCTGAGGCTCAACTTACAAAAATAAATAGTTTTCTGCATTTGTGAGAATGCTGATGAGACATCGTGACTCAGGCTGTTCCTATGCTCAAATTCCCAGCAACCCTGAGCCTGCTCTCCTCAGTCACATGCACAAGAGAAGATACTGAGCTGGGGCACAAAGCTCTGTCACACAACTGCTGTGTGACTCTGCGCAAGCCTGCCCTCTCTGAGGCCAGGTGTCTGTGTGCGTTGCTGCTGGCTGGGCGGGAGGGTCCAGGCAGTGAAGGCTGGAGGCCTGAGGGCTGAGCTGTGTAAATGAGCTCACCGGGTCTCACTTCCACAGTGGCGCGGTCTGTGTCGCTCTCTCCCTTCGCATCAGTCACTTTCAGATGAAATGTGTAGGTTCCCTCAACCAGGTTGGAAAGGAAGAGGACAGCATGATGGTCAGAGCGGTTCAGCACTTCCTGTGGGGGACAACATGGCTGTGTTCTGGGAGTGAGCCCTGCTGGAGCCACGCAGCTCTGCTGGTGGACCAGTCAGAGCACCACCCTCCACAGCTCTAGGATCAGGAGATAAAGCCCCTGAATACAACAGTTTGCACAACGACCCGCTGGAAGGCATTTGACCCCCCTGATTCCAGAGCACAATCTAGGGGCTTCTGGAGGGGAGGGTCCCTCTCTTCACCCACCCCTAACTTGACTTTACACAGCACTCACTCCTGGCCCACTCACCCCTGCAGCTGGGCTCGCCTCATCTCGAGTCCACAGGTAGCTGACTATCCCCTTGTCGTCCCAGGACCGGGAGCCATCCAGCTCTGCTGTGCTCGTGGGCAAGGTAACCACGACATTCCCAGTGATCTTGGCTACTGGCGGTTTGTTTATTTCTAACCAAGGAGATAGCAGTGAAAATGTGACATTCTGGAAAAGCAAGCTGCCACTTGGGATACTTGTGAAGAACTCAGCACTGGGGCACCTTACATAGAGGGCTGTTAGTGCTTGTCCAAGGGGATAGAGCGAAAGCCACTGGACCTCTGAGGCTCCTGGGCTCTCCTGCTGCCACACAGAAGGGACAGTGCTTCCCTCCTGTGACTCTGTAGCAGTCCTCTGCTCTAAAGGAATTTAGTGACTAGAAATGAACACCCAGATGCTTAGAGCTCGACGGTCAGGTTTCCTGGTTAAACCATAGCCTCTCCTTTCGAACGTTACTTTCAGGGTGGCCTCTTTCCCTTGCTGTACTTCACAGGAGGAGGAGGAGTATGACCATGTGACCCTCTGAGCCAAAGCCCCAGAGACTCTATGGCACAGAAGCTCGCTTACCAGGTTACCTCAGCTTGGTCAGCACAACACTGTTCGGATGCCACCCATTAATATGGTGGGTTTTGTTTTGTCTTTTTTGGTTTTTTGAGAAAGGGTTTCTCTGTGTAGCCTTGTTTGTCTTGGAACCTCGAACTTATAAAGATCTGCCTGCTTCTGCCTCCCAAGTGCTGGGATTAAAGAAATGTGCCACCACTGCCCAGTGATAGGGTGGTTTTTCTGCTAGCAGCCCTTGTGAGGCCAACAGGACAGGACAGAAGCTGCAGTGCAGCAGTCACCCCAGAACCTGCCAGCAGGTGTCACTGTGGCTGTTGGAGCCCCACAAAAGCCCCAGGTCTTAGCACAGAGGCAAAATCAAAATGCAAAGAAAACAAATCATTTAGTACTTTCATTAGTCATTTCAGAAGGAAGATCCAGGAAGCATGGGAATGAGGTTTCAGGGGGTGGAGAGGGGAATGGGGTTTAAAATCACCTTACAGTTACTCTCAAAGACTGTTTAGAAAATTTTAGCTGTCCTCCCCATCAGCTTCCCTATTTAGCCTGTAATCAATCCTGCACCAAATAAGGCATGGTGGACTCCAAGCTATCAGACCCAGAGAGCCCGCTGCACACACTCACAGCAACGCACCTTCTTTCACAATGACATTCACGGAGCTCTGGCTCTGCAGGTCCCTCTCATCTTTGACAGTCAGGGTGAACACATAAGTTCCCACTTGCAGCCCGCTCACAGTGGCAACACTGCTGTTGGCGTTCTCTAGCTGCACCCCGGCAGGCCCCCTAGACAAGAGAGTAATCAGAGGGTGAGCTGTACTTGTCGCTGTTCTCCTGGCAGCAGAAAGAACAATTATTCCCTCAGCTAAGGCAGAACAATTGTTTCCCAAAACCTGACAGAAAATGTTTATAACTATTCTCTTTGGAGAAAGTATCACTTGGCCCCCAAACACAGGCTACTTCTGCTGAGAAAATTCTACTCATCAGCTTTTAAACACATCTAAGCTTATCTTTTCTATGAGCTTCTAGAACATTCAAACTCTTCACTATTCTAGTTTATATGAGAAAGTTTTCTGCGAAGCTCTGTGATCAATAGGATGAGCTAAGGATGAGGTTTCTGAAAAGCATTTCTGGTCCATTAATTGGTTTGCTCTTGTCAGCAAAGAAGCAAAATATACTTGTTAGCCGCACTCCTGACCTCCCTCCCCCAACATTAAAACTCAAGGGAAGGATGTGGTCAAAGCTGCAGAGGGGCTCTTGGGATAAAGCCGACTTCTCCCCCTTCTGTAAGAGTCTCTCCTTCCTCTAGCTCCTGGATAGCACCACAAAACACGGGGACACCACATCCTGCTTCTCACAGCACTCTGGCCAGCACACAGGCAAGGGCTGCACATAGACAGAGCCCTACACACCGACACATCCTTCCAACTAAGACAACCAGCGAAAACTGCCAGCCTCCAGCCCTGCTTTTCAAACTTATTACCTCTGGCCGCAGTGGTGTGTGTGGTGTGTGGTGTGTGGTGTGTGGTGTGTGTGTGTGTGTGGTGTGTGTGTGTGTGTGTGTGTGTGTGTGTGTGTGTGTGTGTGTGTGTATGTACACATACATATATGTTAAGACTAAATCCTAGCCTGTCTTGTGGTTGCTGTTTTGGAAATAGAGAATGTTTTCAACTTCCCTAGAATCCCTTCACTTTGTACAGGACCCTGTATACAATTTAAGTTCCATTTGCTACCGTTCATTAAGAGCTGAAAGAAATTGTACACAGGAATGGCTCAGATAGGCGATTTCAGTGTAAAAAGCATCATTTTGGCTGTAGTCTTTGATCTCTGGCTGATTTAACTAAGAAACAATGTCTCCTAAGAACAGTAACATAGGTGGGTTTGCTTTACAGATGAATTTTCAATTTCTCTTAGTAGCTGCTTGCCCACCCCTCAGTTAACCTTACCAGTTAATTTTGAACAATGGTATTTTTCTGCTCCATTACCCCGTCTAGCCTGCTTCTCAAATATAATTCAACTATGCATTTAGCAGATAACTTGTACCTGCAAAAGCCCCATGGTCACACAGTACTGCCTATGGCTAACTGATGGTATACATTCTTCTTTCTTAAAAACAAAAACGGAAGCCGGGCGTTGGTGGCGCACGCCTTTAATCCCAGCACTTGGGAGGCAGAGGTAGGCGGATCTCTGTGAGTTCGAGGCCAGCCTGGTCTACAAAGTGAGTCTAGGACAGCCAGAGCTGTTATACAGAGAAACCCTGTCTCGAAAAACCAAAAAAAAAAAAAACAAAAAAACCAAAAAAACAAAAACAAAAACGGAAAAACCTCCCTTAAGAGTAAAAACTTAGGATCATAAACATTTCTTTCTCATTCTCCTGGATAAACTAGTAGGACTGGGCCAAATTCTTTTTAAGATAAAAGTCAAATTCTTTTTTTTTTTTTTTTTTCGAGACAGGGTTTCTCTGTGTAACAGCTCTGGCTGTCCTGGACTCGCTTTGTAGACCAGGCTGGCCTCAAACTCACTGAGATCCACCTGCCTCTGCCTCCCAAGTGCTGGGATTAAAGGGGAGGGCCACCATGCCCAGCAAAAGTCAAATTCTTAAAAGCAAATAAGCCCTGTGCTCCAGGGCGGGGCCTCTCCAGGATGGGGTCTGCGACGACACTCACTGGCTCTGCCCCCAAAGGTAGGAGGCGATCCTTTGGTCATCTGTGCTCCTGCTGCCGTCCAGGGTTGTGCTGTCCACGGGCAGGGTCAGCTCTTTGTCGGGGCCTGCATCTGCCTGAGGCGGCTTGTTGTTCTCTAGGACAAAGAGAGGCAGCCATAAAGAGCGTACCTCCAGGTGGTAGAGGAGAGGACCACTGGGGCATTTGTTCTGGTAGCCACAGGGACACTGCATTACAAGATATGTGGAGAGTCCCCCATCAGGGGACTCACAGTGGAGAATAAGACTGAGTCCCGCCAAGCAGCCCTGAAAGCAGAGAAGTTTAGCAGCACACTAGCTCTGAGATGTAACGCAGCAGGGTAAGAAGAGGGGGACAGCTCTGTAGACAAGTGGGCTTTACACCAACCCTTCAAGATCAAGTAGCACTTGACATGGTGGGAGACTCCACCCTCCAGGCCCTCACCATCACACAGTGACTAGAAGGGCAGGGCACACATTGACAACTGAGAAGTCTTCTTTAGCTATGAAAGAAGAGCAAGACGAAGGGGTGAAAGCTGTGGTTCTCAGTAGGTTCTGCGGGGTGATGCCTTCTATAGCTCAGAACTCCGACCCTTCTCACCCCAGGGCTGGCGGGACCCTGAGGAGGAGCTTACCAGGCTGCACAATCACAGTCACTTGGGCGGTAGCCTGCTGTCCTGTGGTGTCAGTCACTGTGAGCTGGTAGGTATAGTCTCCTTCTTGCATTGCAGACAGCTGCAAGGTCGGCGTTCTCACTCCCTATGTGTACAAAGTCAGGCAGGGAAGTAACTCCAGGATCACAGTACTGCACACTATGCTCACTCGGGCAAATTTGTTCAGCCAGGTCTTTTG
Organism: Lophiomys imhausi; assembly: GCA_907164525.1. NCBI lineage: Eukaryota > Metazoa > Chordata > Mammalia > Rodentia > Muridae > Lophiomys > Lophiomys imhausi. The sequence continues at coordinate 9,243,242 of CAJQZJ010001750.1, read as the reverse complement.
TTTTCTTTAGGTTTCTTGAGACATGATCTCTCTGTGTAGTCCTGGCTGTCCTGGAACTCACTCTATAGACCAGGCTGGCCTTGAGCTCACAGAGATCTGCCTGCCTCTGCCTCCTGAGTGCTAAAATTAAAAGCATGCACCACCACTAACCAGAAACTTTCTGAATTTGCTTGAGACTTTTTAAAAACTCTAAATGCACAAAGCTGACTTTGGTAATAAAATGGGGCAGAAATAGAGGTCAAGTAAGTCCCTGTCCCCTGAGAGAGAAGACACAAGTACTCCTCCCACCTGCATCTCCACCACCTTCCCTTTGCTGCTCGGGCTGAGTGACCACTCGTAACTGCTGATGCCATGATCATCAGTGCTCTGGTTCCCAAAGAGAGTGATGGAGTTCTGAGGCAGGGTGATCACTTGGTTAGGGCCTGCATTGGCCACAGGAGGATAGTCCACAGCTTTGTTCACTGTCAGGCTTGCAGTTGTAGAGTTGGTGGCACCATCTGAGTCGACGACAGTCAAGCTATTGGTGGAAAAGAGTTCCATAGGGAGAGTTAAGGGAAGAGGAATAGACCTGGAGGACTAAACATCAATACTGGGCATTACCAAGGTGGCAAGGATTCTCTCTCCTACCCATCCTGCTGGGAAAGCAGAGTGAGGCTAGAAGCTAAAATTGATTGTTTTCTGTGTACCAGGTGAAGTTCTGAATGCTTTATATCTAACTGAACACACACAAAAACTCTGTAAAGTCTAACCTTCGTATTTCTCCACACCCATATGAAGAGACTGAGAGGTGGAGAGAAAAAGTAAGTTGCCCAGTCACACAGCTTGACAGCAGTGGTCCCAGGCTCTGTAATACGGGCCCTATTACCCTGCAGCAGTTTGCTCTGCTGCCTGTGTGAATCCATGGGCAGAGTAGACATCATGGACACCAAAGCTCAGAAACCCTGGCTGGCCTCACACTCAGAGATCTGTCCTCTTCTGCTTCTGCGTCCAGAGTGCCAGGACTGTAGGCTTCCACCACACCCAGCTCAGAAGCCCATTCTTCTTCTTTTTTTTTTTTTTTTTGGTTTTTTGAGACAGGGTTTCTCTGTGTAGCCCTGGCTGTCCTGGACTCACTTTGTAGAGGCTGGCCTCGAACTCACAAAGATCTGCCTGTCTCTTCTGCCTCCCAAGTGCTGGGATTAAAGGCATGCGCCACCACCGCCCGGCTATCAGAAGCCCATTCTTTTTTTTTTTTTTTGGTTTTTCGAGACAGGGTTTCTCTGAATATCTCTGGCTGTCCTGGACTTGCTTTGTAGACCAGGCTGGCCTCGAACTCACAAAGATCCGCCTGCCTCTGCCTCCCAAGTGCTGGGATTAAAGGCGTGCGCCACCACCGCCCGGCTAGAAGCCCATTCTTAAGAAGGAATAATCCCTGGCCTCCATCCCTACAGAACTCACAGACAGCACAGCATTCTGTCTGCAGTAGGCTGTCCACCATTGCTCTGTTCTGGCCATGTGCACGTCACAGAAATGCATGTGGACACCCTGAGCCCAGAGCTCTGGGGCAGACTGTGAAGGCTAGCTCCAGCAAGGAAGGAGTCTGAGCTGGAAACAAATGCTCCTACCCAACATGCCCACAGTATGTGCAGCGAGAAGCAGGATTTGCAAGGGGAAATGTTCTTTTCTAAAAGCAGACTTGCACCTAAACTATGCCTTCCATCTGAACAGCCTAAAGGTTCTCATGCCACCTCAGAGTGTGAGCGTAAGCAAGCAGAGAAGTTTGGGATCCTTCCATTTTGATGACAGAAAGAGGAAAAACTTTGAAAGACATGCAGTTTGTTTAAATCTCACCAGCACCCTCAGACAGCCAGACATCTGTAGCGCTTCCTTCCAGTCTTACCTTTCACCTGTGGTCTGCAGGGCATTCTGGGTATTATACCCTTCACAAAAAGGCATAGAAATGCTGGGTGTGGTGGTGTATGCTCTTACTCCTGGCACTCAGGAGGCAGAGGCAGGGGAATTTTTGTGAGTTCAAAGTCAGCTTGGTCTACAAAGCAAGTTCAGAACAGCCAGGGCTGTTACACAGAGAAACCCTATCTCGGAAGACAAAACAAAACAACAACAACACAAACAGGCCTAGAAACTTGGACTCATAGACGGGGTCAAGCATTGTACATCACCACTGTGATGAAAAGCTCAGACTCCGCAGGCAGACTGCTGTGTGACCTCAGGCAAATTACTTAATCTCCTACTCTGTAAAATGAGAATAACCACAATTCCTGCTTAAAGGGTTACATGAGATACTGTGTGGTAAGAGATTAGAAAGACACTTTCCACACACACGTGTTCCAGAGATGGTAGTTATTACTGTCACCTTTGTGTGTGTGAGACAGCTTGTTGGCTAGCCCAATGTGAGGTCCCTGCTTCAGTCCCCTGAGTGCTGCAGTTATAGGTCTGTACCACTATGTCCAGTTTGCCATTATTTTCAAAAAATAACAACCTAGCCTAGGGTATACTCTATATTAAGTAGAAAATTTCCATAGGAGAAACTGAAGGTAAAAACCAACTCAGAATTCTCATTTAAGCCAATGAGACGGCTCCAGGTTGCACTGGAAACCACTGTCCCTTCCTCTGCTTTAAGAGCCAGTGAGAGTGCCACCAAGTCAGAGCACATGTAAGGGCTGGGCTTGGATATTAACTCCGTGTCACCAACAATGTCTAGAACTCAATAAATCAATAAACCTTGGCCCTATGGAGGACAGGCACCCAGGCATGAATCACATAGAGATAGGTGCTGGTGAGACCCTGAGTACAAGAGAAAGAAGGAGTTACACACTCTCTGGAGAGACTACAGAAGCCTCATGGGAAACTGAAGTCTGTAAGGTAGACAGCACTTCAACAGATTTAGAGGGCCATTCAAAGAATAGTATATATTATGTGAAGACTCTGTGTGTGTGTGTGTGTGTGTGTGTGTGTGTGTGTGTGTGTGTGTGTTGGTATAACAAGTCCAGGAGTAAAGTGAGATGAGCCCTGACTAAAGGATTAAAAAAAAAATCTTCTTTTGACCTCTACCTCAGAGGAGTTACTAAATACAAACAACTTCATCTAACCATATCATATACATAAGGTGCATGATACCCATTACAAATACATTGTAACATGAATTCTGCAACTATAAGGAATGCTCTAGAGTCAGCCTGAAGATTCATGATGAATATTCTAAATGTCAATACTAATTTTTCAATGGACTTTCTTTGAATCAAATTTTCCAAAAAGTCACAATAAAGAACGATCCCACAAGTCATCTTCACACTGCTAGTGAAAAGTAAAGCTGCAAGCCGGGCCTACACCTTTAATCTCCACACTCAGGAGGCAGAGGCAGGTGGATCTTTTCAGTTCGAGGCCAGCCTGGTCTACAGAGTGAGTTCCAGGACAGTCAGGGCTACACAGAGAAACCCTGTCTTGAAAAACCTTAAAAAAAAAAAAGAAAAAGAAAGAAAGAAAAGAAAAGAAAGCTGAAGTATCTTCCACAGGGGAAGCATTTTCCAGAGGGAAAAGACAAGATGGAGAAAGAAAACTTGCAGATGTTGTTGGAGAGAGGGCAAGAGAAAATGGGCCCTCCCATAATGACATAAATCCTGGGAGATGGTTGGGGGTCCTCCAGACAAGGCTTTTAGGAGGACAATGAATGCACCATGCAGAGATTATACCCTGAGAAGTCAACCACACCATCAGGAATTCTCCATCAACTCCAATGTGAACAGATATTTTCAGAGTCACTCCTACAAGGTCAACTGGAACCTAAATCCTAATTTACCTGAAGGTGTAGTTCCCAGGGACGAGCTTACTTAGTTTTAGTATCGGCGTGTCTTCAGAGATCTTCTCTTCTCTCAGAGGCCCCTTAAGTTCCTCCCAGTGGTACTGGACAATTTTATCATCATCAGTGCTCTCTGGACACAAAGAACACCAGTTATAACACAAAAATGCTGGGCCTCAGTACAAACAACGCAACCACTCAGAGAGCTCAAACTGGAAAGACATAAAATCTGACTCTCTTTCCAAAGCAGTTTCCCCAGGAACACTGTGTCAATTGCCCTCTTATGAATGTCCCTGAGTCATTTCCTAAGGACTGTAACTTAGGAAATCTCAAGTTTAAGTGCTTTTGTATGAAGAGAAAAATGAATAACTCTTAAATATGTGAAAATATTGAAACCTTACTTAAAAAGAAATGCAAATTAAAACAACTCTTTGAGATACTATTTTTCAACCTATCATTCTGGTTTTAAAAAGGTTTCAGGCCATCAAGATGACTCAGCAGGTAAAGACACTTGCTACCAAATCTCACCAGCTGAGTCAATCCCCAGACCTCAAGTGGTGGAAGGCAAGAACTGACTACACAAGTCACACTCTGACTTCCACATGTGTCCACCACCCTCCCCGAGCGCGCGCGCGCGCGCGCACACACACACACACACACACACACACTAGAAAATGCAATTTAAAAAATGTTATGTCTTAGCCGGGCGGTGGTGGCGCACGCCTTTAATCCCAGCACTTGGGAGGCAGAGGCAGGCGGATCTTTGCGAGTTCGAGGCCAGCCTGGTCTACAAAGCGAGTCCAGGACAGCCAGAGCTGTTAAACAGAGAAACCCTGTCTCGAAAAACCAAAAAAAAAAAAAAAAAAATGTTATGTCTTGAGCCGGGTGTGGTGGCACACGCCTTTAATCCCAGCACTCGGGAGGCAGAGGCAGCCGGATCACTGTGAGTTCGAGGCCAGCCTGGTCTACAAAGCGAGTCCAGGACAGCCAGAGCTATTACACAGAGAAACTGTCTCAAAAAACCAAAAAAAAAAAAAAGAAAGAAAGAAAAAAAATGTTATGTCTCACAATATGGTAAATGTGTGGTGAAAAGGGGCCTCACCTTAGCTGAACCGAAACAGCTCATTGCTCCATGCAAAGTGCTTTCACAACATGTATCTTTGCCCTGCAATGATTCTAGATATTTATCTTACAGATACACTTTCGTGTGTGTTAAACATGTTGACAAGATTATCTGTAGTAGTACTGCTCATCATAAGAAGAAAGTAATCTGAATGATCAACAGACACTGCAAACAAGCAGGCGCCCACACCCAGACAGTCTATACTCAGCAGAAGTCACCCCTGAAAGAGGGATAAATAAGTATTTCATGCACTGATCCTCCATACACAAATTTCACCACAAATGGTGTGCATGTGACATGTGGCTGTGTGAGTACGGGAAAGATGCTGCATGTGTGGTTTCTAACTGTGCAGAAAGGCTCTGCAGACACAGGCAGCAACAGCACTGGGCGTCTGGAGAACTGGGAACAGTCTTTTTCATGGTGTCCTGACATGGTAATACAACTTTGAACTACCCTAAACTACAAAGCATTGTGCAAACCCTTGTCCCCCTTCTTCTGACATCTGCTTCCTCCTCTTAGCAGAACCATTCACATAAAATGCTTCACCTTTTTTGGAGTGTTCTCCACCAAAGCAGGGGCTACCTCAGCCAAAAAGCATGTGAGTCAAAAGCCAGACAGGAAGAGTGGTGGGGAAGGACTGAAGCTGCCTCAACACTTCGGGCTGGAGTTTGGTTTACTCTGCTTCCCAGCACTAGGGACCACACTAGGTCCTGTGCATGCTAGTCACCCACTGCAGCCCTGAGCCACCCACAGCTCCAGAAACCTCAGTCCACAGTCAATTGAAGACCTGGGGCTAGAGAGGGGATGGCTCCAGAGCACATGCTGCTGTTCCAGAAGAGTAGAGTTCACCTTCCAGAACCCATGTTGGGCAGCTCACAACCATCTGTAACTCCGACTCCATCTAGGGAATGGAATGCGCCTGGCTTCCTTGAGCACCTTCACTCTCATGTTCATACAACACACACACACACACACACACACACACACACACACACACACACACA
>CAJQZJ010001750.1:9195119-9237309 GCA_907164525.1 Lophiomys imhausi | reverse complement strand
CACACACACACACACACACACACACACACACACACACACACACACACCACACACACACACACACACACACACACACACACACACACACACACACACACACACACACACACACACACACACACACACACCATGAAAACAAATCTTCAAAAATCAGTACAACAAAACAAAAATAAAATAGACCCCGGCAGGGCGTGCAGTGAGCGCCTCCAGGAGGCTGATGCTGCCTTTAGGCAGTGCTATATGTTGAACACTCCTAAGGCAGCCCACTTGGTGACTGATGAGCCAAGAATTTGATTTCTCCCACCAAGAAAGGAAACACCATCTAAGCAAATATGAGAACCAACCAGTTTCAATTAAAGTAATTCTAAATATATGCACAATCCTATTTTCTCTGAGTAGAAGAGTTATTCAAACAAGATTTTAACTGTGGCCTGACTGGTAACTTTCTTCTAATCAGTTGCTCTGCACGGCTGACCTTTCCATCACATAGTTAGAAAGACTGACCTAAGTAGACCAGGGACATGGCTGGCCCCAGAGCTCACAGTGACCCCCATTCCCAACACTTAGATACTCACGGCTGCCATCGATGATGGTAGATGTGGTTGGCAGGGAGATCTCTTGGAACTGAGGTGACACAATAGCAACAGGAGGCCGGTTCTTACGGGGCTCTGCAATAAAGTGACCCAAAGAAATTGGGAGCGAAAACTTAGAATTGTAGGAGGGGTAAGCTAAATTAGTTTGTTTTCTTTCTCTCTTGGTTTGTTTTTTTGTTGTTGTTGTTTTATTTTTTGTTTTTTAATTTTCCAGACAAGGTTTCTCTATGTAGCCCTGGCTGTCCTAGAACTTGCTCTGTAGACCAAACTGGCCTTGAACTCAGAGATCTAATCTCCCTCTGCTTCCCAAGTGCTGGGATTAAAGGAGTGTGCCACCGCTCCCTGGCACAAATCAGTTTTCAGCAGATAACTGAGGAATGAAGCATCATCAGATGGGAAAGTAACAAGACCAGGCTGCCATTCTAACGTGAGACACCTGGTCAGGCCTGTTCCTCAGAACACGCGAGCACGGAGCCTGTAGCTATGTAGTGTGGACTCACAACCTCCTGCGAGCGCGACTGAGATAAACGCATCACTACATGGCCTGTACGTCCTTTCAGTGTTCATGTGTATCAAGCTTGTGAAAAGTGCCCTGGCTACCTATCACTGCTTTTGGATGGCCCAACTAGAAGTGGACAAGAAATGAGCACTGAAACCTTAGCAAAGTGTCCTTTGGCACAAGTCTGCTAGAGATGCATGACCTGTCAACTGTCTGAGATGGCCATGTGAGAAGGAGAGCCACAACCCCCTAGTCCGTCCGAGTTTCTGAGATGCAAACCTGCCACCTGTTTGTTGACATGTGATCACATAGCCCTCCTGCTGCCCATGAATACAAACGCATCCTTTATGTTTTCCTGCCATGCTGAGTATGGCGCACAGCTCCACTCATGCTATCAAGCGCCTCAGCACTGAGCCACAGTCTTAATCTGCAGGTCACACACTCAGTGTCTGCTGAAGCCTATTTTGGGTTCAGAGCTCAAGGAATAAAGATCTGCAATGCCAACAGAGGAGAAAAGTGGCGCTGGCCTGTGCGTGGGTAAGCACCCATTTCCAGCTTCCTCCAAACGTCTGTCCCATTGCAGGGCACGGCATCTTGCTTTTGTCCTGTGGTCTACCACCAGGCTCATTTTAAAGAGAACCACAGTATGGATTCAGGATTGAGTTTCCAGTGTGAGAGATGGCATTGCTTAAATGAGGACCTCTGATTTCTAGAACTCACTTGGCCAGCTCTCCTGTGTGCTTCTCCAGGGCTTTCAGCTTCCTTAGGTTTCTAACTTACAACACTGGGTCATCTCCCAGTCCTGCCCGCCTGGAGTCTCTGGTGGACAGGTCATTGCTGGGGCCTTAGGGTACAGACCAGTGACTAATGTTCCTATGCCCAGCACAGTGCCCTTTGCTACAACTGCTCTATTGGACTAGGAATTCCCAATAAATAGAATATGGCACCCTGCCCCCTCCCCCCAAAAAAAGAATAGGAATGTAAAAGCCTGAGGTCAAATGTCTAATCAAATGTCTGTGTCAGGACTCCTGCAGAGGAAGCCATGGAAGCATACCTGGTTTCACTGTCACATTCACGTAGCCTTCCCCATGGGCATTCTGACCATCCACAATCACCTTGAATTCATATAGGCCTGGAGTCAGCTGACAAGGAAAAACAAGATCCTTTAGATAACTGCAAGGAGCCAAGCTGTGTTTAGGAGCAGAGCACCTGAGCTTTCCCGGGCTGACTCTGTGTTTTTTTTGTTTTTTTTTTTTTTTGTTTTGTTTTGTTTTTCGAGACAGGGTTTCTCTGTGTAGCCCTGGCTGTCCTGGACTCAATTTGTAGACCAGGCTGGCCTCGAACTCACAAAGATCCGCCTGCCTCTGCCTCCCAAGTGCTGGGATTAAAGGCGTGCGCCACCACTGCCCGGCCTGACTCTGTGTTTAAGACCAGAGTACCTAAGCTTTCCTGGGCTGACTCCTACATGCTTTTCTTGCTCTATTTTCAAAGTGGGGAAAAAAGCAAACTAGCTAAAGGGATTAAAGATAGGTTAAATTAATAAGAAACATGGCTTTTTTTTTTGTTTTTCGAGACAGGGTTTCTCTGTGTAACAGCTCTGGCTGTCCTGGACTGGCTTTGAAGACCAGGCTGGCCTTGAACTCAGTGATCCGCCTGCCTCTGCCTCCCAAGTGCTAGGATTAAAGGTGTGCACCACCACGCCCGGCTAAGAAACATGGCTTTTTAATGTAACTCTTATTACTGGCTCTATCTAGAACAAAAGGGTTTCAGTCTCTCCATATTCCCATTTCTTTCTCAGAGAACCCAATAAAGACCCAAATACCCTACTTCACAGTTATGAAATAAAAAAATCATGTATTCAAAGAAAAGTATCTTATTAAAAATAAAAACAATAACAAATGGGGGGCTGGAAAGATGGCTCAGTGGTCAAGAGCACTAACTACCCTTCCAGAGGTCCTGAGTTCAATTCCCAGCACGCTCACAACTGACTGTAATTCTAGTCCCAGGGGATCTAAAGCCATCTTCTAGCCTCCTTGAGCCCCAGGCATGCAAGTGATTCAAGAACATATATAAAGCAAATCTCCCATATATACAAAAATAAATTTAACTTAAAATAAAAAAATTAGGCTGGGCAGTTGTTATACATACCTTTAATCCTAGCACTCAGGAGACAGAGGCAGGAGGATCTATGTGAGTTTGAGGCCAGCCTGGTCTACAGACGGCCAGGGTCACACAGAGAAACCCTGTCTCAAAAACACCAACAAAACAAAGAAACAAAACAAAACAAAAAACCCAAATCAATCAATCAAAAACAAACAAACAAACAAAAAAAACTAAAAAGTTCTTAAATATCTGATTTTCCCTTCTACTTTCCACTAACTGTAGAAACATAATACAAAGAGGGAGTTCAGAAAAGCCACCATGGCCAGGTGGTGGTGGCGCACGCCTTTAATCTCAGCACTTGGGAGGCAGAGGCAGGTGGATCTCAGTGAGTTCAAGGCCAGCCTGGTCTACAAAGCGAGTCCAGGACAACCAGAGCTGTTACACAGAGAAACCCTGTCTCAAAAAAACAAAAAAAGAAAAAGAAAAAAAGAAAAGCCACCCTGGTCTCACTACTCCAACATGCTGTTGTTTTAGTATTTGTCTCCTCTAATCCTTGACCACATACAAAAAAATAGTTTTATTCAGCTCATTTTTTTTTTTGTTTTCTTTCTTTCCTTTCTTTTTTCTTTGTTGTTGTTATTGGCTGGTTGGGTTTTTTTTTTTTTGTGAGGGAGGGTTTGAGGTAGGGTTTCTTTCTTTATGTAGCCCTGGCTGTCCTGGAACTCACTATGTAGACCAGGCTGGCCTCAAATATACAGAGATACCCCTGCTTCTGCCTTCTGAGTGATGGGATGTGCCACCACACCTGGCTTCTCATTTCTTCAGAGCCAGTCAGTCAGTATCCTAGGCCAAATTTCATTGGTGTTGGTGTCTAGCTAAAGATCAAGGTATCATACTTTTTTGTTCTTTATTCTGTTCATTTAGTGTAAGTAATGTTCCCAGTTATGATAATCTCTTTAACACTCACTCACTTGAGTGGCTACAGAACAGTACATGAGTTTATGTATAGTAATTCACACAAGCATTCTCCATTGTTAGACACTTGGGTGGTTTCCAAATTCTTCCTGTTACGATTAAAATGAACATTGTGAAAGAAAATAAAGGTTTTCTTTTTTTCATCTTTTTTGGATGAATACTAATCAGCCAATCTCTCTTCAAAATGCTTTTGTCCCTGGTTTCCACCTCTCTACCTTGTTCCTTCCATGCCCTCTGCCTTCTGAGCTTTGAGAAGCAGCATGCCGCTGGATCCCAACCTTAACTGACACGTTCTCCCTGGCAGACCTTAGCTATGACTACAGCTTCGAATGCAGGCAGATATGCACATGAGCCAGGTTATCTCCTGGTCTTTAGTCCTTTCCTCCAGCTGCTAATGCATCAACTCCACCCAAGTGCCTCATGTGTACCTGGCATGACTCTGCTCCAAATGAATTAATCATCTAGCTGTAAATTTTTTTTCCTTTGCTTTTCATTTCATCTACCCCAAAAATCTAATTTTAGAAGCTAGAATTATCCTAGATTTCTCTCCCCCAATATCTCTATCTAGTATCTTAAATTTACCCATTGACCCCCATCCATACCTCCTCACTGCCTTGGTTCTTCAACCATTCATCACAGCGGTTATGAGTGAAAGCACAGGGTTAGATGGAAGTTCTAAAAATAACCCACCAGTAATGGCTTCCTGAACGCTGGACAAGCTACTTCCTTTAAAATTTTTTATTTTATTATTTTTTTGCTCTTTTGACACAGGGTTTCTCTGTGTATCTCTGACTGTCTTGGACTCACTTGTAGACCAGGCTGGCCTTGAACTCACAGAGATCCTCTTGCCTCTGCCTCCCAAGTGCTGGGATTAAAGGTGTGTGCCACCGCGCCCGGTGAGAAGGCCTTATTTCTAAACTGAAAATATGAACATGTCTCTCACAGGTCCCTGTTCTATAAATAAGACTCAAAGGAAAAAAAGCCAATGAGATGGCACAGCAGGTAAGGGCACTGACAGTCCTGACAGTCACACACAAAATAAAAATTAATTAAACGATCCAAAGGCATTCCAAGCTCTGCCACCAGAACCTGCTTTTCCGCTGCTTGCTTTTGCTACTGTCTTCACATGCTAGACCATGTGGCAGTCCTCCCTCCACAAGGTCCACCTGGAGAGCACTGGCCCGATGCTTCTTTTGTTAGAGTATTCTCCTTCCACAGTTAACCCAGGAAGTAGGGCCCCTTTCATGACCCAAGTAGCTTACTCTAAGAAACCCTCTGTAAGGTGCAGACTTTCAGGGACCCCATCACTGATCACATACCCTCGGTTGTAATTATGTTTCTTTTTTTTTTTTTTAAAGATTTATTTATTATGCATACAATGTTCTGTCTGCAGGTATATCTGCAGGCCAGAAGAGGGCACCAGATTTCATTATGGATGGTTGTGAGCCACCATGTGGTTGCTGGGAATTGAACTCATGACCTCTGGAAGAGCAGCCAGTGCTCTTAACCGCTGAGCCATCTCTCCAGCCCCGTAATTATGTTTCTTGTGTCACCTAAACTCTACTGTTCTTGAACATTTAGATTATGATTTTAGCCAGATGTGGTGGCACACGCCTTTAATCCCAGCCCTCCAGAGGCAGAAGCAGGTAGATCTCTGAGTTTGAGGCCAGCCTGGTCTACATAGAAAGACTATTATTAATTCACTGGGTATTCCCAAATGGCTTCAACAGTATGCAGTGAACTGCCATTGAATGCAGGAAGTACTAGGCAAAAGGACATGAACATTTTATTCCTGATAACTACTCTGAATGCCAAAGGGATGCCAGCAGAACCAGCATATCCAGTCACGTGGCACAAATACCCTAGCTTATCTCTGGAATTCTGACATGCTTATGTCACCCACAGAGCCGCTGAGTGTATATTTTCAGCCATCACTACCATGCTGGTACAGTCTTTTCACCAGCAATGAAAATTTGAGAATCATATACTAAACAAACACTGGCTGTCCGCCATGGGGACTTGTGAAGGATTCACAACTGAAAGATTGCTCTCAACTTCAGTGTGGACAGGAAATTCTGTATTCTCTGTTTCAGATAATCACCTCCTCTACCCTCGCCCTGCAAATGAAAGAGGCAAATTCACCTTGGACAGTTGGAGGACCTGGGAATGTTTCCTTTCCACCTCTCCACTGTAGTCTCTTGGATGAGTAATCAGTTGCCAGTCGTAGGTGTAGGTTTCTCCTATGGAAGGGCAGTTAGAGAAACCATGAAAACATGCACCTACACACAAAGGCTGCCAATAACAAATCGCTTCCAGAGCCTGCCAATAACAAACCTCTTTTAAATCCTGACAAAGCCTTAGTTTCAAGTTTCTACCCCAAAGCCTGTAGGGAAGGAAGCCAAACCATTTCCTGAAAGGGTTCTGTTGACTCAGCTACAGCCAGGGCCTCTCATTCCCTCCTCATTCTGACCCATGCCCACCCTTGGCCAATCCTCAAAAACAAACAAAAACACAACAAACCAGGTTGTTCATGGTATATTCCTCACTGAAAATATGTGCCCTACCAACCACTACAGATGAACTCATTGGGAACAAAGGTCATTTTCTTACAAAACTTCTTTTGCAACAAAGAACAGCAATGACTTCTAAATAACATAGTTCAAAAATAGCTTTTTACAGAGTGCTAACAATGCTCATCTAGCTGAGGTCATCACACCCTGGTGAGTTAAAAGAGCTACTTCATTCCTGCTGAGCTAAATAACATACTGCAGAAGATGGAAGGGCATGGCCCATTTAAGACAGGCCCCACTGAAATTAATTAAGATCAAATGAAGCATTAAATGGTCCTTGCTTGCAGCTTAGACTATCACTGCATAGCATGAGGGTAGAATCCTGTCATCTGCATGGAAACCCCCCTTACACCTGAGACAAATGCATTTCCAGCTAGGGAAAGGTGGAACGGGTCAGAAGGCTTAGTTACTACACAAGAGACAGGAAGCAAGTGGCAAATGCTTAGCAAAGAATATGACCACATTTTACCTAATGAGCTCAAATGGAGTCCAGTGAACACCCAAGTCCCCAAAACCTGAGAAGCAAATTTTAATTTATAAGCCTTCCTCCCCAAAACTAGCACAATTTTGGCCTGTTGTCATCCCAAGCTACTCTCAAATATGCACACAGAACTCAAGTGTGAAGAGACAGCAGAGCAGCAACAGCCAAGATTCATGCTGAGAGATAATACTTCAAACTGTAATTTTAAAAAATCCCACACAGAAGACACATTCACAATAGCCTGGAAACTGATAATTTTATATACCAAAAGCCAGAAACAGATCTCAAAAAAGGATGATATTCCTAGTCAGAGAACCTCAAGTTATGAATGATATACCATAGGCAGAAATTCACCCTTGGGTAGGAATGTCCATGCATAAGGCTGTTAGACAGAATGCTGACTACTGACCTAGGGCAGGAGCTTTGAAACCAGCCCTTCCAACCTTACAGAAATCCTAGTGGGCCACCACAGGGCAGAAGAGGATGAAGACCATGCAGATGGGGTCCTGCCTTATTGACCCCCAACTTTTTTTTTTTTTTTTTTGGTTTTTCAAGACAGGGTTTCTCTGTGTAGCCCTGGCTGTCCTAGGACTCACTTTGTAGACCAGACTGGCCTTGAACTCACAAAGATCCACCTGCCTCTGCCTCCCAAGTGCTGGGATTTGAACCTGGGTCCTTTGGAAGAACAGCCAGTGCTCTTAACCCCTGAGCCATCTCTCCACCCCCAATGGCCCCAACTTTTAAGGTGAAATAATCCACCTCAGAGAACTAAAGAACCTGGGACAGAGGATAGTTTGAAATAAATTTGTATTTTGGAATGCTGATCTGTAATATGATAATAAATCAGAAATATGTGTACAAAAATAAGTTAAGGAAAAAATACTACAAAGCAGGGCCTAAATTCCACAAAAGAGCAGAATTGGAAGCAACTACTACTTAAGGAAGTACTTTCCTCACCTCCATCTTCAAGGGTGACTAAATTCATTCACCTTGAACACTCAAGGAGAAAGGACAGCGCTTCTCTAGAGACAGTGAGTGGGTTGAACCTTTTATTCTTATAGCTCCAAACCTACTCTTCATGCCTGCAGGAGCCCCTCCTCCAACCCCACCTCCACTCCCTGGAAACTCTGCTTCTTGGTGGAGACTTAGCCCCCCTAGCTCTTTCCCAAGGCCTTTCCTCCTAGCTCATCTCCATATCCCTCGGTGTCACAGAACACTCTGTGCTGAACCACAGAAGCACTCTTTACCAGGGACGCCAAAGTCACTTTGCGCATGCAGAGGCAGGCCAATTTCTATGAGTTTGAGGAGAGCCAGTGCAATTCAAATCTATGAATAATAGAAATAGAGGAAGGAGAAGAAATCCAGGTGAAATGCACAGAAAATATTTTAATAAAATCATACTAGAAAATTTGTCCAGCCTATCAAGGTACAAGAAGCATACAGAATATCAATGGACTGGACCAGAAAAGAAATTCCCTATGACACATAATAATGAAAATACTAAATGTTTAGAACAAAGAAAGAAAATTAAAAGCTTCAAAGAAAAAAAGACTAAGCCATATATAAATGGAGGTCCTTTAGAATAACACCTTACTTCTCAGTGCAGACTATGAAAGCCAGAAGGCCAGGACAGATGTTTTACTAACTCTGGGAGACCACAAGGAATAAATTCTCCCAGAACAGTAAATGGGGGGAGGCACTTAGCTACAAGAATCAATAAACAATGTTCATTGAGAACTCTTAATGATCTTGATTCCCCAATAATAAAGACATAGACTAACAGAATAGATCAGAAAACAGGATCCACCTTTCTGCTGCATCCAAGAAACACACTTTCCCATCAAGGATAGTTCTCATGGCAGTATAAAACAATAGAGAGTGCTGGCCGTGGGGGCGCATGCCTTTAATCCCAGCAAATTTGGAAATACCCAAATATAGAATAGAAGGGCTTGCCTGAAAGAGGAAGCACATTTTACATGGTTGATCTTTCTTTCTTTCTTTTTTTTTGGAGACAGGGTTTCTCTGTATATCCCTGGCTGTCCTGGACTTACTTTGTAGACCAGGCTAGTCTTGAACTCACAGAGATCCACCTGCCTCTTCCTCCTGAGTGCTGGGACTAAAGCACTTGGGAGGCAGAGGCAGACGGATCACTGAGTTCGAGGCCAGCCTGGTCTACAAAGTGAGTCCAGGACAGCCAGGGCTGTTACTGTTATACAGAGAAACCCTGTCTTGAAAAACCAAAAAAGAAAAAAAAACGATAGAGAGAGGCATTCTAAACAAATGGACCTAAGAAGCAAGCAGGTATAGTCATTTTAAGATCTGACAAAATGGCCAGGCATGGTGACGCACCCTTTAATCCCAGCACTTGGGAACCAGAGGTAGGTGGATCTCTGTGAGTTCGAGACCAGCCTGTTCTACAGAGTGAGTTCCAGGGCAGCCAGGGCTCTGTTACACAGAGAAACCCTGTGTCAGAAAAAAAAAAAGACAGAGAGAGAATATTTAGTTCAACCAGGTGCACACCTTTGACCCCAGTACTGTAAAGCAAGGAAGGTGAATCTCAATGAGTTTAAGGCCAATGAGACAGGCCTACACAGTCAGGCTCTGTCTCAAAAACAACAAAGAATACATTTAAAAAAATTAATTTTCAGGGCTGGAGAGGTGGCTCACAGCCATCTACATTGAGATCTGCCTGGGCATATATGTACAGCAAATACTGTATACATAATAAATAAACAAACAAACAAACAAACAAATAAATGTTTTTTTATTAATATTCAGTATTTTAAAATTATGTGTAATGTGTGTCTGAGTGTACAACTGAGTGCAGGGACCCTATGGGCTAGAGATGTCAGATCCAATGAAGCTGGAGTTACATTGTTGTAATCCATGTGGTGTGGGTGCTGAGAACTGAACACAGGTCCTCTGGATGACCAGAACATGCACTTAACCACTGAGCAGTCTCTCCAGACCCAACAACAAAGAACAGCAAATTGGAAATAACCAAATATAGAATAGAAGGGCTTGCCTGAAAGAGGAAGCACATTTTACATGGTTGATCTTTCTTTCTTTTTTTTTTGGAGACAGGGTTTCTCTGTGTATCCCTGGCTGTCCTGGACTTACTTTGTAGACCAGGCTAGCCTTGAACTCACAGAGATCCACCTGCCTCTTCCTCCTGAGTGCTGGGACTAAAGGCGTTCACCACCACGCCTGGCCGGTTGATCTTTCAATATAAGAAACACAAACCAATCACTTTCAAAGCTCTACTCCTGTCACAGGTAGTCTTAAGAGATAATGTTTGTTTTATGAGTCAAATTTGGTATATTATGTTTAAAAGATGAAATGGATGCCAATACTTCAAGGTTTTAAATAGTGAATTTATCACCAACTCATTTATATAACATATAAATATAAATTTTGTTTGTAATGTTGAAGCTTGTACTTTTTCTTTAAAATCTTTTCGTAGCCGGGCGGTGGTGGCGCACGCCTTTAATCCCAGCACTTGGGAGGCAGAGGCAGGCGGATCTTTGCGAGTTCGAGGCCAGCCTGGTCTACAAAGTGAGTCCAGGACAGCCAGGGCTACACAGAGAAACCCTGTCTCGAAAAACAAAAAAAAAAACCAAAAAAACAAAAAACAAAAAAAAAAAAAAAAATCTTTTCGTTTAGGCCCCCAACACATATGAAGCTAATGGGCAGCTTGGTCTTCAAGTGAGTCCTCTAACAACTGGAGCATGGCTGTCTCTGACTTGGACTCTGTTGTTTGTCTTTGAATCCCTTTTCCCTAGCAAGGCTGCCTTGCCTGGCCTCAATGGAAGAGGAGGCACTTAATCCTGATGCAACATGATATGCTAGGGTGGGTTGGTAACTGAGGAGGTGGCGGGGAGGGAGGGGGGGAACGGGGGAAGTGGGTGGCAGGATGGGACTGGGAGGAGAGGAGGGAGTGGGGCTGCAATAGGGATATAAAATGAACAAATTAATTAATGAAAAAAATCTTTTTGTTAAATTTACCTCCCCACTGTCTCTGTGTGTGTGTGTCTGTGTGTGTAGGTCACAGGGCAATTTGTGGGTATCAGTTCTCTCCTTTTACCATGTGAGTTGTGGGCCTTGAACTCAGGTCATCAGACTTGCTGGCAAGAGTCATTATGCACTGAACCATCTTTCCAACCCTGATTTTTTTCAAGTAATAAATCTATATTAGCAGTAGTCCTGAATAACTTCAAGTTCTACATCTCATATTTACTAGTTGTTTAGCCAAAATAAACAGATTAATCTAAGCCTTGGTTCCTTCCTCTTCTCCCCCATCAAGTGTTCTGTCACTGAGTTATGGCCCCAGCCTTGCTGTTCTTCCTTATATGGACACAACAATCATATATAAAAGATTCACACTAAAGAGAGACTGCAAGGCGCTGAACGAAGTGACTTATACACTGTCATGTTGTGTCCTTTAAGGTAACATTGTAGAATAGGGATCACTGTTCCATCTCCACTGAGAAATAAAAACTCAGGAGTAATTTGTTTAAAATAATTAAGTTAATGATTGAGTGAATTAGCATTTGCCAAAGGCTTGACCTCAAAGCCTACAGGACCAGGCTGGAGGGAGGTAGCTCTATGTATGGTAAAGCACTTATCTAGCTATGTGGGACCCAGCACTGCTAAGAAAACAGAGCCTCTAATGGAGCTAGGTAAAACATTGCCTCCTGCGCCATGCAGATTTGTATGTCCACATATGCACATCCTACCTTCACAGGACTGTTGCAAAAGCAAATGAACTGAGGCTTGTAGATACCAATGCAAACTGAAATGTTTCCCAAAAGGACTGTCTTACCTGGTTCTGGTTCTGGGAGAACGTAAGCGTTTAACTGAACTTCATTCTTGGGCAGGGTGATCTGGACACTCTTCCCAGCAGACACCACCAGTTCCTTTACGACTGGAACGAAGTGACAGCATTTCGATCAGAAGCACATCCAGACTGCCATGTCCCTCTCCTCTGTGGTCAGACCCTTTGCCTGAGTCGGCCTCAGCCACCATCTTTATCTGCTACTTGTCTGCTCTCTAATCCCCTCAAGTCTGATTCAGCGTCCACTTTTTCATGAAGGGTCTCAAGGTCATCTGTGAACTGCTGCTCATCACATCTAAAAGGAGGAGGGTAAGTCGTCAGCCTGTCGGGCTGGTGGCGCTCACTCCTGCTCACGGCCCCACCTTAAAGCATGTCACTACAGAACCAGAGTCTGTGCTCTGAGTTCTCTGCACTTCAACCAATATCTGCCTCCACATCTGCTTTATATTCTACTTGCCAGAGAGCTCCACTTCCGTTTCAATGACCACTTTTAACAGATAAATAACTTTTAAATGAAATATATACTAACAAAGGCAAAAGTCAGTCAGAAGGTCCACCTTTTTTTTTCCAGTTGCTACAACTATTGATTGACTCATTGTTCACAATCAACACTATTCCAAGATTCCTAATTCCACTCCCACTTGTGCCCCTACTTACTCTAGCCCGTCCGGCCTTGCTATGACCTTAATCTTTCTAAAACACCCACAATGTCACTCTGCTACTTGAGACCCGAGTCATCACAAAATGTGTTGCTCTTAGACTATTCGTCCCTATCTCCTATGTGCCTGAATTTCTCAACACTGATATTATTGATATTTTGCACCAAATAATTGTTGAGCACTGAGGACAGCAGATGATTCAGACCACTGACTCAGTCTTTTATTTTTTTATAATTTATTTATTTTAATTTTATGTACATTGGTGTTTTGACTCCATGTATGTTTGTGTGAGAGTGCCGGATCCCCTGGAACAGGAAGTATAGACAGTTGTGAGCTGCCATGTGGGTGCTGGGAATTGAACCTGGGTCCTCTGGAAGAGCAGCCAATGCTCTTAACTGTTGAGCCATCTCTTCAGCCTTTAAAATTTTTGTTGTTGGTTTTTTTGTTTTTGTTTGAGACATAATTTCTCTGCATATCCCTGGCTGTCCTGGACTCACTTTGTAGGCCAGACTGGCCTCGAACTCACAGAGATCTGCCTGCCTCTGCCTCCCGAGTGCTGGGATTAAAGGCATGTGCCACCTCGCCGGCACTAATTCAGTCTTATTCCTCTGGCAATAACTGGTTACTTGATATGAGGCCTCAATTCTAGGACACACTACAGTAAACAACAGGCTTGTAAACTTGTATTCCAAGGCTGGGGTGGAAAGGGCTTCCTAGACAAATAGGATGCTTGAGATTTATCTGTTTCTGCTCAGGAACATTGCACTTAGAGAAAAGTGAAACGATCCTTTATAGAAGCTGCAGCTTGCATCTGCCCCAGAAGAGGGAATAAGGGCTCCCTAGTGTGACTTTCAGGGAAAAAGAAAAAAGAAGCCATTATACTTAGAGAAAGTATAACTGACCAAAATTAGTTAGTCAATACAGTATAAGCCAAATTCTTCAGTTATACAGAAAATCCACAGGCATTTGCCTGAACACAGAAGTCACATGCTGCTTCAGGACTGGAATACCACAATGTCATGCTCCATTACCAGCAAAAGAGACCCTAGGAAACTGAAAGTGGCAAAAAAAAAAAAAGTGTTCACTGATTTTGCTTCAGCCCTGCTTCATAAGCAGACTTGTTAAGGTGAAACTCTAGGTCCAAGCTCCTTTCTATGATTGCTTTAGAAATAAAGATGTTCTGAGGATCAGGCCGGCACATGCTTGACCTACAGCTAGGCTGGGGAGGGGCAGATGGGCATCAATGCTATCTCCTTGCACCTCTATTTCTTCATTTTTTTAAAAAATACCACTCACCAAATCTTCCCCATTTATTTATGGTTTTCTTAGTTTGTTTTGATGGTCTCATGCAGCTCAGGCTTTTCTCAAACTCACAGACAGGAGGGTTTGAATTCTTGCTTCTCCTGCACTACCACACCTGGGAAACCTTGTGCCTTTAAGTCCCAGTGGAATCTGGCCCTGAGAAAATAAGCTCCATGAAGTCCCCCAGGTTGGGCAGCTACTGAGTTAGGGATTTGAAGCTCCAAATACCACATTTTCAGAGATTCCACAGACAGGGTTATTTGGTCTTTAATGTACAGCAGTCAGGCACCCCTCATCTGTTCTCTCCTCTAAACAGAACGTTTTTTTTTTTTTTTTTTTTTTGTTTTTTTTTTTTTTTTTTTCGAGACAGGGTTTCTCTGTGTATCCTTGGCTGTCCTGGACTCACTTTGTAGACCGGGCTGGCCTCGAACTTACAAAGATCCGCCTGCCTCTGCCTCCCAAGTGCTGGGATTAAAGGCGTGCGCCACCACCGCCCGGCTTAAACAGAACGTTTTAATCAAACCCTCCTCTTATCTCCAAGGATAGGAGCAGAGAGGGCCTCACCTGGGTGTGGTGCTGAGGTGCTCTGGAAAGAGGCCTGGGGTGTAGGGGTGGCATGGCTGTAGGAGGGGGCCACTGGAAGAGGGGTATCAGTTGGAGTGTGCTCAGTGCTTTTTACTTGCTGAGTACTGGATGCAGGACTGGAATTCTCCGATGGTTCAGGTTGGATGGACACATTCTTTGGCCAATCAGGAGTCTGTGTAGTGTGGTCAGTGGTGAAGGGACTGGTAACCGTAACAGCTTTGTGGGCCTAGAGAAATATGAAAGATTAACTGCAGTAAGCAAAAGTTACAGACTCCAAGGGCTGGGCTCATGAAATGAGTGTCTTCAGTTCAAAGACACTGAAGAAATTAATCTTACCACCCAAATTCAAATAGTGTTAAATTTGGAGATAAAGGTTCACTGCCAGTCACGTGCAAGCCCTCCCTGGGTTTGGTCCCCAGAACCATAAGTTAGAGACAAAAAAGTGAGAAAATATTCTGCTTTTTTTTTTCCATACAAAAGTTTCTTGAGCTGGGCATGGTGACTCTCACATATAACTCTAGTGCTCAGGATGCTGAGGCAAAAAGATTGATACAAATTTGAGGCTAGCTTGGGCTACGGAGTTAGAGCCTGTCTCAAAAAAAAAGGAAAGAAGGAAGGAAGGAAGGAAGAAAGAAAGAACAAAGTTTTCTTTAAAAGAAAATGATTAGGGAGCTGAAGCAACAGCTCAGCAGGTAAGAGCACTGGCTGTTCTCCCAGAGGACCTGGGTTCAATTCCCAGCACCCACAGGTCCAGGGAATCTCCCTTCTGGCCTCTGTGGGGACCAGGCATATACAGTGTACATGCAGGCAAACATCCATACACAGAAAAGAATTTTTAAAATTAAAAAAATGACCAAATATTATGCTCAACTAACAGAGGAAAGCAAACTAAAAGCGTGATAAACCCAAGCAGTAAATAAATATTCCTGTAAGAGTTGCCACGGACCAAAGAACTAACTGAGAGCGTGTCTGTCATCCTTTCTCCCTCACAGGCTCAGTGCAGAGTCCGAGGCCAAGCTGTGAAAGGCAAGCAGCGGCTGCGAGAGGCAGGAAGCAGTGAAGGTGGGCTGGAAGACAGGGAGGAGACAGGCAGAAGGCACTACTGGCCACTGAGGAGCCACACTGGTGAGCAATTAAAGGATCATATTCGGAGAATGAATGACACTATCAGGTTTCTGTCTATAGGTCACATTGTACTGCTGGGGTTTGAACAAGTAGAGGGACAGCAAAAACATGACACATTCAACTAAACGAGAACTGGAGAGTAGCTGGCCTCAAACTCATAAATCCACCCGCCTCTGTCTCCTGAATGCTGAGATTAAAGGCGTGTGCCACCACGTCTGGAAAGTTCTGTTGTTTTAACTACTAAATTCATGGTAATTTTTTATGGCTGCTCTAGGAAACTAATACAGCTGTGCTCATAGATCACTACTGATGAACAAAAAGCAATTTTGGAAAAGCAACAAAGTGAGAGGACCTATACTAATTATAAGATTTATTATAACTAGAAGTTTAGTGACCTACTACGCAGACAGCTCAGCAAACCCACTGTTCAGGTCCCCAGTAAATAACAGTAGATGTTCAACTTTCTTCATTAGGAAACCACAAGGGAAACCCTCAATAAGCTGCTCCCCCTTCAAAAAGGAATCTAAGAGTCATCCATAGCAATTCTGTTAAAGTCATAGAATGTCTAGAATGCCCACATCAGTGGGGACACTACACAATTTCCTCAGCAACTTTTGACAACCATTGACAGTTTGTTCTTTTATTTACTTTGAGACAGGGCCTCACTACGCAGCCCTAACAGGTCTGGAACTTGTTACACAGCTACGTCCAGCCTTGAACTTGCAGAGATCCTCCTGCTCTGTGTCCGCCTCTGCCTCCCAAGTGCTGGGATTAAAGGCGTGTGTCAGCACACACAGCCAAGCCAGATACTTTTATAAAAGGGTGTTTACCACTGGGCTCAGTAGTAAACAGTGTGTGAGGTCCTGGGCTTTGTCCTTAACACTGAAAACAGGGGGATGAGGGGAGAAAAGAAGACAGAGGAGGAAAGGGGAAGGAGAATTCTTTGAGGTAGGGTGGCATCACTAAGGAGATTGAGGCAGGAGGATTGTGTGTTGGAAGCCAGCCTGAATTACACAGTGCAACCCTGTTGCCATGTAATTCCATTCCTGCAACATTCTAAAAAATGGGAAATGATTTTTAGTGACAGAGAGTAAGTAGAGGGTGCTACTTGGGGAATGGAGGTAGGGAAGGAAAAGGATTACAAAGGGGGATCTTTGGAAGTGAAAGTTATGCTCATTTTGAATAGATGATTTCATAGGTATTCCTATCTGTCCAAATCTTACTAAGTATAAATATATGCACACTTTTTTTAATGTACACAGTGTTCTGCCTGTATGTATGCCTGCAGGCCAGAAGAGGGCACAAGATCGTAATATAGATGGTTATGAGCCACCATGTGGTTGCTGGGAATGGAACTCAGGACCTCTGGAAGAACAGCTAGTGCTCTTAACCTCTGAGCCATCTCTCCAGCGGGGCACACAATTTTAATTCCAGCATTCTGGAGGTGGAGGCAGAGGTAGGCAGATCTCTGTAAGTTCAAAGCCTCGTTTATGTATCTAGAATTCTAGGACAATCAGTGCTACATAATAAGGCCCTGCTCTGTTACACAGAGAAACCTTGTCTAGAAAAAAACAAAAACAAAAAACAAACAAAAACAGAACTTTGTCTTGGTTCTGGAGGCAGAAGTCCAAAGGCAAAATGTTAGGACTCTCTATTCCTGCAGCAGAACTCTAGAGAACCTTTCTTTGTATTGTCTAGCTCCCTAAGACTTTTAACATCTGTGGTGGATTGAATGAAAATGGCCCCCACAGGCTCATATGTGTGAATGCTGGGTCCCCAATTAGCGGAAAGGTTTGGAAAGGATTAGGAGGTGTGGCCTTGGAGTGGGTGTGGCCTTGTGGGAGGAGGTGTGTCCCTGGGGGTGGGCTTTGAGATTTCAAAAGCTCACACTAGGCCCAATGGCTCTCTCTGATTGTTGCTTGTGGATAAAGTAAAGCTCTCAGCTACTGATACAGCACTATACGCCTGCTTGCCACCATGATGATCATGAACTAACCCTCTGAAACTGTCCTCAGTTAAATGCTTTCTTTTGTAAGAGCTGCTTTGGTCATGAGGTCTATTCACAGCAAAAGAAGAGAAATTAAGACAACATCCCTTGGCTTATAGCAACTCAACTCCAATCTCTGCCTCCATCTTCACATGATCTTCCTTTTCTAAGACTCTAGATCTCCATTTCCTTTCTTTTGTAATGTCACTACTCACTAGATTCTGAGGTCACTCCAAAAATATGATCTCTTCTTAAGCTCCTTAAATTACATTTGAAAATTCCCTGCTCCCAAATAAGGTAGGACGCTGAGGATCCAGAAGAATGAGAAGGGATAGGCATCCTGGAAGAAACATTAAAATGACTTCTCTCTCCATTTATTTAGTTCTGAAATTTCTCTCAGTAATGTTTTATAGTTCCCACTACACAGCTTTTGGATGTATTTTGTACTTTGTCTGTTATTCCTAATTAGTTCATGGCTTTCAATGTTACTACACTTTTTTTTTTTTGTTTTGGTTTTTCTTTTTTTTTTTTTTTTTGGTTTTTCGAGACAGGGTTTCTCTGAATATCTCTGGCTGTCCTGGACTCGCTTTGTAGACCAGGCTGGCCTCGAACTCACAAAGATCCGCCTGCCTCTGCCTCCCAAGTGCTGGGATTAAAGGCGTGCGCCACCACCGCCCGGCTTGTTTTGGTTTTTCAAGACAGGGTTTCTCTGTGCAGCCCTGGTTATCCTGGAACTTACTTTGTAGACGAGGCTTGTGTCAAACTCACAGAGATCCGCCTGCCTCTGCCTCCCAAGTGCTGGGATTAAAGGCCTGGGCCACCACACCTGACCTCTACTTTCATGTCTTTTTTCCCCTCACTGAGTTTAACTGTGTTTGATTGCATGACCATAGCTCAGCAGTTATGCACTGGAGGATGAGCAACTTATCAGTGGGTAAGGAAAAATAAATGGTACCCCTCCTCTAGCAACCATTATCTGCCCACAGCTCCTGAAGGAGGGATGAGGACTCAAGAGCCCCTCCTCTATACATGATAGAATGGTGACAGGGTAATGTCAGCAGCGAGTTCATGAGAGCAACTGCCACACTATATCCAGAGGACTGTTTCACCGCACTCTCCCCAACCTCTGACTCTTACATTCTTTCTGCCTCCTCTTCTGAGATGTTTCCTAAGCCTAGAAGGTGGTGACACAAAGGGCCTGTTAAGAACTGTCACTCTTTTCTTTGCTTAGAGAGGAATCCTGATTCCTTGAGATTCCTCTCTAACTTTTTAGGTACAGACATCTCAAACCTAAGCCTTCAGACTTTGACCACCACTCCCCCATGGTTAGGAGATGCACTTGGTGTAAAAGGTGATAGACCTCAACCTGCCTTAAACTTAACAACCTCAAGCTCAAGGCTGTCTTCACAAATCAAGCTGTCTTCCTCATTGCTGCGCTTCCTCACCAGCCCCCCTGCAGTCCTCCCACATGTGTACAGCATAGGGGTTTAGTCAGGAATTGCAGCTTACAGTCAGGTTATGGGGCTCACCTTCAGTTTTGTTGTTTCCTTAAAAGTTCTCCTGCTAAATATCCAAATACTCTCACTGTGCTTTTCCTTGGCACTCTCCTCTAGTAGGGAGGCTGTTGTATGCCCTCAGGCAACATTTTTAAAATTGCAAGTGAACATTTCATTGTTTCTGGTCTCCATCTTTCAAAATTAAGCTTTCCTCTAGCTTCAATATTCTTCTGGATACTTTCCAATTTCTTTATGTCCTTTTTCTTAAAAAAAAATTATCATTATCAGTAAAGGTTCAGGAGACCTCTTCACTCTGCCATCATCACTGCAAATTCCTCTTGTGGGATGGATTTCAAAGTATTAAATATCTAATATGTGTGTAAAGCCAAAATAGATCTGGGATTTGGAGAATGAGTCTGAGGTAACACCAGTATTTCTAGCCTGACTGAAAGGCTGACTGTACAGTAATGTCAAAAACTAAGACAGAATACAGGGTAATAAGGGGAAAGCTAAGTTGTAGACATTGAATCTACAATACCTCTGGGAAATGGCAATAAAGACTCAGATTTGGATTCATGTTCCCAGATAGTAGCTGAAAAAAGAAAACCACAATAAAAGAATGTATGAGCGCCGGGCGGTGGTGGCGCACACCTTTAATCCCAGCACTTGGGAGGCAGAGGCAGGCGGATCTTTGTGAGTTCGAGGCCAGCCTGGTCTACAAAGCGAGTCCAGGACAGCCAGAGATATTCAGAGAAACCCTGTCTCGAAAAACCAAAAAAAAAAAAAAAAAAAAAAGAATGTATGAGCAAATAAAACAAAGTTCAAAGCAGAATTTGGGGATGCCAATGCATGAAATGACCCCAGTACAAAGACACTATTATCAAAAGAAGGAAGAGAAGCAGAAAGTGCACATTAACAAGAAACAAGGTGGAGTGGTCTATCAAATACAGACTGATGTGAACATACTGCAACAGGCAATTAGGAATTAACCAATGACCACAGCAAGAGTGACTTCCCTAGAAAGTTCCCCAGGTCCAGCTATTAAATAAAAGCCAATGATGGGGAGAAAGTTGGTGGATTCCAATGAGTAATTGTGGGTAATGCATGGAAGCAGACTGGAATGGTAACTGAAGACACAAGAAGACATGGTCAAGGACACACTTAGTAGTGCTGAGTGAGCAGCGAGAAGTGAAGTCTTAGAGAACCTCAAAGAATGAGGGCTAGTTTTGCTACTGTGAATGCCCACCAAAATTTTTTGAGACTCAATGGCTGTGAACTCACAGATACAAGTCTGTCTCCCAAATTATGGATTAAAGGCATGTCCAACCATGTCACCATGTCACATTGTGAAATCATCAAAATATTTGAAAAATCATGAGAAAAGCCAGATTTAGTTACACATACTTGTAATCCCAGCACTTGGGAAGTAGAGAAATAGTGAGTTTGACAGCAGCTCAAACTACAGAAGGAGACCCCAACACACACACATACATGCACACTACACATATATACACATTAATAATAATAATGATTTTCAAAAATTAATTAAAAATTTAAAAAAACACCTGATCCAGGCTGGTGGTATAGTTCAGTGGCAGAGACCTAGTCCAGCATTCAAGAGGCCCTGGATTCTGACTCTAACACTGGGCCTTTATTTTTTTTTATTTTTATTATTTGTTAACACTGGGCCTTTAATGAAAAAAGAAAAGAAAGAAAAAAGATAAATATGGTTATGTACTTTAATCTCAAGCACCTGGAAGGTTGAAAGGCTGACATAGGATCATGACACTGAGAAGGCTTAGGCTATGTAACAATCTGGCTATGTAAGAGATCACCGGGCGTGGTGCCACATGCCTTTAATCTCAGCACTCAGGAGGCAGAGGCAGTTGGATCTCTTGTGAGTTCAAAGCCAACCTGGTGTACAAATTGAGTACAGGGCAGCCAGGGATACCCAGAGAAACCCTGTCTCAAAAAAAAACAAAAGAGAGCACTTGGGAGGCAGAGGCAGGTGGATCTCTGTGAGTTCAAGGCTAGCCTGGTCTACAAAGTGAGTCCAGGACAGTCAAGGATACACAGAGAAACCCTGTCTCGAAAAACCTAAAAAAAAAAAAAAAACCCAGAGAGAGAGAGAGACCCTCTCTCAAAGGTTCCAAAAGGGTTAGGGATACAGTAGTGAGAGTTTTGGTTTCTTTAAAAACTCAGTTATGTTATGTGAATATATTTTTGTTTTAATCTTAGGTGTGGGATATGGAACAGCTTCAGATTGTCCCCAACTGTTAACTATGATTGTCTCATGTTCCATGAGGGGTGTGATTTGTGCCAGCTGCAGATAGTTTAATTCTGGGAACTCTGGATAAATGCCAGAGCCCCAAGAGGGGCCAGAGGCCTCTCTGGAAGCAGCTGCTCCCCATGCTGCCACTGGTCCCTGCTGTTGCTGATTCCTGCTGCTGCTTTGCTGTTCCATTGCTGGATTGCTGGATATTCTGATGATGAAGATTGAACTTGCCCATAGAAACCCAAAGCCCCTAATCAGCAAGAAGTAGTATAAAGAGGTCTATGCCCCTTTCCCCTCTAACCTTTTTTCTCATCTACCTAGTGTTGGGGGATTGGAAGGCACTGGGGTGGAGAAGGGTGGTAGATATAAGAACCCAAATAAAATAGCTAAAACAAATAGGCCAACAGGTACAGCACTTAACTCCAGTGCACAGACCATAGGTGTGATCTCTGAGCACCACAAAATGAAAAAAATCATACACATAACATTCATATACATAGCCCAGAAGCTGTAGGAGAAGGTAAACATACATTAGTTCCTTTTAAATCATAATTTTGCTTGCTGTAGTTTCAGTTACTAGAGGTAAATGTAGTCTGAAAATATTAAATGGAAAATTCCAGAAATAACACATAAAGCAGGCATGGTGGCTCACACCTTTAATCCTAGCATTCGGAAGGCAGAGAGGCAGGAGGATCTCTGTGAGTTGAAGGCCACCCTAGTGGACAAAGTGAGTCCAGGACAGCCAGGGCTGCACAGAGAAACTCGGTCTCAAAAAACCAACAACCAAGCCGGGCGTTGGTGGCGCACGCCTTTAATCCCAGCACTTGGGAGGCAGAGGTAGGCGGATTTCTGTGAGTTCGAGGCCAGCCTGGTCTACAAAGTGAGTCTAGGACAGCCATAGCTGTTATACAGAGAAACCCTGTCTCGAAAAACCAAAAACAAAAAAACAAACAAAAACAAAACAAAACAAAACCAACAACCAACAACACCTAAGTTCTAAGTCACAGATCATTCTCCATAGCATGATAAAAACCCCATGCCACTCTAGTCTATTCCTCCTGGGACTTGAATCACCCCTTCGCATGTAACTACATACTATCTGCTATCCAAGTTATCAGCTCATCTGTCATTATAACAAAGTGCAGTCATTTTTCTATTCCATTATCAGTTATATGTTAGTCTCTGTTATAGTCTGGGTCTGACATGTCCCCCAAACATCCAAGTATTGAAGATTTGGTTCACCAGTAGAACCTTTAAGAAGTAAGAAGTAATTTGGCCACATTGGTATTGATCTTTGTATATTGATACAAAATTAAGGGTAACGCTTCTTAAAGGTATTGTTTCTAGTAATGCTTAAAAATGAAATGTCAAGTTTTGGCCTCTTGCTACCAACCGTCATAAACTGTTTAGGATAATTAAGAAATGGAAACTAATAGTCATGAAAACGTGTCATTTTGTTAGTTACTATGACAGTCTATCACAGTTATTTTCTAAGCTACTCAGAAATCAAGATGCTAAGAGAAAAGCAATATTTGCTTATCTAAATATAAGAGATAGATAGGGCATCTTCAAAAACCTCAAGAGATCTGCAGAATATGGCATTCAAAGATGTTTTCTTCTTTTTTTTTTCTTTTTTTTTTGGTTTTTCGAGACAGGGTTTCTCTGAATATCTCTGGCTGTCCTGGACTCGCTTTGTAGACCAGGCTGGCCTCGAACTCACAAAGATCCGCCTGCCTCTGCCTCCCAAGTGCTGGGATTAAAGGCGTGCGCCACCACCGCCCACAAAGATGTTTTCTTAACTTAAGATTTTTTGATATCGAGACATGTCAGCTCCTGACAGCACCCCCTATTCTCCTCCAAGTAGAAGATGAGCATCGAAGAATCTCCAGTGGGAGATGAGTGAATTGGTGGTAAGCCTTTCTCTTGGCAAGAAAAACCCCTTGCTTCAACTGTAGACAGACTTCTGTCCAAAAAGGACAAAACTTGGAAGCAGATAAGTCGATAGCCTAGCTCTGCCAAGACAGGGTAGGTAAGTCCTTCATAATTCCTGCTCTACAATCAATAACTGTCAGAGAAACGGGGCCAAATGGCTGAAGATTGATGCTGTAATGTATGGAGAGAAAATGGGAACTGTCCAGGCAGCCACTGGTATGTCATTTCTTAGTTTTGGAAGCTGCAGGCCCTGCACTTCCTATATAATCAGATATATTTATCCCTCTCAGGTCTCTGAGGTGGTTGAAGAATAGACAGCTAGAGTCTCATAGTTAAATTTTGAGTTGTTTAGGAATCAAGAGGGTGTTCTGGATCTAAAAGGATATTTTTAAAATTGTGAGGCAAGTTAGTATGAAAGCTGAGTTAGATATAGAACTTTAAAATCATGGAGATGGTTAGATAGTAGAATGTTAAAGTCAGGTGCCAAATACATATGGACTGGACATTGGGAATGTATGCTAAGCCATATAACTCTTATAATTGTAGCCTATTTATTTCTGTTGTTTTGTATTGTATTTATAGTTATAAGAAAAAGAACCATTTGTTGGACTGAAAGGGAGAGCTGGTGGGGGGGAAAAAGAAATACCTTAAACTAAAAAAAAAAAATAAAAAAAGAGAAAGGGGGAAGGGAAGAGGATGGGGGGTTGATGGGGAGGAGGGTGGAAGGATGGGACTGGAGCAGGGAGTAGGGAGGGGATTGTCATTGAGATGTAACTTGAAGAAATAAAAAATAAATTATTATTAAAAAAAAAAAGAAGTAGGAAGTAAGGCCTAACCAAAGGAAGTTAATGGGGAGGAAATACTGGAAAATTCAGGCATTTGTCACAGCAACGAGAAAAGTGAATAATGCAACCCCAAACCAATGTCTATTGACAGGTTGAAGATAAACTATGACATATATGGCATACCTATATAATGAAATATAACTCAGCAACAAAAAGAACCAACTCCAGCATACGTTACAACATGGATGACAATGTGGATGAACACTAAAATGTTATGCTAAGTCAGTTAAGAGTATTGGTTGCTTTTGCAGGTACTTGGGTTCTATTCCCAGCACCCACATGATAGTTCACAACCATCTATAATTCCTGTTCTAGGGGAGCCTGAAACTGTACTTTTTAATTATCAAATGCTTATTTATTAATAACTATACTCACTTATGACAAATACCAACAATTTCTTAATTATTAACCCTATAAATTCCTACAACCCCTTTAACCTAACCACTAATCCTATTGATAATTATTTTCCTAACCTTTTAGAAGGATACAGTCTCTGGGGCAGGTCCTCAGTCACCAGGAACACAGTCTCTGGGGTAGACCCTTTAATGCACTTAGCAGTCTTTTTCTAGAATATCTCAGACGCAGGTTCGTCAGGGTAAATTGGCTATCGAAGTCTCACCTTAAATAAGGCTTGAGGCTTTCTTCTCTCTGGGAGACCTCAGCCGTCTGTAGGCCAACTTATTTCCTTCGTATCAGCAACTCTGCCGTTCTCCTCAGTCTTTAAAGCTGGCCACAGTTCCGTTCAGGCCACTGTTTGGACAGGCCAAACCCCTCTAGGCAAAAGCTGAGGCACAGGGGTTAGTCCTTGGCCTTTTGCTGTCTTGCTGAGGCTTTCTTTGCTCACCAGCTTCTTTCTGCCTCAGGGAAATCTGGCCATCAGTTCACCAGCACTTTCTTCAACAGCACTCACTAGCTGTTGAAGCTAGTCGGAGCTCTCTAGTATCGGGGCCCTTAGCATGCCCTCTCCAGGCTCATCCACTTGTCCTTAAATAGGATCGCTCCTTGTTCCACCTGCTTCAGCTTAATTTGGGCTCTGCCCACTTAGCAGTTGAAAACAATGCCAGGTCATAAAGTCTTTCCTTGTTTCACCTGGCTTCAACCTTGTTTTTCAGTCCATAGACTCCCCTCATTTCACGTGACTTCATCCATAAGCTGATAAGCTAACTGCTCATAGCCAAATTGATCTTCATGCCCCGGATTAAGAGACTGTATCAGAAACCTAGATATTTACTAAATCTAATTTATATTAACCTAACTCCCTACAGGAGCCAATGCCCTCTGAATTCCAAGAGCATCAAGCATGCATGTGTTACACACAGATACATGCAGGCAAACCACCCATACACATAAAATAAAATCCTTTAAAAATTAAAAAAAAATGCTAAGAGAAAGAAGCCAAATACCAAAGAGTTCTCACTATGTAGACTTAGCTATCCTGGAATCCAGTACATAGACTACGTTGGTCTTGAATTCAGAGAGATCCTCCTGCCTCTGCCTCCTGAATGCTGGCATTAAAGTTACATCCTACCATGTCTGATCAGAAAAGGAAATGTTACAGAGATAGCAGATCAGTGAGTATCTAAGTGCTGGGGATAAGGAGTGCATGCAGAGATGAGAGTGAAGGAGACTGGCGGAGGTGTAAACTTAACCTCAGTAAAGCTGTAAAAAGAAATGTGTCTAGGAAACCCATAATGAACAGCAGATCAGTTAGTTGTTTGGAATAAGGGAGGAGGTAAGAGGAATTCTGAGACTGATGGATGCACCCATTGTCTTTTGGTCTGGTGTAGTTTGGTGGGCTATTTCATATGTAGTTTCATATGCCAAAACTGGGGCTGGAGAGATGGCTCTGCGGTTAAGAGCACTGGTTGCTCTTCCAAAGGATGAAGGTCAAATCTCAGCACCCACATGGCAGTTCACAGATATCTGTAATAGCCAGGCGTGGTGGCGCACGCCTTTAATCCCAGCCACCATGTTGGGTGCTGAGAATAGTACTCAAGTCCTCTAGAAGAACAGCCAATACTCTTAACTGCTAAAGGCTCTTAAACACTATTACGTTTATTATATGGCAATTTTTCTTTTTAAAACACTGCTTTTAAAAAGTATAGTCATGGAGCTGGAGAGATGGCTCAAAGGTTAAGAGCACTGGCTGCTCTTTCAGAGGTCCTGAGTTCAATTCCCAGCAACTACTTGGTGGCTCACAACCATCTATTCTGAGATCTGGTGCTTTCTTCTTGTGTGTAAGTATACACAAAGGCCAAATATTGCATATAACATGTCAATAAATTTAAAAAAAAAAAGGTCTGGGTCAGTGGACTAAAGAGATAACTTAGCAGTTAAGGGCATTTGTTATTCTTGCAGAGGACCCGGGTTCCATTCCCGGCACCCACATGATGACTCACAATCTCCTTTAACTCCAGTTCAGGGAATCTGGTGCTATCTTCTGACCTCTGCAGGAATGTGCTATATTAACACAAATGCAGACAAAACACTCACACACATAAAATAAATCTTAAAAAACAAAACATATAGTTGGGAGCTGGAGTGATGGCCCAGTGGTTAAGAGAGTTTGTTGCTTTTGCAGAGGACCTGAATTTGGTTCCCACCACCCATGTCAGGTAGCTCACACCCATGTCAGGTGGTTAATATCCCACCTCTGTGGATCAGACACTTTCTTCTGGTCTTCACAGGCACTGCACATATGCACACACATACACACACAAATACAGAAAAGTAAAATAAATCTTAATAAACAGATAAAGAGCAGGGCATGGTGGTGCATTCCTTTAATACCAGCACTCAGGAAGCAGAGGCAAGTGAATCTCTGTGAGTTCAAGACCAGTTTGATCTACAAAACAAATTCCAGGCCAGCTAGGGCTATAAAGAGATATCTTGCCTCAAAAATAAATAAAATTTTAATTAAAAAAAAGTATGGTGTACTGACAACACAACCCAATGGTAGAGTACTTAGTGTTAGCATGTAGAAGGTACAAGGTTGTTTGATCCCCAGCACCGAAAAGTGAATAAATAAGGAGCACGAAGTCTAGAAAAAGCAAGCATTCATTCTAGATGGAGTAAGAAACAGGAGCTGCAAGAGGGCCACATGTGTGCCCACTGTTAATGACTGTACAAGGCTCACCTTCCCCTGCTGACCACTGTCTCCACTTTTTCATTAGATAGAAAATAGCTGCTGCTATACAAGATGACCACATATAAAGATTATTATTTATCATGTGGAAATGTACATGTTGGCTTAAGAGGGGTAGGAGAGATGAGAAGGCCTACTGGTCAGTGTCTACATCCCCACCATCCTGACCTTGAAAGAGGATATAAACAAGATAGCTGATGTAATCTAGGCTCCAGGGCTGAAGAAATGGATCATTGATGACTTCATCACCCAAAACAAGTTCTTGCACCCTAGCTCAGTGAGGTTCGTTCTGGTTACAGCAACTGCCAGGATTTGCCTGCACCTTGTTGCCTGAAGGTAAGGCATTTCACATGAAAATAACTCATGACTCAGAAAATAAAAAACATTTCTCCTGACCTCCAAACCTTCCAGACATCACTGATGAACTTGCCCAGTTTTTTTTTTTTTTTTCCTTTCTGGTGGCTTTACTTACTCCTGATTACATCACAGATGATCTCCCTGATGCCCTTATCTTCTCAGCCGTATGTATCCTTTTAGCATGTCCAGGTTCTCAGTCCTTTAGATAACGGGGCTTGGTGGAGGTGCTGAGGATATTACTCAGTTTCTAGAGTACTTGTCTAGCACTCATGAGGCCCTAGTGTTTAATCTCCAGCACCACATAAACTGGATGCAAGGGTGTACACCTATAATCTCAGAATTGTAAGATAGATGTAAGAAGATAATAAATTCAAAGTTATCCTTAGCTACATCATTCAAGGTCAGCATGAGATGTTATTTCAAAAAGAAAATAGAGCTGGGTGGCAGTGGTGCACATCTTTAATCCCAGCACTCAGGAGGCAGAAGAGGAGCTCTGTGAGTTCAAGGACAGCCTGGTCTACATAGTGAGTTCCAAGACAGCCAGGGCTACATAAGTGAGACCCTATCTCAAAAAAAGAAACCAAGGGCTGGAGAGATGGCTCAGCAGTTAAGAGCACTGTCTGTTCTTCCAGAGGACCCAGGTTCAAATCCCAGCAACAACATGGTGGCTCACAACCATCTATTCTGGAATCTGATGCCCTCCTCTGGCATGCAGGAGTACATGCAGAGAGAGCTCTCATATATGTAAAATAAGTAAATAAATCTTAAAACAAAAACAAAGTAAAACAAAAGAATGAGAAAGAAAACAAGAAAAGGAGGAAAGGAAGGAGGGGGGGAAAGGAAGGAAAGAGGGGAGTATATGAAGGTAGGGAAGGAACCAGCAAGAGCTACAAGGGAGGAGTCAAATAAAAACAAAGTATATTTGAGTGGCCCTCCATTCCCAGCACTCAGGAGGAAGCAACAGGCAGGTCTTGATGAGTTTAAGGCCAGCCTGGTCTACACAGCAAGCTTCAGGCAAAACAGAGCTTTACAGTGAGAAGGGAAGATGTGTGTGTGAAAATGTCACTGGGCAATGTGGCTTCTGCCTGCAACACCAGCATTTGGGAGCCAGAGACTACAGCCTGCCTCATAGTGAGTTCCAGGACAGGGTTACATGGCAAGACACAGTCGAGAGAGAGAGAAAGCATTAATGGACAGCACCCTGTCACTGTGCACAGAGCTCTTTCTTTAGACTGAATCTAATTGATCAAGATTAGATTCCCAGAAGTGAAAAACTGTACTTCTACAAAAAGAAAACTTTTTGGTTTTGTTTTTTTGAAACAGGAGTTCTGTGTGTAACAGAGCCCTTGCTGTTCTGGACTTGCTTTGTAGATCCGCCTGCCTCTGCCTCCGGAGTGCTGGGCTTAAAGGCCTGTGCCACCATACCCAGCATATCTGTGAGTTTTTTAAAGTTAGAATTTTAGTTGTTTTCTTGTTTTTGGTTTTTTTTTTAAAGATTTATGCCGGGCATGGTGGCACATGCCTTTAATCCCAGCACTCAGGAGGCAGAGGCAGGTGGATCTCTGTAAACTCTAGGCTAGCCTGATCTACAAAGTGAGTCCAGGACAACTAGAAATACACAAAGAAACCCTGTCTTGGGGGAAAAAAAGATTTATTGATTGATTGATTGATTTTATGTATGAGTGCTCTATCTGCATGCACACCTGCAGCCAGAAGAGGGCACCAGATCTCAATAGAGATGATTGTGAGCCACCATGTGGTTGCTAGGAATTGAACTCAGGACCTCTGGAAGAACAGCCAATGCTCTTAACCACTGAGCCGTCTCTCTAACCTCCTAGAACTTTAGTTTTAAGGAAACAGCTTATCATTTATTTGTGTATTTATTTTTAAGTAAATAAGAGAAGGAAACTTAAAATATTTTACTTCAAAAATCTACAAAATAATACTGAAATGGGGGAATGATAGAAGGCAGGATGACAGAAGTCATTTAAATAGGAGCCAGTTTTTAACAAGTTTTATTCTGAAGTTCTATGGAATAAATGTCTGTACACACTCTACATTGTATATTGAAATTTTAATCCCTCAGGGAGATGGTATTCAGGACACGAAGTCTTTGGGAGGTGCATGGCACCTTTCTAAAACAGGCTGATGGAGTCTGTTTGCCTCTCCCACCATGTGAGGGGAAGCAAGCAGCTATGAGGAAGAGGTTCCTCACTGCTTATCTGATCTGTCCAGGCCTTCATCTCCAACTTCCCAACCTCTAGAACTATGAAAAAGAGAATTCTGTGTTCATACATCACCCTGTTGTGACATGTTGTCGCAACAGTCCAAATGAGGAAGCAAACACAATTTCACTGGATGTATACAGTAAAGCAGAACATTAAAGATGCACTTAGGGAGCCGGGCGGTGGTGGCGCACGCCTTTAATCCTAGCACTTGGGAGGCAGAGGCAGGCGGATCTTTGTGAGTTCGAGGCCAGCCTGGTCTACAAAGTGAGTCCAGGACAGCCAAGGATACACAGAGAAACCCTGTCTCGAAAAACCAAAAAAAAAAAAAAATGCACTTAGGATAATATGTAATATGTGGGAAACTGGACAGATCTGAGATGGGGAAATGAAAGGTGCTGTGGTTTAGAAACTTAAGACTTTGTAAAGGAAGCTGGGGGCTGCGGTTAAGAGCACTGACTGTTCTTCCAGAGGACCCGGGTTCAAATCCCAGCACCCACATGGCAGCTCCCAACTGTCTGTAACTCCTGTTCCAAACAATCTGATGAAATACATGTATTCAAACACCAATGTACATAAAATAAAAATAAATAAATTATTAAAAAAAAGAAAAGGAAGCTGGGCTGCAGGGACTTCTGTTATTCTACACAAAATAAGGGAGGAGCCTACCTAATTTTTCTCATGATGTAAGAAGCCATTTGTATAAGATTAAAATGGGAGAGGGGATGTTTAGAGGTATATATACAGAGACAGTACAGGAAGAGTCTATGTCCTAAGTGAGAGACCTGCACAAACTATCCAACGCAGAGGCCTGGAAGGGGATCTAGGGGTATAAGAGAAAAAAAAAAAAGTAAAGATTGTTAGCTTGTCTGTTAGGTAACTAAGAATTAGATTTTGAAAAAAGCTAGACCCCCAAGGGATTCCCAATTTGTCACAGTAATAACCAGAAGAATAAGTGAATTCTTGGCAATAATTTTACAAGCCTAAGGATTTAGAGGAAATTTAAAAATACAAACCAAAAGCAAGCAAGCAGAAAACCATGGAGGGTTGGGACAGGGCGTGACAAAACTACAAACGAGCACCCGAATTGCTGGGAAAGCTGTGCTTGGTTATTACGCAAGCTGTTCTCCTCAGCTGCCCACACCCCATGCCTTATCTTCTGATAAGAGGTAAGCTCGGGCCTCACAAGGAGTCAGCATGGGAGTTCTCAGGGAAGCAAGCAGCCGACAGCTGTGCAGATGAAAGGCTTGTAGAAGCTTCACTCTTCAATCAGTGACTAGACGGATCATGGTGAAAACATCGAGTCTTCCTAAAGCCAAGTGTCGTCACGTGGACCCTCCTTCCTGGCCTCCTTCACAAAGCAGGACTGGCAGCAGCTAACTGTCAGGGGCTGGACCACATGTATAGTGCCTGATCCAGGAACCAATTAAACAGTTTTCTTGCTCCTCCTGCCACAATTCAGACGATCTTGACTCAGAAAGAGTGTACAGTGCTCACGCCAAACGAAACTAACTTTCCCGCTTTTAAGTGGAGAAAAGGGAATAAATGGCACCCCCACTTCAAAAATGCAAAGCGTCCACAGTATCTGCTCTAGGGCATCAGATGTATGCGCATACAAAAGAATGAACAATTCTTCCTGACAAGCCAGTGACTTTACAGGGCTGCAGACATTTCAGGAAAGACCAGACCAATGCAGGCTACAGTTTCTCCCAATGCTGGATGCAGAGTTACTTGACCTACCTCAATGAAAACAGAATAAACTAGAAACCACTGCTGCTGGCCAGTCGTCATTGGCTAAGACAAGAACTGAAAGAACCTGGCCTACTCCATTTTAGATAAAACCTCCATCTTGTGCCCTCAAGTTTCAATTTTTCTGAAGGACAGGTCAGGTTTCTAAAAAAAAAAAAATCCAGTTTGAAAAATGGGTTAAAGGAGGCAAGTACAGCATTTGCCTTTAGAGCTATCAATTCAGGGATTTTTCTCAATTATTAAATCTTTTTTTTTGGTTTTTCGAGACAGGGTTTCTCTGTGTAACCCTGGCTGTTCTGGACTCACTTTGTAGACCAGGCTGGCCTCGAATTCACCGAGATCTGCCTGCCTCTGCCTCCCAAGTGCTCAATTATGAAATCTTGCAGAAGTTATTTTTCTTTCTCAAAATCCAGGCGATGACAACACTCCTTACTCCGCATTTCTTCATCATCACTGTCTTGCGAATCATCATCTGCTCCATTTACTCTGGTAAATCTACATCCTCATCACCACCCATGTGATCCATCATCTCAGAGAAACGGTCAAAATTAGACATGTCTTCATCCGAATCATCCTCCCAGTCTTTCCAATTATTGAAGTCCACGCTAAGCCAATTAAGCTTTGCGCTTTCCTTTGTTAACCTTGGCCACCACTGACCAGATTCTCCTTTTGGCAAACAACATAAGATCGATCTGTCTGTTCTTTTATGCTTGAAATCATTTGTATCAATACAGTGAAAAAGATCAATTTCATTTAAATGCTTAAAATTATCACTTCCTTCAAGACAACCGAAAGTAAATTTGGATTTTTCAAAGTTTACATTAACATCTTTACTGTCTTTAACACAAAGTTCAATGAATGAATAGTCCCTGCTTTGCAGAAGAAACAGGCTGCATGGCGAGGGTGGGGGTGGGGCACGGCCAGGTGGTAGGGGAGACTGGCCTCGCTACCGCTCCGCTCTTCTGCCTGGTTGCGGCGGCCTCTCCTCCCTCCCGTGTGAGGCGACAGGACGGCGGCGGGGGCAGGATCCCTAAGTGCCTTTAAAAGGGGCCTGCAGCCGGGCGGTGGTGGCGCACGCCTTTAATCCCAGCACTTGGGAGGCAGAGGCAGGCGGATCTCTGTGAGTTCGAGGCCAGCCTGGTCTACAAAGTGAGTCCAGGACAGCCAGAGCTGTTATACAAAGAAACCCTGTCTCGAAAAACCAAAAAACAAACAAACAAAAAAGGGGCCTGCGAGTTCCTTGGTGGTCTCCGTTTTGAAGGAATGGTTGACCCCAGCGTGAAGGCTGTTTCTGCAGAATAAATGCTCCTTGCTTTTGCCTATTATTTGAGTCTGGAGTCTTCAGCAATTTTTGGACTCTTACAGAAGTATAGTGCAAATATATTCTGCTCTTCCCTATTACTTAAACAGAAGTTTGGACTTTCAAGTTTTCCCCTCAAAGAAGTGGCTGCCAGTTATGTACCTGGAATACACAGGTAACTTTACCAACTTTCAGAGCTTTCCATGGCCTTGAGGGTAAGCATTAAGCTCCTAAGAAAAACACGGAGGGTCTAGTACAGTTTTATGGCTCTGCAGATTGCCTGAATTTTTAGCAATGTTTGCAGTCTTCGTGTGAGATCAATTTCTGCAATGTCTCTGTGCAGAGCGACCTCCAATAAAGACCTGTTCCAACTCCAGAGTTCACGGGCAACAGCCCTCCTCCATGTCCACGCATCAGACCACAGAGCTCTGGAATCCTGATCAGTAGCAGCAAATTGTGTGCCACTGCCACAGGTAAACAAGAAGAAAAAGAAGTGTGCAGCCAGTATAAGCCCAGGGTCCTCCATTCAGCATGCAACTGAACTCAGAAGTCCAAGTTGTGCTTTGGCCATCTCCCAAAGGACTGTTTGTACACGCCTACTGTAGCTCCAGTTTCTGTGATCCGTTTCTAATTAGCCTGAGCTGCCCTCTCCAATGTCATTTGCAAACCATCACTCTCCCACCTTTCTGTAAATACATCTTCCTACCAACTTGTTGGGCTCATTTCAGTTCCGATAACAGCTGTCATCTCAGCTTACTCACCACTCCTACTTTCTCTATGGCGTTGACATCTGGCTTTTAAATTCCCTCCTCATCCCAAATCCTGCCTAAGAAGATTCTGAGAACAGACTCTGGATGGTCACTGACTAGCTGGGTGGCTAGGGTTTTTCCCCTTTGTTTCTTCTAACAGAACAGTAACAGTACTGCATAGGCTTGTTATGTGGGACAAGAACCAGAGTGTGTAGAGGGCTCAGAATGGCACCTGGCACACAGGAAGTGCTCGGTGACCACTTACTGTTTCTGTTGACACCATCATGTAAAAGACCATTTCAGGGGCTAAAAAGATGGCTCAGCAGGTAAGAGCACCAGCAGCTCTTCCAAAGGACCTGGGTTCAATTTCCAGCACCCATGTAGCAGTTCACAACTGCCTGTAACTCCAGTTGCAAAGGATCTGACACCCTCACACAGATAATGCATGTAGGCAAACACCAATGCACATAAAATAAAAATCAATAAAGAAATCATTAAGGACCAGGTCAGTTCCCACGAGAACAACTCACAAACATGCTCTTTGAGAGTTCCTGAGCTCTTGGAGCTCCCTGTCGCCAATAAAGCTCTCCATTATCCTTCAGCAGTGTCTTGCATGGCTATACCTCAGATACCTGTTACTATTACAACTTCTACAACCCCAAAGCCTAAATTCAGACATCCTACTCTCTGCATGTGGCCTCCTGCCCTTCTGTCTATATCTGCTTCAACCACAGAAATCTCTAAATGACAAGCTTTTTTACCTGCAGCTCCTTCTGTTTGCCTCCTTTCATCTTTTTTATTCTCTGTCATCCACTCCCTTGAAAGCCTTAATTTTCATGTCCCAATTTCCTTTTGCACAAACCACCTAGAAATTTACTAACTTGGATGAGTTGAACCACCAGCCTTTTCCAGGCAGGGTTGTTGGGAGCTACTGAGAAGACTCGGATAACTGGAAAGATTGGCACACTCCAGCTTCTAGACTACCTAGAAGGGTTCCTATTTCCTTATCTAGTTTGCCATCTTCTATCTTTCATAAAGGCTATTTCAGACCCTTACCACTCTCCCCAAACTCCTGCTCTTCCTGCCTATGGTTCAACTACCCTTACCCTATGTGTTTCTGTTTCCATTTTCTATAAATAATCTACCACACTTCTGAAGAACCAAGAAATGACTTAAGAATTCCTTTTAGCAAACCTATAAATACCCACTTTAGATAGCCATGAAATCCTTCCTCCATATCACAATGAAGAAAGTATCCTGCTTGTAGTTAATCCCATGCTCTATATTCTACAACCCCCATTCCTACCCAACCTATAAGACAGTGGCTCTAAAGTATGGTTCCTGGATCAGAGCATTCGTGATCTCTGGAAACTTAGAAAATCAAATTCTTAGGCCCCACTCTAAACCTGTGGAGTCTAAAATTCTGAATTTGGGGCCCAGTGATCTGTTTTGAACCCAGACTTCAAGTAAAGTTGATAGATGCTAAAGTTTGGGGACCCCAAGTGTACAGGAATTCTTGTTTATCCCCTTTCCTGTGTCTTTCACTTACTCTGATAGCAAAGGCTCTCTAGCCTGAAGAGCCTTCTTTATTGAGCTATACATATTTTGTCCTTTTCCAGTATACTCATTGCACAGTGACATCTGGCTAAGAGCTGTCCTTATCTATGGCTTCACTTTTGTGGTTTATGTGACCTCTGGTAACTGTAATCCAAAAAAAAAAAAAATTAAGTGGAAAATTCCACAACATGAAACTTATCTGGCACCATTGTTGGTCCAAGAACCTGTAGGTAGACATGTCATAGGCCCTAGTGGAGAACCTCCTAGTATTTTTCTGCTACATGGACATAGCATTAAACTGACTCCTAATGACTCACACTACACCCATAGATCACTGTATTTCTCATCCTCATCAGACACACTTCTATTTGCCGTAGACAATGGTTAATACTGAGACCCACAACTAGGTGGGGAGAATAAGAAACTGTTCATGCTGGGGGTTGGTCTGATACCATGTGTTCTAATGTTAGTTTACTTCCTGGGGTCTGCTTGCTGTTTTTCCACCAGCAGACACTCACATACCCAAACATGGCATTTGTTTTTTTCTGTTTGTTTGGTTGGGGTTTTTTGTTGTTGTTTTTTCGAGACAGGGTTTCTCTGTGTATCTCTGGCTATCCTGGAGCTCACTCTGTAGGCCAGTCTGGCCTTGAGAACTCACAGAGATCCGCAGCCTGCCCCTGCCTCCCGAGCGCTAGTATGAAGGCCTGTGCTTCCACAGACAGTTTTTTGAACTGCCATGTGGGTGCTGGGATTTGAACCTGGGTCCTTTGGAAAAGCAACCAGTGCTCTTAATAGCTGAGCCATCTCTCCATCCCCAAAATGATGTTTATAACCTTACCTGATAATCTATTCCTGATTGGCTGAATAAAATGGCCTTGGTCTGGGCTGGGACAGAGAGAGAGGTAGGCGGAGCTAAGGTTCTCAGGTTTTAGTGTGAAGAGGAGGATCACAAAGGAAGAGAAGAGAGGAGAGGAAGATGAAGGAGAGATGAGATGGGTTAAGATGGAAGAGAAGCCGGTGTGGTGGCACACACCTTTGATTCCAACACTTGGGAGGCAGAGGCAGCCTGGTCTACAGAGTGAGTCCAGGACAGCCAGGGATACACAGAGAAACCCTGTCTTGGAAAAAAAAAAAAAAAAAAAGATGGAAGAGAAACTCAGATGGCTGGGAGCAACTTGCTTGGGAAACCGGACCAATTGGAACATGCAAGTATTCATGGGGGTTTGGGCTGGGAAACAGAAAGCTAGCTTAGAGGGTTGAGATCTGCCTAGCCCCAGTGCAAAAGGTTATATTAAAATCCAATTGGTCTTTGCGTGTTTATTTATAGGTACCCAGCTAAGGAACAACTCCACTACCCTAATAATCATATGGATCAATATTAATTATTAGTAATTCATGCAACATGTTCAGCCTTAGATGGAACATATATACTAACCCTGTGCTCCAAAAGCTCAGAGAAAAGGGGGAAGAAAGAAAATAAGAGCCAAATGTAGGGAATGATTGATTGTAAGGAAATGGTGTCTTCTGGACACAGCAGGGATGTAGCTTATATAAATTCACAGCAAGTATGGCAGCATGCAGAAGACTTGTGCAAGGCAAACTAAATCCCAGCATTGGAGAGCAGAGTTAGGCACTAAATTCCACTCACCCAAGGAACTATTGACAATGAGCTGCTGGGAGGGAAAAGATCAGTTTTTTGTAACAGTGTAACTCCTGAGAAACACAGTGTAACTCCTGAGAAACCCCCCTATGCTCCAGTGGAAGCCAACAACACATCAAGAATATTTGGGTAGCCCAGGTTGGACTTGATAGGTAGTTTTTTTTGTTTTTTGAAGAACACAAATTGGCCATAACTCTCACTGCTTTACCAGAGGTCAGACCCATTCTAAGGACCCCAGGTAAGACACCGGCCCACCACCCACTAATACTCCTTAAAGCCCTCAAAATGCATTTCCTGCCTTGGGCTACATAGTCCAGCTCATAACTTCAGCAGAAGACATCTACTTTACTGGAGGCCAAACCATACTCTAGGAACTCCAGAGACCAAGCAGGTACCAAGAACCCCAGAGACCACGTAGGTACTTAGAACCTCAGAGCCAATGTGGGCACCCAAAACCCCAGAGGTCATATAGGCTGCAAAAACCCCAGCAGAGACACCCTACTGGACCTGAATGTAGAGGAATTTTAATCCAGCAACATGGTTGCTCTGTTCACAGACAAAGACCTTCTTGGTCTATGTGATCTGACTGAAATCCACACATGCCCTTAGGACACACCTTTATTCCCAAATAATAAAGGTAAATTTACTTTGTAGAAGGAAGCAACCATGTTTGGAGACGTCTAATTGAGAGGCAGACAGAGGGAGGAGTCAGAGAAAGATCTGACAGAATAGGATCCGTCCAACTCTCACAAGAACAGAGAGGAAAGAGAGGTGACTTAAGAGAGAGCAGCACAGAGAGAGAAGGAGAGGAGGCAGTCTTACTGGGAGAGTTTTACAGAGACAGGTTGAAGAGAGAATAAGCGAGACACAGGTAAAGACAGAATGAGCTAGAGAATGAGAAGAACCCAGAAGATTAGAACAGATTGCTAGAGTTAGTATGAGGCCAAGCAGAACAATTCAGTCAGAAGCCACTTTGAATAAGTCAGCTTGGAGAGGAGTTTGAGCCAGAACAGCTGAGTTGAATCAGCCAGCTAGAGTTCAGAAAGAGCTAGAAATAGTGAGCTTATACAGCAGTAAGTTTCAGAGGCTGAAAGCATTCTAGGCCTAGATTAGACTGTACAAAGGCTAGAAGCTTCCAGGACTAGGCCTAGGTTAGCAGACAGAGGCAGTAAGCCTCCAAGATGACAATTACAATCAGGCAAATAAAAGTTACTTTTATGCCCTAAGACTTGCTGGTCACCAGAATCCAGGCCACTCAGGCTAGAA
The DNA here is from genome assembly GCA_907164525.1 of Lophiomys imhausi. Lineage (NCBI taxonomy): Eukaryota > Metazoa > Chordata > Mammalia > Rodentia > Muridae > Lophiomys > Lophiomys imhausi. Next base: position 9,199,040 of record CAJQZJ010001750.1, on the reverse strand, counting down.
GACCAGAGAGGAAACATAAACCAAGTGCTCGTGCGGGCGTGGTGTGTGTGTGTGTGTGTGTGGGGGGGGGGGAACGGACATCCAAAAACCAGCCATCTAACAAATATAAACTCAGAAATCAGCACCCAAACCTATACTAAAACCAAGCCCAGATGAATAGAGGCCTGCATAAGAACACAATCAACCACAGCCAGATCAATATGGCACCACCAGAGCCCAGCTATCCTACTACAGCAGGCCCTGAATATCCCAAAACAGCTGAAGCATAAGAAAATAACCTTAAATCCAATCTTATGAGGATGATAAAGGCCTTTAAAGAGGAAATGAATAAATCCCTTAAAGAAATCCAGAAAAATAAAAACAAACAGGTGAAGGAAATGAATAAACTGTTCGACTTGACAATGGAAATAGAAGCAATAAAGAAAACACAAACAGAGAATCCTGAAGATGGAAAATCTAGGTAAGCAAACAGGAACAACAGACATAAGATAACCAACAGAATACAAGAGATGAAAGAGAGAATATCAAACATAGAAGGGACGATAGAAGAAATTGATGCATTGGTCAAAAAAAATTTTATTTTTTTTTAACCTGGCATAGTGGCTCACACCTTTAACCCCAGAACTTGGGAGGCAGAGGCAGGTGAATCTCTGTAAGTTGGAGGCCAACCTGATCTACAAAGAAAGTCCACAACAGACAAGCTACACAGAGAAATCCTGTCTTGAAACACCCCCAAAAGTTAAATCTAAAAAGTTCCTGACACAAAACATCCAGGAAATCTGGGATATTATGAAAAGAGCAACCCTAACAATAACAAGAATATAAGAAAGAGTCCCAGCTCAAAGGCCCAGAAAATATTTTCAGCAAAAATCACAGAAGAAAATTTCCCTCATCTTAAGAGAGATGCCTATAAATGTACAAGAAGCTTACAGAACACCAAATAAGATCAGGACCAGAAAAGAAAGTTCCCCCATCACATAAAAATAAAAACACTAAATGTACAGAACAAAGAAAGAATATTAAAAGCTTCAAAGGAAAAAGGCCAAGTAACATATAAAGGCAGATCTATTAGAAGTATACCTGACTTCTCAACAAACAAAGACTCTAAAAACAAGAAGGGCCTGGACTGTCTTGCAGACTCTAAGAGACCATAGATGTCAGCCCAGGCTACTACACCCAACAAAATTTTTGATCATCATGGATGGAGAAAACAAGATATTATATGACAAAACCAAATTTAAACAACATCCAAAAATGCAGTCCTACAGAAGATAGTAGAAGGAAAACTCCACCCATGGAGATTAACTTCATCGAAGAGAAATTAATTAATTAATTAATTAATTAATTAATTTCACACCAGCAAAACCAAAAGAGAAACACACACATACACACATATACAACCACCACCATCATCAAAATAGCAGGAATTAACAATCATTGGTCATTAATATCTCTCAACATCAGTGGATTCAACTCCCCAATAAAGACATAGGCTAGCAGAATGAATTAAAAACCAGGATCCATCATTCTGCTGCATACAAGAAACACACCTCAACATCAAAGATAAACATTGCCTCACATTAAAGGGTTAGAAAAAAGATTTTCCAAGCAAATGGACTCAAGAAGCAAGGTGGTATAGTCATTCTAATATCTAACAAAATAGACTTCCAAATAAAATTAATCAAAAGAGATGGGGAAAAGACATTTCATACTCAAAGGAAAAAAATCCACCAAGATGGCATCTCAATTCTAAATATCTATGCCCCAAATGTAAGGACACCTACATTTATAAAAGCTTAAATCATACATTGAATACGACACATTAATAGTGGGAGAATTCAACACACCACTCTCATTAATGGGCAGGTCATCTGCACAGAAAATAAACAGAAAAACAATGGAACTAACAGATGTTACAACTCAAATGGACCTAACATATATCTACAGAACATTTCACTCAAACACACACACAGAACCTTATTCAAAACTGACCATATACTCTGTCATAAAGCAAGTCTCAACAGATCCAAGAAAATTGAAACAACTCCTCAACTCCTCGTATCTTATCAGACCACTATGGATTAAAGTGGGGCTTCAACAACAACAGAAAGACTACAAACTTATGGAAACTGAACAAATCTCTACTGAATGGCCACTGGGTCAAGGGAGACATAAATTATAGACTTCCTAGAATTCACTGAAAATGAATGCACAACATACCCAAACTTATGGGACACAATGAAAGCAGTGCTAAGAGGAAATTTCATAGCACTAAGTGCCTTCATAAAGAAATGAGAGAGATCTCATACTTTCAACTGAATAGTACACCTGAAAGCTCTAGAACAAAAAGAAGCACACACCCCCAAGAGGAGTAGATGGTAGGAAACAATTAAACTCAAGGCTGAAATCAATAAAATAGAAACAAAGAGAACTATACAAAGAATCAATGAAACAAAGAGTTGGTTCTTTGAGAAAATCATCAAGATAGACAACCCTTATCCAAACTAACTAAAAGGCAGAAAGAGAATATCCAAATTTAAAATATCAGAAAAGAAAAGGGGGACAACAGACATGGAGGAAATCCAAAGAATCATTAGGCCATACTTCGAAAACCTGTACTCTACAGAATTGGAACATCTAAAAGAAATGGACAATTTTCTCAATAGATACCACTTACCAAAGTTAAATCAAGATCAGATAAACAGTTTCAATAGACCTATAACCCCTAAGGAAATAGAAGTAGTCATTAAAAGTCTCTTAACCAAAAAAAAAAAAAAAAAAAAAAAAAAAAGTCCATGGTCAGATGGTTTTAGTACAAAATTCTATCAGACTTTCAAAGAACAGCTAATAACAATACTCCTCAAATTATTCCACAAAATAGAAAGAATATTGCCAAATTCATTTTATGAGGCCACACAATAGAGTATTACTCAGCTGTTAAAAAAATGACATTATAAACCGGGCGGTGGTGGCGCACGCCTTTAATCCCAGCACTTGGGAGGCAGAGGCAGGCGGATCTTTGCAAGTTCGAGGCCAGCCTGGTCTACAAAGTGAGTCCAGGACAGCCAGAGCTGTTAAACAGAGAAACCCTGTCTCGAAAAACCAAAAAAAAAAAAAATGACATTATGAAATTTTCAGGTAAATGGATGGAATTAGAAAAAAAAATCACCCTGAGTGAGGTAACCCAGACTCAGAAAGACAAATATGGCATGTAGTCACTTATAAGTGGGTATTAGTCATAAGGAAAGGATAATCATGCTGCAATCCACAGACTCAGAGAAGCTAAGTAACAAAATGGGCTCAAGAGTGGATGAGTAGGGCTGGAGAGATGGCTCAGACGTTAAGAACATTGACTGCTCTTCCAGACGTCCTGAGTCCAATTCCCAGCAACCACATGGAGGCTCATAACCATCTATAATGAGATCTGGTGCCCTCTTCTGGCCTGTAAGCATACATGCAGACAGAACACTGTATACACATTAAATAAATCTTAAAAAAACAGAAAACAAGAGGGGATATGTGAATCTATGGAGGGAAGTAGAATAGACATTAAGGGTGGATATGGGAGGGTCTGGATGGAGTGGAATGGGGGCACGTGGGGGTGGGAACAGGAGGGATCAGGTATGGGGAGGATGAAGGGAGAAAATATTGGGAGAGACAACTGGAATTGGAGGACATCTCTGGGACAACTTAGAAACCTAGGACAATGGAAGCTCCCAGGAATCTTTGATGGTGACCCTAGCTAAGACTCCTAGCAATGGAGGATATGGAGCCTGAACTGGCCATCTCCTGAAACAAAGCAAGACTTTCAGTGGAAGGATTGGTACACCAACCCAGGTACAAAACCTTTGACCTATAATTTGTGGTTGGGGTAAAGCTGGCACAGAAATTGTGGATGTGGCCAACCAATGTCTGCTCCAG